>OZ024742.1:25000-230000 GCA_964016885.1 Eledone cirrhosa | reverse complement strand
TAAAGTACCAGTAATGCACTGGGTAATTGCTGGCCTTGTGCCTAAAGTAGAAACAATTAATAAATTAATCTCTGAAATCTGATAGTTTTGATCTGAGAATCACAAAAGAAGTTTTCTATTTGTAGTTTCTTTCACTCATTCTGATTGGTAGAGAGAGAGATAGCGACAGAGGTAGAGAGATAGTTAGATATAGAGAGAGGTAGAGAGATAGATGGATGGATAGACAGATAGGTAGATACATACACATAGATAAACAGAGAGAGAGAGAGAGAGATAGTGAGAGAGAGAGGTGACAATGGTAATACATGTTAATGTCTTTCAAGATTTGCCCAATTATTTGTTATTTTGTCTATTTTGATGAAATTAAATTTGACATTCCCAAGTTTCAAATACTTCATTTTGAGGTGATTTACTAAAACTATTTAAAATGACCAAATTAAATTTCAGTTTCTGTTGTAGAACTTACTTCGTGTCTGCCATTTTAAAGATTCATTTGAACTTCTTTGTTACCATATATATCTTTAATGAAATACATAACCCTTGTAAAATACTAATTTGAAAGGGATTTAGTAATATTTACATATGTGTGTATATGTACATATGTGATTGTACATATGTGATTGTACATATGTGTATGTATATATGTGTATGTATATATGTGTACGTACATGTGTGTATGTATGTCATCATCATCATCGTCTAATCATGTTCTCTACCAACAAGCATTAGATGGGTTGTTTTAGGTCAAGTCAGTACTTAACTGCAGCTACTGACCTCTCAGATAGGCTGGGGACTTGTTTCTTGCTTCAGTCCCACATTCTACAGATTACACTGGGTACATTAGTGCTATGTTCATGACCTAGTGGTATGGCTGTTGTACTTATGATCATAATGTTGTAGGTTTGATTCCTGGGTTATTTGTTGTGTTCTTGAGCAAAACCCTTCATTTTGCATTACTCCAGTATACTCAGCTGAAAATGACTACCAGCAATAGCTAGGGGTTTAACCATCTGATGGACTGGTGTCCTGTCCAGGGGAGAGTCTTGTACTCTCAGTTGCTTAACGCCATCGAAACTGGGATAAACACCGACTCAAGACAGATTTTTTAAATTAGTACTAAGGAGGTTGCTGTGTTTTCAATATAGCTGAAGAGTGTTATTAACTCTTGCTTTCTACAACTGAAGGAATTATTTGTGGCACCGGCCCTAGAGAGGTTGCTGTAACATGACCGGAGAATCCACTCAATACTTTTAGTGTTGTTTCTAGAACTGAAGCCCTAACACCCACTGTTTTACAGAGTGTTCAAGGTATCTTTTATTGTGACACCAGCGAGGCTGAAGAGCCCTCCCTACTCAACATCATCACCGTTTAATGGCTATTTATCCATGCTTGCATGGGTTTGATGAGTCGTTCACGTCATGAAACAAGTTTGGTCAGCTGGCCACACCATATCTTGGTCAGCTGGCCACACCATAGCTTGGTCAGCTGGCCACATCATACCTTGGTCAGCTGGCCACATCATAGCTTGGTCAGCTGGCCACATCATAGCTTGGTCAGCTGGCCACATCATAGCTTGGTCAGCTGGCCACATCATATCTTGGTCAGATGGGGACACCATAGCTTAGTCAACTGTCCACACCATAGCTTGGTCAGCTGGCCACATCATATCTTCGTCAGATAGGGACACCATAGCTTAGTCAACTGTCCACACCATAGCTTGGTCAGCTGGCCACATCATATCTTGGTCAAATGGGCACACCATAGCTTTGTCAGATGGCCACACCATAGCTTGGTCAGATGGGCACATCATAGCTTGGTCAGCTGGCCACATCATAGCTTGGTCAGCTGGCCTCACCATAGCTTGGTCAGCTGGCCACACCATAGCTTGGTCAGCTGGCCACACCATAGCTTGATCAGCTGGCCACATCATAGCTTGGTCAGCTGGCCACACCATAGCTTGGTCAGATGGGGACACCATAGCTTTGTCAGATGGCCACACCATAGCTTGGTCAGATGGGCACATCATAGCTTTGTCAGATGGCCACACCATAGCTTGGTCAGATGGGCACACCATAGCTTTGTCAGATGGCCACACCATAGCTTGGTCAGATGGGCACATCATAGCTTGGTCAGCTGGCCACATCATAGCTTGGTCAGATGGGGACACCATAGCTTGGTCAGATGGGCACACCATAGCTTTGTCAGATGGCCACACCATAGCTTGGTCAGATGGGCACATCATAGCTTGGTCAGCTGGCCACATCATAGCTTGGTCAGATGGACACACCATAGATTGGTCAGCTGGCCACATCATAGCTTGGTCAGATGGGCACACCATAGCTTGGTCAGCTGGCCACACCATAGCTTGGTCAGATGGACACACCATAGCTTGATCAGCTGGCCACACCATAGCTTGGTCAGATGGGCACACCATAGCTTGATCAGCTGGCCACACCATAGCTTGGTCAGATGGGCACACCATAGCTTGGTCAGATGGACACACCATAGCTTGATCAGCTGGCCACACCATAGCTTGGTCAGATGGGCACACCATAGCTTGGTCAGATGGACACACCATAGCTTGATCAGCTGGCCACATCATAGCTTGGTCAGCTGGCCACACCATAGCTTGGTCAGCTGGCCACATCATATCTTGGTCAGATGGGCACACCATATCTTGGTCAGATGGAGACACCATAGCTTGGTCAACTGTCCACACCATAGCTTGGTCAGATGGACACCATAGCTTGGTCAGATGGCCACACCATAGCTTGGTCAGCTGGCCACATCATAGCTTGGTCAGCTGGCCACATCATAGCTTGGTCAGCTGGCCACATCGTAGCTTGGTCAGATGGGCACACCATAGCTTGGTCAGATGGGCACACCATAGCTTGGTCAGCTGGCCACACCATAGCTTGGTCAGCTGGCCACACCATAGCTTGGTCAGGTGGGCACACCATAGCTTGGTCAGATGGCCACACCATAGCTTGGTCAGATGGGCACACCATAGCTTGGTCAGATGGGCACACCATAGCTTGGTCAGATGGGCACACCATAGCTTGGTCAGATAGCCACACCATAGCTTGGTCAGATGGGCACACCATAGCTTGGTCAACTGGCCACATCATAGCTTGGTCAGGTGGGCACACCATAGCTTGGTCAGATGGGCACACCATAGCTTGGTCAGCTGGCCACACCATAGCTTGGTCAGCTGGCCACACCATAGCTTGGTCAGGTGGGCACACCATAGCTTGGTCAACTGGCCACACCATAGCTTGGTCAGCTGGCCACACCATAGCTTGGTCAGCTGGCCACACCATAGCCTGGTCAGATGGGGACACCATAGCTTGGTCAGCTGGCCACACCATAGCCTGGTCAGATGGGCACACCATAGCTTGGTCAGCTGGCCACACCATAGCTTGGTCAACTGGCCACACCATAGCTTGGTCAGCTGGCCACACCATAGCTTGGTCAACTGGCCACACCATAGCCTGGTCAGATGGAACCACACACACGCACACACATACCTGACTGTTCAAGTTTGACATTTTTATGAAGGATTTTTCTTATTAATTCTTTGTTTGGGACAACAGAATCCCTAAATCTATAAGCCTCATTATTATTAGACAACAATACTGAGTGACTGTCACAGTCATTGTCTGATGAGCTGTTGTTGGCAAAAGGTGGGGGTTACATTCATTTTCTGTTTCTGTCTTATGAAGTATTTACACTCTACATGTATATTGAGCTCTCTTTCCAGTGAATGTTATTTGCAGCTTTTAATCTGCCTTAAAGCATTATGGCGATGTATGTGTGTGTACATATACATATATATATATGGTGATGATATATATATACACGCATGCACACACACATGTGCATATGTAATGCCTGTCAATATAATCTTTGATTATTTTATTAATGTTATTGAATGAGAAAAAATATACTCCGTTGTTGAACTTTTTGTATAAATTATCTGATACAGAAAATACGATGTTTATCTCAATATATTATAGTTTTATGTCTAAATTGTCATTATCTTGGTTTTTAAATTGACTGTGACAACCAAGGTGAGGGAAACTAGTCTGTGTATATCAGTGTATCATAATGATAATATCTCTGAAGATGGCCAGAGGGTACAACAACTGATATATTGTGACCACCAAAATGAAGACACTAGTCTGATTATATCAGTTTATAATAATAATTCTACGCCTGAGAAACTCTGACAAAAATGTTTAAAATGCTACACATTGTTCAGTAGTTATGTTGGATATAATGTTGGTCTCTGACTTTAAATGTTCACAAGTCTGTAGTATTTAACTATTTAGTTTCTATTTAAATCTTACTCCATTTGTCTGACAGGTAAGCACCCATCCACCCACCCACCCATTGAACCTCCAACTGTTGAGAAGATTCACTGATTTTCTGTAACCACAATTAAAATACATTTGAACAAAACTTCAAATTTGATAATCTTATCTCCAGTGCCAGTTGTGTTATGTTATTGAGTAAAATACACTAATTATTTCTTAATTAGCTTCTTGTGTAATTAAACACAAAAATTTCTTAAACTTTATTCTTACCCTTTCTATTATTTTCTCTTGTTGTAGGTATGATGTCATCTACCCTGGTGGAGACGGTTTCAATCAACTACGAAGACTTCAACGATAGTTTTCTGACATGTGGGACATGTCTTTGCATTTACGACAGCGCTGAGCATTCTCCTAAGCTGCTGCCTTGCTCACACACAGTGTGCAAGAGTTGCTTGGTGAGCATTGTCGAAGCCCAAGTCCACGACACTGGCACATTTCGTTGTCCAATCTGTCGAGAGACCATCAACATCCCACGAGGTGGGGTGACTTCTTTTCCACCCAGTTTTATCGTCAACCAACTTTTGGATCTAATGTCTCAGCAGCGCCGAGATGTCATACCAAAATGTTCCAATCATCCCTCCCAAGAGTTGTTATTTTGCGAGACCTGTGATACGGTATTTTGCACTCTGTGTACTGGAGGAGAGCACTATGGCAAGGGAGCCAGCGAGCACACCGTGATACCATTTTCGATAGCAATAAAACGAATGTCAGAGATTCTGCTGTACAAGGCCCAGTTGTGCATTGGGAACTTGACAACGGCTTACGATAACGTATCTGGTGAAATGTTACGTCTTGAGAACAGTGTTGAAAGAGCCATAGAGACAATTAACCGCACTTTCCAGGATCTTATTAATTTAATTGACAAACGAAGGCATGAAGTTCTCCAAAAAGTTCGCAAGATCCGGGAGCACAAGAAGGGAGATCTCAAGGAACAATTAGATTTGATTCAGGCAGAGAAAGAGAAAGTCCAGAATGAGTGTGATGGATTACAGTACCAAGTTGAAGTTCGGAACATCACAAAAAAGATTGGAGATTTAAATGAGAAACTTGACGCTACCAGTACCTTAGGGGAACCACGTGAGAATCATTTCATTAAATGTGAATTCAAACACAACAATGCATACAAGGACATATCAAATGCGCTTGCTAATTTTGGTTGCATTAAAGTAAGCACCACGTTTCCTGCACTCTCCACTGCAAAAATTAACAGAGCCATAACTCATTTGCGCTCAACCATTGCAGTTGTTACTGTTGATTACCATGGCAACCCGCGAACTACAGGCTGTGACCCAGTTGTTACAGAACTGCGCTCAGCTTCTGGTCAGTTAATTGACACTAAAATCCGTGACCGAGACGATGGGACCTACGAGATAAGTTTTGTGCCACCCAAAGCTGGTAAGCTGAAGTTGTGTATCAGCATCTTTGATCGGCCTATCAAAGACAGTCCATACGCAATAGATGTCTGTGACCATAACAACCCCATGTGGAAGTATGGCAGTCGGGGGACAGGACTGGACAATTTTATACAACCGGTGCGTGTTGTGACAGACAAAGAAGGTTCCATTTTTATCTCGGATACCGGTAACAGCCGCATCAAAGTTTTAAACAGCAATGGGGTACTGGAGCGCCACATAACATCTGAAGCACTCGAGAGACAGAGTGGCATTGGAGTGTGTGTCAGTCCAACTGGAAACCTCATTACTGTGAATTGGCGCACCAAAATGGTGTACACACTAAGCAACGAGGGAGAATTGCTCTCAAAATTTACGTCGAGTCATTTCCAGGAGCCTATTGATGTGGCTGTTAATAGCAAGGGGGACATTATTGTTGGTGATATGGGAGCAGCCAAGGTGTTAATATTTGATGCCGAGGGCAATCTCCTTCAACAATTCGGTAAAAAAGGAAGTAAAGAAGGAGAGTTTAAATTATTAACATCAGTGTGTGTCGGTTGTAATGATCAGATCCTTGTATCAGACCATCGGATACAAATATTTGACAAAAATGGCAAGTTTCTCCGCCAGGTAAGCAACACTGGCAAAGGACAATATGAAGGTATAACTGTTGACCCTAATGGTTTAATCCTTGCTACAAAAACAGACAGGGGGAAAGGTGTTGTGCATATCTTCAGTTCCAATGGAAATTTCCAGTTTGCAATTGACAGTTTTGAAGACAAGTTGATGCGGCCCAGTGGTCTAATCACTACCCAGGAGCAGTATGTTTATGTGGTAGATTTGGGCAATAACTGTCTCAAGAAATTCCGCTACAAATGAAGGTTAGTCGGACATTTTATTTCTATTTATTGTTTTATTTTTTTTTATTTTATTGTTTTGTCATTTTTTTTTGCAAAGGTTTTATTTACTTATCTTTTTCTTTAATTTAATAGCCATATATTTTAGCAATTATATGTTGTATACAATTCTACCTCTCAAAGGCGATGACACACGACTGTGACCTCTGGCGTCGCACAGTAATACAGAAGACCCGACTTCCAACAGGAACAAGCTGAAGCTGAAGCATATAGACAATATGCCCCCACCTCCTCCCATTGCAAAGTGGTCATGGAGGTGCCACAGCAAAAAAGCACCCAGCACTCACTGTAAATGAGGTTGGTGTTAGGAAGGGCATCCAGCTGTAGAAATCAAGCCAGAATCAGTTCCCGTATGAGCAAGACAAGGTCAGCCGACTGGACACTGCCTACAACAGGACAACCCATCTAACCCATGCTAGCGTGGAAGAACAGACGTAAAACGGTGATGATGACGATGATACAGTTTACATGTGAATCTTCAATATTAAGCTACCCCAAAGAAATGTCCTACACCTCCAAACCCTGTTTTCTGGTTCAATGCTTCAAATTATCTCAGTTAATTGTGGGGTGGAACAATTGAAGCTTGTTATTTTAACTTAAAGATATAACATTTTACTTGTTTCGGGGCTGTATAATGTACTATAGAATATATTTATACATTATATACATATATGATGATGATGATGATGATAATATATAGACAGATTTAATTAAGAAACCATTATATGTATAGACCAGTGTAAATGGCCTGTCTCCATATACAATATCCTTTTGGACAAATAAAGAGGAATCAGGCATTGGGATTTCATCAGCAACTCGGCATTTACTGAAACTGTCCACCGAGACAGTGTTTACAGATCCACTGTTATTTAGGGCTTAAGTTAAATTAAATAGACTATGTTGCTACTAGCTGTTTCGATCGATAACTATTCTGGTATAATAACTGTCATTTCTCAATGTTACAATATTTTACAGAATATATATAGAGATTTTAACCAACACTGTATAGACAGATATATATATATATATCTTATGTATATATATATATATATATTCTGGCGTCATGCAATAATACAGAAGACCCGAACCCCCACGGGTACAAGCCGAAGCTGAAGCATATAGACAATATACCCCCCACCCCCACCCACTGCAAAGTGGTTGTGTAGGCACCACAGAAAAAAAAGCACCCAGCACTCACTATAAATAAGGTTGGCGTCAGTTCCCGTATGAGCAAGACAGGGTCAGCCGACAACCCGTCTAACCCATGCTAGCGTGGAAGAACGGATGTAAAATGGTGGTGATGATATATATATATAATATATATATTGGCGGGGAGAAGTGTGTCCTTAATGATGATGGTGTACTTGCCATCACTGACGCTGATAAGGTAGCTTGGAAGTGTCACTACGAAAGGCTACTAAATGAGGAGAATAATTGGGAGAAAGACAGTCTCCCCCACATCGACCCAATAGAGGGACCAGCAGTGCAAGTTGAAGGTAGTATAATAAGTAAGGCAATCAAAGATATGAAGACAGGTAAGGCAGCTGGGCCTTCGGAAATAGTTGCTGAAATGCTGAAAGCATCTGGAACGGTGGGACACACTATGGTCACCCGGATAGTAAACCAAGTCATACAGAATGGGGTCATTCCGAAGGACTGGCATAGCAGCATCATCATTAACTGCTACAAGGGTAAAGGAGATGCCCTAGATAGGGGTAACTATAGAGGCATTAAATTAATCGACCAGGTCATGAAGGTCACAGAAAAAGTAATAGCGCAACTAATCAGAGAGCGAATTGATCTAGATGAAATGCAGTTTGGGTTTGTGTCAGGTAAAAGTACCACAGACGTTCTTTTCATTGTACGACAACTACAGGAGAAGTACCTAGCTAAAAGTAAACCCCAATACTTAGCTTTTGTTGACTTGGAGAAAGCCTTTGACAGTCCCCCCCGCTCCATTATCTGGTGGGCTCTTAGAAAACTAGGTGTTGATGAATGACTTGTGAGAGCTATACAAGCCATGTATAAAGAAACAGTCAGCAAGGTTAGAATTAACAACGAATATAGTGAAGAGTTTAGCGTCAAAGTTGGTGTTCATCAGGGCTCCGTTCTTAGCCCCCTACTATTTATTATTGCCCTTCAGGGTATAATAGAGGAGTTCAAGACCGGCTGCCCATGGGAACTCCTATACGCAGATGATCTAACGCTCATAGCTGAATCAATGGCTGAACTAAAGAAGAAATTTCAAACATGGAAGCATGGCCTAGAATCAAAAGGCCTTAAAATTAACCTGTCTAAGACTAAAGTTCTAGTTTGTAGGAAGGAAAATAGGGCACCGGTCCCATCTGGGAAATGGCCATGCTCAGTGTGTAGGAAAGGAGTAGGCAGAAACTCCATTTTATGTCCCAAATGCAAAGTATGGGTGCATAAAAGATGTAGTGGGATCACAGGTAAGCTAACTAAGAATATAGATTTTATATGTGGCCGGTGCTCAGGTGCAATAAGTAGCAGCAAGTGCCCACAGAATACTAGCTCGTTCCATTGCACAGATGGTTCTATAGAAATAGTGGACACCTTCCGTTACCTGGGTGACAAAATCAGCAGTGGTGGAGGGTGCTCTGAAAGTACAGTAGCTAGAGTCAGAACTGGGTGGAAAAAGTTCAGAAAGCTTATACCACTATTGGCCGCTAAAGGGTTCTCTCTAAAAATGAAAGGCAGGCTGTATGATGCCTGCATACGAACAGCAATGTTACATGGCAGTGAGACTTGGGCATTGTGTACAGAGGATATACGCAGACTGGAGAAGAACGAAGCTTGCATGCTCCGCTTGATGTGTAATAGTAATATACGTGAATGGCAAAGCATAAACGAACTAAGGGAGAAATTAGGAATAAGAGGGATCAGATGTTGTTTACTTGAGAGAAGACTACGTTGGTAAGGTCACGTGATGCGCATGAAAGATGACAGCTGTATAAAAAAGTGCAGGGCGATAAAAATAGACGGTAGCCACAGAGTAGGCAGACCCAGAAAAACCTGGGACGACTTGATAAATTCTGACCTTACACACTTACACCTCTCCAAGACAATGTCACTGGACCGAGATCTTTGGCACTACACAGTCATACAGAAGACCCGCCTTGCCTAAGTACAAAGCGAAACCTACAGTCAGCAGGCACCTCTAACAAAAATACACCCTCCGTCCCACTACCCCCACACCTTTCAATGTAAAGTTATGTTGGTACCACAACATCCAGTCCGAAATAAATGAGGTTGTGTAGGTATCACAACAAAAAAACACACAGTCCACGCTGTAATGTGGCCGTGTAGGTAACACGGTAAAAACCTCCCAGTCCACACTGTAAATGTGGTTGGTGTTAGGAAGGGCATCCAGCTGTAGAAAACCCACCAGACAGTCCTATGCGAGCAAGACAACCAATCTTGTCTCAAGTGGGAAAATTCCCGTCCAAACCCATGCAAGCGTGGAAGATAGACGTTAAACGATGATGATGATGATATATATATAATATATGTATAGATATTAACTAACACTGTATATATATAATATATATATAGATATAATATATCAACTAGAAATTGATTGACATATATATATAAAATAAACATATGAAACAATCACAGGGAATAATTTCTCAGCACACACAGCTAGGTAGGTAACCAATTAAAGTTTAACTAGTACAGTGGATATGGAGCATGTCTCTCGGACATGACACCTTTCATTTAATTTTGGATATATATATATAATATATGTATAGATGTTAACTAACACTATATATTTATATAGACAAATATAAACATCTTGCCTGTATATATACTGTACTATAGAATATATGTATAGCCACACCCTATTTACTAATGATGTAAACATACTTAAAGTGTCAATTAAAATCATCATCATTGTCATCATTGCTACTATTCAATGTCCATTTCCCATGCTTGCATGGGTTAGACAAGTTATCTTTTTAAGATTGAATTTTTTTACAGCGAGACACCCCTCTTAATACAGGGTGGACTGGGTGTCTTTTGTTACAGCACCAGTACAACCACCTTACAGAGTGGACTGGGTGCTGCAATATATTTTGTAGTATAACATGGAAACAAAACAGTAATTATTGTCTTCATAATCTTAACTCTGATATCAATATTTTCCATTAAACTAAATTTCTAATCTAAAAATTATCAGTTTAAACATTTAGTACAATTTCATATTAGCTTAGACTTAAATTTTCCTGAGACCATTTAGTGTATTGTCAACTAGGCTCTCTCATTTCAAATGATCAGTTGCTCTTATTATATATTATATTATTTATTATATATTATATACACAGTACCCCAGTCCAATCATTTGTTATATATATATAACAAAGAAGGTGTGGTAAGAAACCAGGTGGACCATAACGTACCAGAGTACTCGATACTTTGAGTAGTAGAGTGGGTAATAGGAAAAGAGTCAGGACCCCGACGGCTGAGCTCTGGCCGTTTTGATAGCTAGTTCGGATCTAGCTGTCGAAACAGCCGGAGCTCAGCTGTTGGGGTCCTGACTCTTTTCATATATATATACTAGCAGATGTACCCGGCGTTGCTCGGGAAATGAATGACAGCCTGTTTGTCTGTATAAAGAGAGCCAAAGGTTGAGCAAAGAATTGAAATGTAATTGTAAAAAGAAGTTTAACAAAATGGGTGTACAGTGACATGATTGAGTGAAATAAATGGCAACATAAAAACAATTCATGGGGTAGCTTGAGTTAATTGACGTGAATGATTTCAGGTCCGGCCTTGCTGTAGTAGGTATGAGTAAGGGGATAAAGATGGAATAGATACACCGTATGTCCTTCAGTAGACTAAACCCTATGCGTAAGATGGCACTGCCACTACCATGTTGACCATCCACTGGACATAGAAATATCATTCCTTGAAGCAAATCGGCCTAGTACTTCAAAAGTTAAAAGGAGCCTAGTATTTGTACACACAGACACACACACAGACCGACTTGCTTTTCTATATATATATCATCATCATCATCATCATCAACGTTTAACGTCCGTGTTCCACGCTTGCATGGGTTTGGACGGGGGTAGTCCCACTTGAGGCAAGAGTGATTGTCTTGCTCGCATAGGACTGTCTGGCAGGTTTTCTACAGTTGGATGCCCTTCCTAACACCAACCACATTTACAGTGTGGGTCTGGGAGGTTTTTACCGTGTTGCCTACACGGCCACATTACAGCGTGGACTGTGTGTTTTTTTGTCGTGACACCTACACGACCTCATTTGTTTCGGCCTCGATGGCGCGGCACCAACATAACTTTACATAGAACGGGGTGGTGTGGATGGGGTGGGGGTGGTGGTGGTGGGACGGGGTGTATTTTGTTAGAGATGCCTACTGGCTGGAGTAGGTTTTACTATATATTTAGGTAAGGCGGGTCTTCTCTGTTACTGAGTACCGCCAAAGGTCTCGGTCCAGTGACATTGTCTTGGAGAGGTGTAAGTGTGTGATGTCGGAGTTTATCAGCTCGTCCCAGGTTTTTCTAGGTCTGCCTATTCCGTGACTACCGTCTATCTTTATTGCCCTGCACTTTGTTATACAGCTATCGACTTTCATGCGCATCACGTGTCCATACCAACGTAGCCTTCTCTCGAGTAAACAACATCTGATCCCTCTTATCTCTAATTTTTTCCTTAGTTCGTTTATGCTTTGCCGTTCACGTATATTACTGTTACACATCCAGCGGAGCATGCAAGCTTCGTTCCTCTCTAGTCTGCGTATATCCTCTGCACACAATGCCCAGGTCTCACTGCCATGCAGCATTGCTGTTCGTATGCAGGCATCGTACAACCTGCCTTTCATTTTTAGTGAGAACCCTTTAGCAGCTAATAGTGGTATAAGCTCTCTGAACTTTTTCCAACCAGTTCTGACTCTAGCTACAGTACTTTCAGAGCACCCTCCCCCACTGCTGATTTTATCGCCCAGGTAACGGAAGCTGTCCACTATTTCTATAGAACCCTCTGCGCAATTGAAAGAGCTAGTAGTTTGTGGGCACTTGCTGCTACTTATTGCACCAGAGCACCGGCCACATGTAAAATCTATGTTCTTAGTTAGCTTACCTGTGATCCCACTACATCTTTTATGCACCCATACTTTGCATTTAGGACATAAAATGGAGTTTCTACCTACGCCTTTCCTACACACCGAGCACGACCATTTCCCAGAAGGGACCGCCGCCTTGTTTTCTTTCCTACAAACTAGTACTTTGGTCTTAGCCAGGTTAATTTTAAGTCCTTTTGACTCTAGGCCGTGCTTCCATGTTTGGAATTTCTTCTCTAGCTCGGCCATTGATTCCGCTATGAGTGTCAGGTCGTCTGCGTATAGGAGTTCCCATGGGCAGCCTGTCTTGAACTCCTCTGTTATAGCCTGAAGGGCAATAATAAATAGTAGTGGACTGAGAACAGAGCCCTGATGGACGCCAACTTTTACGCTAAACTCTTCACTATATTCGTTGTTAATTCTAACCTTGCTGACTGTTTCTTTATACATGGCTTGTATAGCCCTCACAAGCCATTCGTCAACGCCTAGTTTTCTAAGAGCCCACCAGATAATGGAGCGGGGGACTCTGTCGAAGGCTTTCTCCAAGTCGACAAAAGCTAAGTAGAGGGGTTTACCTTTAGCTAGGTACTTCTCCTGTAGTTGTCGTACTATGAAAAGAGCATCTGTGGTACTTTTGCCTGACACAAACCCGAACTGCATTTCATCTAGGTCAATTCTCTCTCTGATTAGTTGCGCTATTACTCTTTCCGTGACCTTCATGACCTGGTCGATTAATTTAATGCCTCTATAGTTACTCCTATCTAGGGCGTCTCCTTTACCCTTATAACAGTTAGCGATGATGCTGCTATGCCAGTCCTTCGGAACAACCCCATTCTGTACGACTTGGTTAACTATGCGGGTGACCATGGTGTGTCCCACCGTGCCAGATGCCTTCAGCATCTCAGCAACTATTTCCGAAGGCCCAGCCGCCTTACCAGTCTTCATATCCTTGATTGCCTTACTTATTATACTCCCCTCGACTAACACTGCTGGTCCCTCTATTGGGTCGATATGGGGGAGACTGCCTTTCTCCCAATTATTCTCCTCATTTAGAAGCCTTTCATAGTGACACTTCCAAGCTACCTTCTTATCAGCGTCGGTGATGGCAAGTGTGCCATCGTCGTTTAGTACACACTTCTCCCCGACAATATCACGGTTTTCCTTGACGCATTGCCTAGCAATCCTGAACACCTCACGTTTTTGGTCATCGCGTTGTAGAACATGCTTGAACTTTCTTTCCTCAGCTTCCCTTCTTGCTAAGTACACTTGTCTCCTAGCTTCCCTCCTGGCCACTTGATAGTCCTCTCTACTTCCCCCATCCCGCCATACTTTCCAAGCCTGCTTTTTGGCCTTAATTGACCCCTCCACCTTACTGTTCCACCACCATGTTACTCTCCTCCTGCCTACAGGCCTGCTCCAGCCACAGACCTCGTCTGTCGCCAACAGCAGGTTTGCTTTCAGAAATTCCCACTCTCCCTCTATATTGTCCGACTCTAAATGTTCTTCCTTACTGTCGAAAGCATCAAGTAATATGCTTTGAAATTTATTCCTGGCTGTGGGGTCCTTTAGCTTCCATATTTTCCTCCTGAGGATAGTCCTCTTCTGTTGTCGAGTACGTCTCGTCCTGACTATGAGGTCGCTAATTATCAGTCTATGTTGGGAGGTGCATTCTTCATGGGGGAGGGATTTAGTGTTAACAACAGACACTCTGTCACGTCTTCTGGTAAGGATATAATCTACCTGGCTTGTGTGTTCCCCGGATCTATAGGTGATCAGGTGATTGTCACGTTTTTTGAAGTTAGTGTTACAGATAGTTAGGTTATTTGCATCACAGAATTCCAGGATTCTGGAGCCTTCCTCATTTCTAGAACCAAACCCATAGCCTCCATGGATTTCGTCGTAGCCGTCACAGTGTTGTCCAACGTGACCATTTAGGTCGCCTGCGATAATTATATAGTCACTGTCGGATATTTGGGAGGTAGTTAGCATCAGTGTCTCATAGAATCTGTCTTTTATAGTGCCGGGCAGTCCGGATTGGGGTGCGTACGCAGATATTACTGTCACCGTAGTTCTATTGAGGACAAGTCGTATTTTAATTATTCTGTCGTTCACTCTATTTACGTCTATTATCTTATCTGCCCACTTTTCTGCTACCATGATTCCTACTCCACCCAGCCCATCGTCGTTTCCCACCCAGAAAAGCTTATAACATCGTTTTTTACCCTCAATGAACCTAGCAGACCCACCCCTCCACCTGGTCTCTTGAATACAACAAACATCGACCTCCTTACGTTCAAGCATTTCTACAACCTCGTTAGCGCGACCCTTTAGGGTGCCTACATTTATGGTACCAACTCTGAAGTTTTGGATTGCGTTTGGGGGTTGGGGGCGGTGAGGGGCGGGGGGCGATGGGGTTATGTTAGCCGTCCGCGGTCGAAACAATGGGGAGTGCTCGCATTCTCGTCCAAGGGGTGAATTTGTCTTTATCTTTGGCATTGTCGCTGAGCGTCCAGATTTTTCTCTCTCACCTCCACTCTCCAGGATTCCGCAGTCCATCCATCCATCATATATCGTATATCGAAAGGCAACCAGGCAAGCGATAGTATAGGCCTCTGGTTTCTGATTGGTCCGCGTAATAATACTGGTGATGCGTGGGGGCTCTGTTTTATGATTGGTCCACGTAATAGCAATGGTGGTGTGTGGGGGTGGGGTGTTGGGTAGCTAGCAAGAAGGTAATGATTGAGTGGGGTCCATGCATTTAACAAGCGATTAACAAAAATACAAAATTTGTTCTGTTAAATACGTCCAAAAACCTACGTATTTAGCAATTAATAGAAACAGAAAATGTAGTTTGTTTTAGCGATAGATTGGCTATTTGGACTTGATACGAAATATGGATTGTTTTGAAAATACGCTAGGAGAGAGAGAGAGAGAGAGATGAAGTCTGTACATTACGTTTACATGAATATATCGTGGGACAGCAAGCAATGAAATGAAATTTGGCGAAGTGAATTCCTATCATATATTTATAGGGAGAGAGAGAGAGAGTGAGAGAGAGCGAGGGGAGGGGGCCACATGATGGCTGTGGGTGTTAGGCGTTTGACCGCCCCGTGCCTTCGAAGAAGGAAGAAGGAAAGGATTTTGCTAGCTATATATATATATATATATATGGAAGCATGTGGCCTAGTGGTAAGGGTGTTGAACTTATGACCATAATGTTGTGGGTTCAATTCCTGGGTTGGGTTCTGTGTTGTGTTCTTGAGCAAAACACTTCATTTCATGTTGTTCCAGTGTACTCAAAAAATGAGTACCAGCAATAGCAGGGAATTTAACCCTGCGATGGTCTGGTAGGCAAGATTTGAACTCTGAATACAAAAAGAAATACTGCAAGGTCTTATACTCCAGCAGTTCTGTTTATCCCCCACATAAGACTGGTCTGATACTCCAGCAGTTCTGTTGATCCCCTACATAAGACTGATCTGATACTCTGGTAGTTCTGTTGATCCCCTACATAAGACTGATCTGATACTCTGGTAGTTCTGTTGATCCCCTACATAAGACTGATCTGATACTCTGGTAGTTCTGTTGATCCCCTACATAAGACTGGTCTGATACTCCAGCAGTTCTGTTGATCCCCTACATAAGACTGGTCTGATACTCCAGCAGTTCTGTTGATCCCCTACATAAGACTGATCTGATACTCTGGTAGTTCTGTTGATCCCCTACATAAGACTGATCTGATACTCTGGTAGTTCTGTTGATCCCCTACATAAGACTGATCTGATACTCTGGTAGTTCTGTTGATCCCCTACATAAGACTGATCTGATACTCTGGTAGTTCTGTTGATCCCCTACATAAGACTGGTCTGATACTCCAGCAGTTCTGTTGATCCCCTACATAAGACTGGTCTGATACTCCAGCAGTTCTGTTGATCCCCTACATAAGACTGATCTGATACTCTGGTAGTTCTGTTGATCCCCTACATAAGACTGGTCTGATACTCCAGCAGTTCTGTTGATCCCCTACATAAGACTGATCTGATACTCTGGTAGTTCTGTTGATCCCCTACATAAGACTGGTTTTTTATTTATCAATTCTGAAAAGATGCTTCTTTTCCAAATCATCCTGAGTCAATCTGACACCTGAGGAGGCAAAATTTGATAATTGTTTCTACTTTTGGCACAAGGCCAGCAATTACCCCAGTATATTACTGGTACTTTATTTTAAGGATGAAAGGCAAAGTTAACCTCGGCGGGATTTGAACTCAGATCATAAAGGGGCGTAACTCCATGCTACAAACCATGGAGTCCAACGCTTTACTGATACTGCCAATCCACCGCCCTTTGATAATCCACACATTTTACAATCAATTGTCACACAAATGATGCTACAAGGGCAGAAACCTTAAATGTCTTTGCAAGGTATTTAAATTGATAAAGCCCTTCTCAGTACTGGGACAGTATTTCTGTATCTCTTGCAGAGATGACTTACTAGGTATCTGGTTCAAATATTTTTCAGTTCCCTTTTTTATCATTCCAAGTGTACCGACTATCCCTGGTACTGTACAGGCCTTAAGATGCCACATTTTCTCAATTTCATTGATAGATCTTTATACTACTGAGCTTTCCAAACTCTTTCGAGGTGTTATGTTCTGATGGAATGCTCATGTCAATTAAGAAACATGTTTTCTCTTTATGGTCCTTCACAATTATATCAGGTCTGTTGGCCTTGATTGTTCTGTCAGTATTTAAAGGGAAATCCGGTGGATTGGCAGTATCGGTAGAGGGTCGGACACCGTGCCTTTGCAGCATAGTTACGGTCCTTTACGGTCTGAGTTCAAATCCCGTTGAGGTTAACTTTGCCTTTCATCCTTATGGGGTTGATAAAATAAAGTACCAGTCATGCACTGGGGTTTTATATAAATGACTTTCCCCTCTCTCAAACTTGCTGGCCTTGTGCCTAAATAAGAAACCTTTATTATTATTCTTGTATTAATTTTTCCTTTTTTCTTTCTTTCCATAGAGATAGCTGTCAACTTTATATAGAGCTGTGAAGTTTCTGTTAGGACTGTCCACCACCAGTCAAATGGTATTACACCAAACCTGTTGGAGCCCCAACTTCCATCCAAGCTAGATCCCTATGGTTTTTTTTTTAATTTTTTTTTCTTCACTTAAATCCTGTAGAATCTGGGAGACTGAGCACTTGTGATCTCATTGCTGACCCTTCCCCCCTGTGTACCGGCAGAGCCAGTCACACCACCACCACCAGGTACATTATCTAATCTAAACCAAAAACTAAACATTTGCTGCACCTGCAACATTTTTCTTACCTTTTTCACCCTAATTATTAATTAATTCATTAATTATTTATCCCCCCCCCCTTCCCCCTCCTCCAGTAATTTATTCTATTTTACCTGTATATAGAGAAGATTGTTGCACGTGTTGGCACAGTGGCAGGGTGGGACGGGGGAGGGGTTCAAGCTGAGCAGTGGGGGGAGGGGGGTGATGGAATAAAAAACAAACAAAACTAAGCAAAACTAAGTAAATCAATAAATTAAAAACATCAACAACAGACTGCCAAGGAAATCCACTCTACGTTACATATGAAAGACAACAAGATAACATGTTCAATATTTAATGACAATGATTATAATGATGATGATGATGATGTTTTTAATGTCAATGATAATGTCGATGATGATGATGAACAATAACAACAACAACACTTATTATATCCAGAGTAAGAAAGTACAAAATTACTGACTCTAATTAAGATGTTAACAAGGATGATAATGACCACACAGGTGTTGTAATACTATAAAAAACATGCAGTGTATATTTTAGCAGCTTAGCAAATTTCTTCTGTTTTTTGTTTTTGCACTCACTGTTATCATGTAAGTTTATATATAAATATATCGTCCCATATTCACACCTTGAGACATATGAACATGATGATGATGATGAGGATGAAGAAGAAAACGAAGAACCAATCAAAGAAATATTGTGAAAGAAAGATGAAAACAAGGACAAATTGACCACAATTAGACTGGAATGTGTGTGTATACATGCATATACATATATATATATATATATATATATATATATATATATATGTATACACAGATTATATATACATACATATATATACACACACACACAAACACACACATATATATATATATGGACGTTAAACGATGATGATGATGATATATACACAGATTATATATACATACATATATATACACACACACACACATATATATATACATATATATATATACACAGATTATATATATATTCAATTTTATTAAGGCTAAAAAGTGAGTCTTGTTACTCTGGAGTTTCGCCTGGTCATCATACAAGAGCAATATTGAGTACTCCTTTCTTTCAACCATCAACCACATAAGGGGATACACACACATACACACACAAGATAAAATAAACATAAAATAATAAGAAGCAACAAGGAAGAAAACAATCTCCTCCCCTCCTCACCACCACCACCACCACCACCAAAAAATAAGGGGACAGTCTGCCCATAAGAATTTGGTGTATTGTATTGGTTGGCAGAATCATCATTGTTTAGAGTTTTTAAAAGAATTCCATTGAATGTGTGGAGAATGGTTTCCACTTGACACTGCAATGCAACAGCAGAGGGGGAGTCTAAGTAATGGACAGATAGTGAGGGAAAGAAAACATACATGGATGTATGTTTACTTATACATACTTACATACATACTCAAATATGTGTGTGTGTGTGCGTGTGTACATGTATGTGTGTGTATACATGTGTGTGTGTATACATATTAGATACAAATATGGTTGTGTGTGTGAATATATATAATCACACACACACACACATACATACAATTATATATTTATGTGTATACAGATATGTGTGTATATGTATAGATATACATATATTCATACGTACATACATACATACATACACGTATACATATATACATGCACACACATACATATATACATACATAAATACATATATGTTTGCATGCAGGCATGCATGCACATGAACCAATTTTAAATTCTGTTTTGTTATCACATGCATTTTTATCATCTTATATAATATAATATAATATAATATATAATATTGTTAAACTTCTGTTTGTTAATTTGTTGAGAAGGAACACAGCATGAGGTGAGAGAGGAAAAAAAAGGAAAACATTCTTACAAATTTACACTGACATAGGTTTTTAAAACAAACATTTTTTCCTTAATTTAAAAAACAAATCTTTTTATTTATTTTTTTCTAGATCCTGGAGTTGTGTTTTTCTTTTTCTCTTCTCCAATCTAAAAAGAAAAAACAAAATCTTTTTTTTTTCACTTATTTTCTATGGACAAACTGAAAGTAAGGAAGGAAATCCAGTAATTCTGGTATCTTGTAGAAACCTCTGCAGTTGAATAAATAATACATTTACAGTCCATGTCTTCATTTCACTGTTACCCTACTGTTACCCCACTTTTACTACCAAACTACTTAAAACTTCCCCTGCTTTTATCATACAAAATTGTTTGTTTTAATGTCTTCATATTTCAATTTAAATCTCACATCATGTTTTCATGTAAGAAATTTTGTTGTGTTACAAACACCAGCTTTAAAACGACAAAGTTCTGTTACTGAATCTATACAAATTCTTAATTATTTTGAAAATAATACTTTTTTTTTTGTTTATTAAACATATGGTAATGAAAGAGTTAAAGTGTTTATATTTATCTAAAAAGCTTCCATTGTATAAGCATTTAAGTTATGCTTCAAATATCACCTTAATTACTAAATCCCTCCAAATTCTTATCTTCAACATTATTTGAAAATAATTAAATGGTTTCAACTTGGCATCAATTATCCAAACCAAGAACTAGAGCATGCATATAGAGACACCTGGACAAGAAGAAGCTGTATTTTGATACCATACTCCTGTAGAACCTTCCACAGCAGGTCCTGTGGAATATGGTTATATGCTGTTTCAAGTTTTACGAAACAAGCATACACCTTTTGGTATTACTCCCACGATTTCTCTGACTTGTCACAGTCTGAATATTTGGTCAGCTGTACTGCCTTCTGATTGGACTTGACAATCTCCCTGCTTTGCCAGACCTTAGCATAGACTTTACCGGGAAGGCTTAACAAGGAGGTCCCTTTATAATTGGGGCAATCTCTTTTGTCTCTCTTTTTAAAAATTGGGATTATCACTCCCGACTGCAATTACTTAGGTGCCATTTCAGAGATCCAGGCCACCCGGCACACACAAGTCAGCTGGAGAATACTTTCTCTATTTAAGGCTTTTAACATCTCTGATGGAATTTTATCCTCCCCAGAGGCCTTGCCACATTCGAGATCTTTAACTGCTCTTCTGACCTCACCCTCTGAGATTAGTCATCGCTCCCAGATGCACCTCATGTACACCAGAAGATGCTGTTGTGATTGGGTTTAGGCGATCAGCAAAGTATTCTCTCTACCTCGCAACGATGCACTTCTGGAGAGAGGAGAACCCCAAATGTGTTTCTGATAGCTGTCATAGTGGAGGACTTCTTATTACAAAGTTGGCAGATGGTTTGGCAGAATACTTTATTTTCTTATTCAAAGTTGGATTCAGCTTAACCTCAAAGTGGTCCCATTCAATGTGGGTGTCGGACTATGTCTTGTTACTTCTCTTGTTCATAATCTTTGTGGACAGGATTGACAGGCACAGCCAGGTTGGAAGCCTGGTGGGTGTAGGTTCAGTCGGCTAGAATTTGCAGATATGGTATTAGCTCATCAGAAGCTGATAATCGATGCAGTCTTTCTTTAGAAATACAGTAACCCACTTGATACCTTCCATATCTAAAGTGAGATTTCCAATAAATCTCATTACATCACTGATAACATAACATAGCACTAACACACACACATACACACACACGTTGGTTGGACAACACTGCCATATATTCTCTCTTGCCAGTTAACCCTTTAATGTTCAAACCGGCCAAAACCGGCCAGAATTCTCTACCTCTTTCTGTTGAAACTGGCTGTAACTGGTCACTAAACCTGATGTTAAGGTATTGTTCTCAAAATAAATACTTTCAAAATAAATACTTTCAAAATAAATAAAATTGCTTTCAAAATAAATAAAATTGTTCTCAAAATAAATACTTTCAAACTCTCATAGATTCGATATTATGTGAGATAAATATGTGAGGTAAAGCCTTTACCATGAAAATATAATAGTATATATAGAGTAATGTAAATGTTATGTGAGATATTATGTGAGGTAAAGCCTTTACCATGAAAATATAATAGTATATATAGAGTAATGTAAATGTTATGTGAGATATTATGTGAGGTAAAGCCTTTACCGTGAAAATATAATAGTATATATAGAGTAATGTAAATGTTATGTGAGATATTATGTGAGGTAAAGCCTTTACCATGAAAATACGATAGTATATATAGAGTAATGTAAATGTTATGTGAGATATGTGAGGTAAAGCCTTTACCATGAAAATACAATAGTATATATAGAGTAATGTAAATGTTATGAGATATTATGTGAGGTAAAGCCTTTACTGTGAAAATACAATAGTATATATAGAGTAATGTAAATGTTATGTGAGATATTATGTGAGGTAAAGCCTTTACCATGAAAATACAATAGTATATATAGAGTAATGTAAATGTTATGGGAGATATTATGTGAGGTAAAGCCTTTACCATGAAAATACAATAGTATATATAGAGTAATGTAAATGTTATGTGAGATATTATGTGAGGTAAAGCCTTTACTGTGAAAATACAATAGTATATATAGAGTAATGTAAATGTTATGTGAGATATTATGTGAGATAAAGCCTTTACCATGAAAATACAATAGTATATATAGAGTAATGTAAATGTTATGTGAGTTATTATGTGAGGTAAAGCCTTTACCATGAAAATAATAGTATATATAGAGTAATGTAAATGTTATGTGAGATATTATGTGAGGTAAAGCCTTTACTGTGAAAATATAATTGTTTCTACTTTAGGCACAAGGCCAGCAATTACCCAGTGCATTACTGGTACTTTATTTTATCGACCCCGTAAGGATGAAAGGCAAAGTCAACCTCGGCTGGATTTGAACTCAGATCGTAAAGGGACGTAACTATGCTGGAAAGCATGGCGTCCGACCTTCTACCGATACTGCCAATATATAGAGTAATGTAAATGTTATGTGAGATATTATGTGAGGTAAAGCCTTTACCATGAAAATACGATAGTATATATAGAGTAATGTAAATGTTATGTGAGATATGTGAGGTAAAGCCTTTACCATGAAAATACAATAGTATATATAGAGTAATGTAAATGTTATGTGAGATATTATGTGAGGTAAAGCCTTTACTGAAAATACAATAGTATATATAGAGTAATGTAAATGTTATGTGAGATATTATGTGAGGTAAAGCCTTTACCATGAAAATACAATAGTATATATAGAGTAATGTAAATGTTATGTGAGGTAAAGCCTTTACCATGAAAATACAATAGTATATATAGAGTAATGTAAATGTTATGTGAGATATTATGTGAGGTAAAGCCTTTACCATGAAAATACAATAGTATATATAGAGTAATGTAAATGTTATGTGAGATATTATGTGAGGTAAAGCCTTTACTGTGAAAATACAATAGTATATATAGAGTAATGTAAATGTTATGTGAGATATTATGTGAGGTACAGCCTTTACCATGAAAATACAATAGTATATATAGAGTAATGTAAATGTTATGTGAGATATTATGTGAGGTAAAGCCTTTACTGTGAAAATATAATAGTATATATAGAGTAATGTAAATGTTATGTGAGATATTATGTGAGGTAAAGCCTTTACCGTGAAAATATGATAGTATATATAGAGTAATGTAAATGTTATGTGAGATATTATGTCAGGTAAAGCCTTTACTGTGAAAATATAATAGTATATATAGAGTAATGTAAATGTTATGTGAGATATTATGTGAGGTAAAGCCGTTACCATGAAAATACAATAGTATATATAGAGTAATGTAAATGTTATGTGAGATATTATGTGAGGTAAAGCCTTTACCATGAAAATACAATAGTATATATAGAGTAATGTAAATGTTATGTGAGATATTATGTGAGGTAAAGCCGTTACCATGAAAATACAATAGTATATATAGAGTAATGTAAATGTTATGTGAGGTAAAGCCGTTACTGTGAAAATATAATAGTATATATAGAGTAATGTAGATGTTATGTGAGGTAAAGTCTTTACTGTGAAAATATAATAGTATATATAGAGTAATGTAAATAGTAAAGGGTTAAGACAATATCAACAAAATCCACTAATATCTAAAGTTACAAATATTTTTGATTATATTGAAAATTATTGTAACTGACATTGTGTTTGAGAAATATAGTGTGTGTACATTAGATGTGTAGTGTGTGTGTGTGTGTGTGTGTGTGTGTGTACATTAGATGTGTCATGTGTGTGTGTGTACATTAGATGTGTAGTGTGTGTGTGTGTACATTAGATATGTAGTGCGTGTACATTAGATATATAGTATGTGTACATTAGATATGTAGTGTGTGTACATTAGATATATAGTATGTGTACATTAGATATGTAGTGTGTGTTCATTAGATATGTAGTGTGTGTACATTAGATATATAGTATGTGTACATTAGATATGTAGTGTGTGTACATTAGATATGTAGTGTGTGTACATTAGATATATAGTGTGTGTACATTAGATATATATAGTATGTGTACATTAGATATATATAGTGTGTGTACATTAGATATATAGTGTGTGTACATTAGATATATATAGTGTGTGTACATTAGATATGTAGTGTGTGTACATTAGATATATATAGTATGTGTACATTAGATATGTAGTGTGTGTACATTAGATATATATAGTGTGTGTACATTAGATATATATAGTATGTGTACATTAGATATATATAGTATGTGTACATTAGATATATATAGTGTGTGTACATTAGATATATATAGTGTGTGTACATTAGATATGTAGTGTGTGTACATTAGATATATATAGTGTGTGTACATTAGATATATATAGTGTGTGTACATTAGATATATATAGTGTGTGTACATTAGATATATAGTGTGTGTACATTAGATATGTAGTGTGTGTACATTAGATATATATAGTGTGTGTACATTAGATATATATAGTGTGTGTTCATTAGATATGTAGTGTGTGTACATTAGATATATAGTGTGTGTACATTAGATATATAGTGTGTGTACATTAGATATATATAGTGTGTGTACATTAGATATATGTAGTGTGTGTACATTAGATATATATAGTATGTGTACATTAGATATATAGTGTGTGTACATTAGATATATATAATGTGTGTACATTAGATATGTAGTGTGTGTACATTAGATATATATAGTATGTGTACATTAGATATGTAGTATGTGTACATTAGATAGATATAGTGTGTGTACATTAGATATATATAGTATGTGTACATTAGATATATATAGTATGTGTACATTAGATATGTAGTATGTGTACATTAGATATGTAGTATGTGTACATTAGATATATATAGTATGTGTACATTAGATATATATAGTGTGTGTACATTAGATATGTAGTATGTGTACATTAGATAGATATAGTGTGTGTACATTAGATATATATAGTATGTGTACATTAGATATATAGTATGTGTACAGTAGATATATATAGTGTGTGTACATTAGATATATATAGTGTGTGTACATTAGATATATATAGTGTGTGTACATTAGATATATATAGTGTGTGTACATTAGATATGTAGTGTGTGTACATTAGATATGTAGTGTGTGTACATTAGATATGTAGTGTGTGTACATTAGATATATATAGTGTGTGTACATTAGATATATATAGTGTGTGTACATTAGATATATATAGTGTGTGTACATTAGATATATATAGTGTGTGTACATTAGATATATATAGTGTGTGTACATTAGATATATATAGTGTGTGTACACTAGATATGTAGTGTGTGTACTTTAGATATGTAGTGTGTGTACATTAGATATGTAGTGTGTGTACATTAGATATATAGTGTGTGTACATTAGATATATAGTGTGTGTACATTAGATATAGTATGTGTACATTAGATATATAGTGTGTGTACATTAGATATATAGTGTGTGTACATTAGATATATAGTGTGTGTACATTAGATATATATAGTGTGTGTACATTAGATATATATAGTGTGTGTACATTAGATATATATAGTGTGTGTACATTAGATATATATAGTATGTGTACATTAGATATATAGTGTGTGTACATTAGATATATAGTGTGTGTACATTAGATATATATAGTGTGTGTACATTAGATATATATAGTGTGTGTACATTAGATATATAGTGTGTGTACATTAGATATATATAGTATGTGTACATTAGATATATATAGTGTGTGTACATTAGATATATATAGTATGTGTACATTAGATATATAGTATGTGTACATTAGATATATATAGTGTGTGTACATTAGATATATAGTGTGTGTACATTAGATATATATAGTATGTGTACATTAGATATATAGTGTGTGTACATTAGATATATAGTGTTTTGTACATTAGATATGTAGTGTGTGTACATTAGATATATATAGTATGTGTACATTAGATATATATAGTATGTGTACATTAGATATATAGTGTGTGTACATTAGATATATAGTGTGTGTACATTAGATATATATAGTATGTGTACATTAGATATATATAGTATGTGTACATTAGATATATAGTGTGTGTACATTAGATATATAGTGTGTGTACATTAGATATATATAGTATGTGTACATTAGATATATATAGTATGTGTACATTAGATATATAGTGTGTGTACATTAGATATATATAGTGTGTGTACATTAGATATATATAGTGTGTGTACATTAGATATATATAGTGTGTGTACATTAGATATATAGTGTGTGTACATTAGATATGTAGTGTGTGTACATTAGATATATATAGTGTGTGTTCATTAGATATGTAGTATGTGTACATTAGATATATATAGTGTGTGTACATTAGATATATAGTGTGTGTACATTAGATATATAGTATGTGTACATTAGATATATATAGTGTGTGTACATTAGATATATGTAGTGTGTGTACATTAGATATATATAGTATGTGTACATTAGATATATAGTGTGTGTACATTAGATATATATAGTGTGTGTACATTAGATATATATAATGTGTGTACATTAGATATATATAGTGTGTGTACATTAGATATGTAGTGTGTGTACATTAGATATATATAGTGTGTGTACATTAGATATATATAGTGTGTGTACATTAGATATATATAGTGTGTGTACATTAGATATATATAGTGTGTGTACATTAGATATATAGTGTGTGTACATTAGATATGTAGTATGTGTACATTAGATATATATAGTATGTGTACATTAGATATATATAGTATGTGTACATTAGATATATATAGTGTGTGTACATTAGATATATAGTGTGTGTACATTAGATATATATAGTGTGTGTACATTAGATATATATAGTGTGTGTACATTAGATATATATAGTGTGTGTACATTAGATATATATAGTATGTGTACATTAGATATATATAGTGTGTGTACATTAGATATATATAGTGTGTGTACATTAGATATGTAGTGTGTGTACATTAGATATATATAGTGTGTGTACATTAGATATATATAGTGTGTGTACATTAGATATATAGTGTGTGTACATTAGATATATAGTGTGTGTACATTAGATATATATAGTATGTGTACATTAGATATGTAGTGTGTGTACATTAGATATATATAGTGTGTGTACATTAGATATATAGTGTGTGTACATTAGATATATAGTGTGTGTACATTAGATATATATAGATATATATTAGATATATATAGTGTGTGTACATTAGATATATAGTGTGTGTACATTAGATATATAGTGTGTGTACATTAGATATATATAGTGTGTGTACATTAGATATATATAGTGTGTGTACATTAGATATATATAGTATGTGTACATTAGATATATATAGTGTGTGTACATTAGATATATATAGTATGTGTACATTAGATATATAGTGTGTGTACATTAGATATATAGTATGTGTACATTAGATATATATAGTGTGTGTACATTAGATATATAGTGTGTGTACATTAGATATATAGTGTGTGTACATTAGATATATATAGCATGTGTACATTAGATATATAGTGTGTGTACATTAGATATATATAGTGTGTGTACATTAGATATGTAGTGTGTGTACATTAGATATGTAGTATGTGTACATTAGATATATATAGTGTGTGTACATTAGATATATATAGTGTGTGTACATTAGATATGTAGTGTGTGTACATTAGATATGTAGTGTGTGTACATTAGATATGTAGTGTGTGTACATTAGATATGTAGTGTGTGTACATTAGATATGTAGTGTGTGTACATTAGATATATATAGTGTGTGTACATTAGATATATATAGTGTGTGTACATTAGATATATATAGTGTGTGTACATTAGATATATATAGTGTGTGTACATTAGATATATATAGTGTGTGTACATTAGATATATATAGTGTGTGTACACTAGATATGTAGTGTGTGTACTTTAGATATGTAGTGTGTGTACATTAGATATATAGTGTGTGTACATTAGATATATAGTGTGTGTACATTAGATATAGTATGTGTACATTAGATATATAGTGTGTGTACATTAGATATATAGTGTGTGTACATTAGATATATATAGTGTGTGTACATTAGATATATATAGTGTGTGTACATTAGATATATATAGTGTGTGTACATTAGATATATATAGTATGTGTACATTAGATATATATAGTATGTGTACATTAGATATATAGTGTGTGTACATTAGATATATAGTGTGTGTACATTAGATATATATAGTGTGTGTACATTAGATATATAGTGTGTGTACATTAGATATATATAGTATGTGTACATTAGATATATATAGTGTGTGTACATTAGATATATATAGTATGTGTACATTAGATATATAGTGTGTGTACATTATATATCTAATGTACACATACTATATATCTATAGTGTGTGTACATTAGATATATAGTGTGTGTACATTAGATATATAGTGTGTGTACATTAGATATATATAGTATGTGTACATTAGATATATAGTGTGTGTACATTAGATATATAGTGTTTTGTACATTAGATATGTAGTGTGTGTACATTAGATATATATAGTATGTGTACATTAGATATATATAGTATGTGTACATTAGATATATAGTGTGTGTACATTAGATATATAGTGTGTGTACATTAGATATATATAGTATGTGTACATTAGATATATATAGTATGTGTACATTAGATATATAGTGTGTGTACATTAGATATATATAGTATGTGTACATTAGATATATATAGTATGTGTACATTAGATATATAGTGTGTGTACATTAGATATATAGTGTGTGTACATTAGATATATAGTGTGTGTACATTAGATATATAGTGTGTGTACATTAGATATATATAGTGTGTGTACATTAGATATATATAGTATGTGTACATTAGATATATATAGTATGTGTACATTAGATATGTAGTGTGTGTACATTAGATATATATAGTGTGTGTACATTAGATATATAGTGTGTGTACATTAGATATATAGTGTGTGTACATTAGATATATAGTGTGTGTACATTAGATATATAGTGTGTGTACATTAGATATATAGTGTGTGTACATTAGATATATAGTATGTGTACATTAGATATATAGTATGTGTACATTAGATATATAGTATGTGTACATTAGATATATAGTGTGTGTACATTAGATATGTAGTGTGTGTACATTAGATATATATAGTGTGTGTACATTAGATATGTAGTATGTGTACATTAGATATATAGTGTGTGTACATTAGATATATAGTGTGTGTACATTAGATATATAGTGTGTGTACATTAGATATATAGTGTGTGTGTACATTAGAGATATGTAGTATGTGTACATTAGATATGTAGTATGTGTACATTAGATATATAGTGTGTGTACATTAGATATATAGTGTATGTGTACATTAGATATGTAGTATGTGTACATTAGATATATATAGTGTGTGTACATTACATATATAGTGTGTGTACATTAGATATATAGTGTGTGTACATTAGATATATATAGTGTGTGTACATTAGATATATATAGTGTGTGTACATTAGATATATATAGTGTGTGTACATTAGATATATATAGTGTGTGTACATTAGATATATATAGTGTGTGTACATTAGATATATATAGTGTGTGTACATTAGATATATAGTGTGTGTACATTAGATATATATAGTGTGTGTACATTAGATATGTAGTGTGTGTACATTAGATATATATATAGTGTGTGTACATTAGATATATATAGTGTGTGTACATTAGATATATAGTGTGTGTACATTAGATATATATAGTGTGTGTACATTAGATATATATAGTGTGTGTACATTAGATATATATAGTGTGTGTACATTAGATATATAGTATGTGTACATTAGATATATATAGTGTGTGTACATTAGATATATATAGTGTGTGTACATTAGATATATAGTGTGTGTACATTAGATATATATAGTGTGTGTACATTAGATATGTAGTGTGTGTACATTAGATATATATAGTGTGTGTACATTAGATATATATAGTGTGTGTACATTAGATATATATAGTGTGTGTACATTAGATATATAGTGTGTGTACATTAGATATATATAGTGTGTGTACATTAGATATATATAGTGTGTGTACATTAGATATATATAGTGTGTGTACATTAGATATGTAGTATGTGTACATTAGATATATATATAGTGTGTGTACATTAGATATATATAGTGTGTGTACATTAGATATATATAGTGTGTGTACATTAGATATGTAGTGTGTGTACATTAGATATGTAGTATGTGTACATTAGATATATATAGTGTGTGTACATTAGATATATATAGTGTGTGTACATTAGATATATATAGTGTGTGTACATTAGATATATATAGTGTGTGTACATTAGATATGTAGTATGTGTACATTAGATATGTAGTATGTGTACATTAGATATGTAGTATGTGTGTACATTAGATATATATAGTGTGTGTACATTAGATATATATAGTGTGTGTACATTAGATATATATAGTGTGTGTACATTAGATATATAGTGTGTGTACATTAGATATGTAGTATGTGTACATTAGATATGTAGTATGTGTACATTAGATATGTAGTGTGTGTACATTAGATATATAGTGTGTGTACATTAGATATATATAGTGTGTGTACATTAGATATATATAGTGTGTGTACATTAGATATATATAGTGTGTGTACATTAGATATATATAGTGTGTGTACATTAGATATATATAGTGTGTGTACATTAGATATATAGTGTGTGTACATTAGATATATATAGTGTGTGTACATTAGATATATGTAGTATGTGTACATTAGATATGTAGTGTGTGTACATTAGATATATGTAGTGTGTGTACATTAGATATATATAGTGTGTGTACATTAGATATATATAGTGTGTGTACATTAGATATATATAGTGTGTGTACATTAGATATATAGTGTGTGTACATTAGATATATATAGTGTGTGTACATTAGATATGTAGTGTGTGTACATTAGATATATATAGTGTGTGTACATTAGATATATATAGTGTGTGTACATTAGATATATATAGTGTGTGTACATTAGATATATATAGTATGTGTACATTAGATATGTAGTGTGTGTACATTAGATATATATAGTGTGTGTACATTAGATATATATAGTGTGTGTACATTAGATATATATAGTATGTGTACATTAGATATGTAGTTGATGTACATTAGATATATATAGTGTGTGTACATTAGATATATATAGTGTGTGTACAATAGATATGTAGTGTGTGTACATTAGATATATATAGTATGTGTACATTAGATATATATAGTGTGTGTACATTAGATATATATAGTATGTGTACAATAGATATGTAGTGTGTGTACATTAGATATATAGTGTGTGTACATTAGATGTAGTGTGTGTACATTAGATATACGGCCGTGACCGAGTTAAGTATCAATGTTGTGTGGTAAAAGAAAATAGCTATTACAGCTTGTAGCCAGAGAATTAATGTCCAGGATATTAACTTGGTACTTGGGTGGTCACTATAACTTGTGGCCAGAGAATGACCAGTCTAATAACCAAGTTATTAATGACCTCTACTATATGGTACTTGGGTGTATTTTCTTTATCATTGATGGTTTTGTTTTTAATTGGGTGCCATTGTAGCTGTGATTAGTTTTACAGAACTGTGTGGCTTTTGGGTGGAATTTCAGAGGCAAGTACCCAAGGAGAGACCAGTAAAGACCCCATGTTCCCTCTTAATGTGACTAGAGAGGGACCAACAGTGATGACCTATTAATTCCAGAGAGGTACCCCAATCACTACTTATTGTACCTTGAGCTGATCAATTGTGAAACACATGTCACGTGTAATTAAAACTGATATTGATGTTATATTGATATTTTGTTCCCACTTACTATAATAGTAATATAATAATTATTATTATTAACACTCTTGTTATGGCCTCTGAAAAGGGTGAAGACGCAAACATAGAATCCCACATTGGTAACAGGCTCCACAAGTAATGTGTGATTAATTGGTGACCCTCAATAACTGAATGTTACACACTAATACAATATATATAAGTTGTATACCTGTTTGTTTGTTCACGAACTCCTCCTATGGTTTTGGAGATAGAACCCCATAACCATATATATTCTGAAACTACATTGCCCAGGGTACTTGGATAAGTATATTTTATTTTAATCAAAGGGTTCCCCAGAGGCACAACCCCCCGCTGAAAATTCTTTCCCTTCAATTTATAGCAAATTTAAACCATAGGTAAATGACAAGATATGATGCCTATTGACAAAAGTTTTGAATTGATATTTTTAAAAAAATTATTTACAAGAAACAAAATAAGAATAAGAATAAGTTTTAATAATGTAATTTTTATTTGATATATTATAAAAAAATGTTTTCCAATTTTTCATGCATTACATTTTACATTGAGTAATATTGAAATGCAGAGTTTTTCTCCATAAATTATATCACTGATTTAAAATCAATCATCATTTTCTTACAAAAAAAAATGTGTGAAACGCAGCAAGGCACAGGTAATTCGGGTAGTGTGTGTACACACACACACACACACACACACACACACACACAGACACACACAGGTTTGTCCCAAAAGTAAGAGTACTGATTTTCCTATGTACAACATAGTAAGATAGTACATCGTTGATGTATATAGGCATATTGGTTATAACATTGGCTGCAAGTACTTATTTCAACATGACTGAGTCAAATGGTGGGCTAGTGCTGTTTATGTAGACATATATTTATAACCTTTGTTTGAAATTCTTCTACATCACAAATGTAGCAAAGATTTGTGATCAAATTTTGTGCGAAACTCAATAAACCTGCCAGCGAAACATTTAATTCTTTAACACAAACATATGGAAGTGCCACTCTATCAAGGTGAGGTTTTTTAAGTGGCACAAAGCTTTCAAACAGGGCCGAGTAAATGTTGAGATTCACCCACGAAGATCACCCCAAGCAAGACCAGCCAAGCTCTTGGGTGTTATCCAACGATCCTGCTCTGAATCTTCACCTGGGTTACCTGTCAGTTGATTCTATCCAGTGATTCTTTCCTAAGACATTCTAACCACATGCCCATAGTATTGAAGCTGTGATCCCTCAACTTGGAGAAGTAGCAGCTCTATCTGGAGTGACATTCTGATCTCTGGGCTAGGCACTCTATTGAGTAACGTTACTACTAAAACCCTGTGGAGGAATCCCATTTCAGCTGCTTGCATTCGTGATCATATTCTTTTGGTCATTACCCAAGATTCATGACAAAGAATTATGAAGAAATTTCAAATATTTATTAGTCTTGTACATATTTGAACATAAAATTATGATAAAAGGAAATGGAAAAGATTTTGCTTAAACTGCATCTGATACATAGAAATCCATCCACATAAATATATATAATAAATTTACTTTAACACTTGACATCACTTAAGTATCTTCATAGACAGTCTTGTGAAATCCAGGGCCTTCTCACTCCTTTTGAAGGAACCCCTCTCTGGTTGATCTCTGCTGCTTTCTGTTTGACTTTGGTCATGTCTTCAGGGGTGTAGCTGTACTCACCATGTTTGGTCAATTGTGGGTTGGTGAGGCTATATAACCCCTAGTTGGGGTGGATAGCCGTTGTCTTTGAGGAGTTCATCCACCATTTAACAGCTCTTGTTTTTTGTGCTGCTGGGGATCCACTTACACTCTTCACCTGACCAGGGTCTGGTGTGGGAGTCGGTTTAGTTTCTGACCACTCGACCATGAAGGGTAAGTTAGTTGGAAGTGGAGGATACTTGTCCAGACGTCACTTTGTCTCCATTTCTTTAAAATTATATATATAAATTTATGAAGCAGGTTGCACTGGGTTTCATAGTACTTGTAACAGGCAGAAGCCTGACTTGACCAGACCAAGAGTCGGTTTAGTTGCTGACCACTCAACCATGAAGCAGGTTGTACTGGGTTTCATGGTGTCAGTAGCAGTCAGAAGACCTGACATCGCAACAATAACTGCGACTGTAGTGTGGCTATTAAAAGAAAAAGTAATATAAATAGTTTTTCGTTTGAAATTAACTTTAATATCAAATCTATTAAATAATAACCAAATTATCAGTAGGGGGGGGGGGGGGGGGTGTAATTATATAGGTGTACTTAATTTGTGGTAGCATTCACACTAAGTGGAAACTGCAGATAGAGAACATCTGACAGATAAAATGACAAGTCAGTCAATCATATTGGTGGCCTCCCCACAGCCTCGGCGGACAGAATGGAGAAGGCGTTTCCCCGGATGACGGCAAGGGAGACGCGCTGGAAAAGCCATTTCAGCTCGTGAGGCTCACACCTGCGCAGGGGAAATAACTCTGTTACATTCATTTGCTGGTGTGAGATGCTGATTTATTTATTTTGTTATGGAAGGGAAGTAACTCTAATCAGCAACCAGCACTTGCTGGAATGTGTTTGTGTGTATTACACCGGAACCACAAGGACCTCCAGAAGTCGACTGATGAGAAGGGACTGTTTTCTGTTGTCTCTACCCACCTTTTTTCAATTAATTTCATAAGATCTTAGCTGCTCAGGACATTCTTTCAAATTGATATGTAGCAATACATTCTTAATCGATCTCTGATGCAAGGGAAATAACTCCAATCAGACACAAACGCAGAATAAGTAAACTTAAGTGTATAACTGAATAGATGTGTTCAGGTAGTGAGAATACCTTGATGTCAGGCAGCGTCCTCCTTAGGGGTGGATAGGTACAGTGGTTCTCACCTGATTCTCACTATTGCATCTGAAAACTTTTTCAACCACACCCAGGAATCTGTTTCTGCTGGCAGGCTAAGCTTAGCGAGGGACTTGAAGCTTAGAGAGGGGCGCTGCGAGGTATTCTTAAGGTACACCAAAATGCTATGATAGACAAAAGCTCCAATAAAATGTCGGATCACTCGAGGCCCAGAAAACCAATGACCGCTTTCTACTACTATTTCCTGGAGGTGACCAATGTACAACTGGGACAATGACACCCACAGCGAGAACCATCAAGTCTTCTAAATACTTTAGCACATGGAACATCGACACTCGAACTTGCCAGATACACATGGGGGATGTTAGGGTTGGCTGAAGTCACGTGGGGGTAAGTTAGGGTTGGCTGAAGTCACGTGGGGTATGATAGGGTTGGCTGAAGTCACGTGGGCTACGTTAGGGTTGGCTGAAGTCAGGTGGACTGGATTTAGTGAGACAACTACAAATGAAGGTCACAAACTGTGGTACAGCAGTGATGACACCAAGCATGAATATGGAGTGGGTTTCATCATTAACAAAACCCGCGGAAACTAACTGTACACTAGTATCACACTAGACTTACCACCATGTTGGTGGCTACCAGACCACAGCTGACTGACCACCATGTCGGTGGCTACCAGACCACAGCTGACTGACCACCTTGTTGGTGGCTACCAGACCACAGCTGACTGACCACCTTCTTGGTGGCTACCAGACCACAGCTGACTGACCACCATGTTGGTGGCTACCAGACCACAGCTGACTGACCACCATGTCGGTGGCTACCAGACCACAGCTGACTGACCACCTTGTTGGTGGCTACCAGACCACAGCTGACTGACCACCTTCTTGGTGGCTACCAGACCACAGCTGACTGACCACCATGTCGGTGGCTACCAGACCACAGCTGACTGACCACCATGTCGGTGGCTACCAGACCACAGCTGACTGACCACCATGTCGGTGGCTACCAGACCACAGCTGACTGACCACCTTGTTGGTGGCTACCAGACCACAGCTGACTGACCACCTTCTTGGTGGCTACCAGACCACAGCTGACTGACCACCATGTCGGTGGCTACCAGACCACAGCTGACTGACCACCATGTCGGTGGCTACCAGACCACAGCTGACTGACCACCATGTCGGTGGCTACCAGACCACAGCTGACTGACCACCATGTCGGTGGCTACCAGACCACAGCTGACTGACCACCATGTCGGTGGCTACCAGACCACAGCTGACTGACCACCATGTCGGTGGCTACCAGACCACAGCTGACTGACCACCATGTTGGTGGCTACCAGACCACAGCTGACTGACCACCATGTCGGTGGCTACCAGACCACAGCTGACTGACCACCATGTCGGTGGCTACCAGACCACAGCTGACTGACCACCATGTCGGTGGCTACCAGACCACAGCAGACTGACCACCTTCTTGGTGGCTACCAGACCACAGCAGACTGACCACCATGTTGGTGGCTACCAGACCACAGCAGACTGACCACCTTCTTGGTGGCTACCAGACCACAGCAGACTGACCACCATGTTGGTGGCTACCAGACCACAGCAGACTGACCACCATGTTGGTGGCTACCAGACCACAGCTGACTGACCACCTTCTTGGTGGCTACCAGACCACAGCTGACTGACCACCATGTCGGTGGCTACCAGACCACAGCTGAATGACCACCATGTTGGTGGCTACCAGACCACAGCTGACTGACCACCTTCTTGGTGGCTACCAGACCACAGCTGACTGACCACCATGTTGGTGGCTACCAGACCACAGCAGACTGACCACCATGTTGGTGGCTACCAGACCACAGCTGAATGACCACCATGTTGGTGGCTACCAGACCACAGCTGACTGACCACCTTCTTGGTGGCTACCAGACCACAGCTGACTGACCACCATGTCGGTGGCTACCAGACCACAGCAGACTGACCACCATGTTGGTGGCTACCAGACCACAGCAGACTGACCACCTTCTTGGTGGCTACCAGACCACAGCAGACTGACCACCATGTTGGTGGCTACCAGACCACAGCTGACTGACCACCTTCTTGGTGGCTACCAGACCACAGCTGACTGACCACCATGTTGGTGGCTACCAGACCACAGCTGACTGACCACCTTCTTGGTGGCTACCAGACCACAGCTGACTGACCACCTTCTTGGTGGCTACCAGACCACAGCTGACTGACCACCATGTCGGTGGCTACCAGACCACAGCTGAATGACCACCATGTTGGTGGCTACCAGACCACAGCTGACTGACCACCTTCTTGGTGGCTACCAGACCACAGCTGACTGACCACCATGTTGGTGGCTACCAGACCACAGCTGACTGACCACCTTCTTGGTGGCTAACAGACCACAGCAGACTGACCACCATGTTGGTGGCTACCAGACCACAGCTGACTGACCACCATGTTGGTGGCTACCAGACCACAGCTGACTGACCACCTTCTTGGTGGCTACCAGACCACAGCTGACTGACCACCTTCTTGGTGGCTACCAGACCACAGCTGACTGACCACCTTCTTGGTGGCTACCAGACCACAGCTGACTGACCACCATGTCGGTGGCTACCAGACCACAGCTGAATGACCACCATGTTGGTGGCTACCAGACCACAGCTGACTGACCACCTTCTTGGTGGCTACCAGACCACAGCTGACTGACCACCATGTTGGTGGCTACCAGACCACAGCTGACTGACCACCTTCTTGGTGGCTACCAGACCACAGCAGACTGACCACCATGTTGGTGGCTACCAGACCACAGCTGACTGACCACCATGTTGGTGGCTACCAGACCACAGCTGACTGACCACCTTCTTGGTGGCTACCAGACCACAGCTGACTGACCACCATGTTGGTGGCTACCAGACCACAGCTGACTGACCACCTTCTTGGTGGCTACCAGACCACAGCTGACTGACCACCTTCTTGGTGGCTACCAGACCACAGCTGACTGACCACCATGTTGGTGGCTACCAGACCACAGCTGACTGACCACCATGTTGGTGGCTACCAGACCACAGCTGACTGACCACCATGTTGGTGGCTACCAGACCACAGCTGACTGACCACCATGTCGGTGGCTACCAGACCACAGCTGACTGACCACCTTCTTGGTGGCTACCAGACCACAGCTGACTGACCACCATGTTGGTGGCTACCAGACCACAGCTGACTGACCACCATGTTGGTAGCTACCAGACCACAGCTGACTGACCACCATGTTGGTGGCTACCAGACCACAGCTGACTGACCACCATGTCGGTGGCTACCAGACCACAGCTGACTGACCACCTTCTTGGTGGCTACCAGACCACAGCTGACTGACCACCATGTTGGTGGCTACCAGACCACAGCTGACTGACCTCCATGTTGGTGGCTACCAGACCACAGCTGACTGACCACCATGTTGGTGGCTACCAGACCACAGCTGACTGACCACCATGTCGGTGGCTACCAGACCACAGCTGACTGACCACCTTCTTGGTGGCTACCAGACCACAGCTGACTGACCACCATGTCGGTGGCTACCAGACCACAGCTGACTGACCACCATGTCGGTGGCTACCAGACCACAGCTGAATGACCACCTTCTTGGTGGCTACCAGACCACAGCTGACTGACCACCATGTCGGTGGCTACCAGACCACAGCTGACTGACCACCATGTCGGTGGCTACCAGACCACAGCTGACTGACCACCATGTCGGTGGCTACCAGACCACAGCTGACTGACCACCATGTCGGTGGCTACCAGACCACAGCTGACTGACCACCTTCTTGGTGGCTACCAGACCACAGCTGACTGACCACCATGTCGGTGGCTACCAGACCACAGCTGACTGACCACCATGTCGGTGGCTACCAGACCACAGCTGACTGACCACCATGTTGGTGGCTACCAGACCACAGCTGACTGACCACCTTCTTGGTGGCTACCAGACCACAGCTGACTGACCACCATGTCGGTGGCTACCAGACCACAGCTGACTGACCACCATGTCGGTGGCTACCAGACCACAGCTGACTGACCACCATGTCGGTGGCTACCAGACCACAGCTGACTGACCACCATGTCGGTGGCTACCAGACCACAGCTGACTGACCACCATGTCGGTGGCTACCAGACCACAGCTGACTGACCACCTTCTTGGTGGCTACCAGACCACAGCTGACTGACCACCATGTCGGTGGCTACCAGACCACAGCTGACTGACCACCATGTCGGTGGCTACCAGACCACAGCTGACTGACCACCATGTCGGTGGCTACCAGACCACAGCTGACTGACCACCATGTCGGTGGCTACCAGACCACAGCTGACTGACCACCATGTCGGTGGCTACCAGACCACAGCTGATTGACCACCTTCTTGGTGGCTACCAGACCACAGCTGACTGACCACCATGTCGGTGGCTACCAGACCACAGCTGACTGACCACCATGTTGGTGGCTACCAGACCACAGCTGACTGACCACCTTCTTGGTGGCTATCAGACCACAGCTGACTGACCACCATGTCGGTGGCTACCAGACCACAGCTGACTGACCACCATGTCGGTGGCTACCAGACCACAGCTGACTGACCACCATGTCGGTGGCTACCAGACCACAGCTGACTGACCACCATGTCGGTGGCTACCAGACCACAGCTGACTGACCACCATGTCGGTGGCTACCAGACCACAGCTGACTGACCACCTTCTTGGTGGCTACCAGACCACAGCGGACTGACCACCATGTCGGTGGCTACCAGACCACAGCTGACTGACCACCATGTCGGTGGCTACCAGACCACAGCAGACTGACCACCATGTCGGTGGCTACCAGACCACAGCTGACTGACCACCATGTCGGTGGCTACCAGACCACAGCAGACTGACCACCATGTCGGTGGCTACCAGACCACAGCTGACTGACCACCATGTCGGTGGCTACCAGACCACAGCTGACTGACCACCATGTCGGTGGCTACCAGACCACAGCTGACTGACCACCATGTCGGTGGCTACCAGACCACAGCTGACTGACCACCATGTCGGTGGCTACCAGACCACAGCTGACTGACCACCATGTCGGTGGCTACCAGACCACAGCAGACTGACCACCATGTCGGTGGCTACCAGACCACAGCTGACTGACCACCATGTCGGTGGCTACCAGACCACAGCTGACTGACCACCATGTCGGTGGCTACCAGACCACAGCTGACTGACCACCATGTCGGTGGCTACCAGACCACAGCTGACTGACCACCATGTCGGTGGCTACCAGACCACAGCAGCCTGACCACCATGTCGGTGGCTACCAGACCACAGCAGACTGACCACCATGTCGGTGGCTACCAGACCACAGCTGACTGACCACAATGTCGGTGGCTACCAGACCACAGCAGACTGACCACCATGTCGGTGGCTACCAGACCACAGCTGACTGACCACCATGTCGGTGGCTACCAGACCACAGCTGACTGACCACCATGTCGGTGGCTACCAGACCACAGCTGACTGACCACCATGTCGGTGGCTACCAGACCACAGCTGACTGACCACCATGTCGGTGGCTACCAGACCACAGCTGACTGACCACCATGTCGGTGGCTACCAGACCACAGCTGACTGACCACCATGTCGGTGGCTACCAGACCACAGCTGACTGACCACCATGTCGGTGGCTACCAGACCACAGCTGACTGACCACCTTCTTGGTGGCTACCAGACCACAGCTGACTGACCACCTTCTTGGTGGCTACCAGACCACAGCTGACTGACCACCATGTCGGTGGCTACCAGACCACAGCTGACTGACCACCATGTTGGTGGCTACCAGACCACAGCTGACTGACCACCTTCTTGGTGGCTACCAGACCACAGCTGACTGACCACCATGTCGGTGGCTACCAGACCACAGCTGACTGACCACCCTCTTGGTGGCTACCAGACCACAGCTGACTGACCACCATGTCGGTGGCTACCAGACCACAGCTGACTGACCACCATGTCGGTGGCTACCAGACCACAGCAGACTGACCACCTTCTTGGTGGCTACCAGACCACAGCTGACTGACCACCATGTCGGTGTCTACCAGACCACAGCTGACTGACCACCATGTCGGTGGCTACCAGACCACAGCTGACTGACCACCATGTCGGTGGCTACCAGACCACAGCTGACTGACCACCTTCTTGGTGGCTACCAGACCACAGCAGACTGACCACCTTCTTGGTGGCTACCAGACCACAGCTGACTGACCACTATGTCGGTGGCTACCAGACCACAGCTGACTGACCACCATGTCGGTGTCTACCAGACCACAGCTGACTGACCACCATGTCGGTGGCTACCAGATAAACAGCTGACTGACCACCATGTCGGTGGCTACCAGACCACAGCTGACTGACCACCTTCTTGGTGGCTACCAGACCACAGCTGACTGACCACCATGTCGGTGGCTACCAGACCACAGCTGACTGACCACCTTCTTGGTGGCTACCAGACCACAGCTGACTGACCACCATGTCGGTGGCTACCAGACCACAGCTGACTGACCACCATGTCGGTGGCTACCAGACCACAGCAGACTGACCAGCTTCTTGGTGGCTACCAGACCACAGCTGACTGACCACCATGTCGGTGTCTACCAGACCACAGCAGACTGACCACCATGTCGGTGGCTACCAGACCACAGCTGACTGACCACCTTCTTGGTGGCTACCAGACCACAGCTGACTGACCACCTTCTTGGTGGCTACCAGACCACAGCTGACTGACCACCTTCTAGGTGGCTACCAGACCACAGCTGACTGACCACCATGTTGGTGGCTACCAGACCACAGCTGACTGACCACCTTCTTGGTGGCTACCAGACCACAGCTGACTGACCACCATCTTGGTGGCTACCAGACCACAGCTGACTGACCACCATGTCGGTGGCTACCAGACCACAGCAGACTGACCACCATGTCGGTGGCTACCAGACCACAGCTGACTGACCACCATGTCGGTGGCTACCAGACCACAGCTGACTGACCACCATGTCGGTGGCTACCAGACCACAGCTGACTGACCACCATGTCGGTGGCTACCAGACCACAGCTGACTGACCACCATGTCGGTGGCTACCAGACCACAGCTGACTGACCACCATGTCGGTGGCTACCAGACCACAGCAGACTGACCACCATGTCGGTGGCTACCAGACCACAGCTGACTGACCACCTTCTTGGTGGCTACCAGACCACAGCTGACTGACCACTTTCTTGGTGGCTACCAGACCACAGCTGACTGACCACCATGTCGGTGGCTACCAGACCACAGCTGACTGACCACCATGTTGGTGGCTACCAGACCACAGCTGACTGACCACCATGTCGGTGGCTACCAGACCACAGCAGACTGACCACCATGTCGGTGGCTACCAGACCACAGCTGACTGACCACCATGTCGGTGGCTACCAGACCACAGCAGACTGACCACCATGTCGGTGACTACCAGACCACAGCTGACTGACCACCATGTTGGTGGCTACCAGACCACAGCTGACTGACCACCTTCTTGGTGGCTACCAGACCACAGCTGACTGACCACCATGTCGGTGGCTACCAGACCACAGCTGACTGACCACCTTCTTGGTGGCTACCAGACCACAGCTGACTGACCACCATCTTGGTGGCTACCAGACCACAGCTGACTGACCACCATGTCGGTGGCTACCAGACCACAGCTGACTGACCACCATGTCGGTGGTTACCAGACCACAGCTGACTGACCACCATGTCGGTGGCTACCAGACCACAGCTGACTGACCACCATGTCGGTGGCTACCAGACCACAGCTGACTGACCACCATGTCGGTGGCTACCAGACCACAGCTGACTGACCACCATGTTGGTGGCTACCAGACCACAGCTGACTGACCACCTTCTTGGTGGCTACCAGACCACAGCTGACTGACCACCATGTCGGTGGCTACCAGACCACAGCTGACTGACCACCATGTTGGTGGCTACCAGACCACAGCTGACTGACCACCTTCTTGGTGGCTACCAGACCACAGCTGACTGACCACCATGTCGGTGGCTACCAGACCACAGCTGACTGACCACCATGTCGGTGGCTACCAGACTACAGCTGATTGACCACCATGTTGGTGGCTACCAGACCACAGCTGACTGACCACCTTCTTGGTGGCTACCAGACCACAGCTGACTGACCACCTTCTTGGTGGCTACCAGACCACAGCTGACTGACCACCATGTTGGTGGCTACCAGACCACAGCTGACTGACCACCTTCTTGGTGGCTACCAGACCACAGCTGACTGACCACCATGTCGGTGGCTACCAGACCACAGCTGACTGACCACCATGTCGGTGGCTACCAGACCACAGTAGACTGACCACCTTCTTGGTGGCTACCAGACCACAGCTGACTGACCACCATGTCGGTGTCTACCAGACCACAGCTGACTGACCACCATGTCGGTGTCTACCAGACCACAGCAGACTGACCACCATGTCGGTGGCTACCAGACCACAGCTGACTGACCACCTTCTTGGTGGCTACCAGACCACAGCTGACTGACCACCTTCTTGGTGGCTACCAGACCACAGCTGACTGACCACCTTCTTGGTGGCTACCAGACCACAGCTGACTGACCACCATGTCGGTGGCTACCAGACCACAGCTGACTGACCACCATGTCGGTGGCTACCAGACCACAGCTGACTGACCACCATGTTGGTGGCTACCAGACCACAGCTGACTGACCACCATGTCGGTGTCTACCAGACCACAGCTGACTGACCACCATGTTGGTGGCTACCAGACCACAGCTGACTGACCACCTTCTTGGTGACTACCAGACCACAGCTGACTGACCACCTTCTTGGTGGCTACCAGACCACAGCTGACTGACCACCATGTTGGTGGCTACCAGACCACAGCTGACTGACCACCATGTCGGTGTCTACCAGACCACAGCTGACTGACCACCATGTCGGTGGCTACCAGACCACAGCTGACTGACCACCATGTCGGTGGCTACCAGACCACAGCTGACTGACCACCTTCTTGGTGGCTACCAGACCACAGCTGACTGACCACCATGTCGGTGGCTACCAGACCACAGCTGACTGACCACCATGTCGGTGGCTACCAGACCACAGCTGACTGACCACCATGTCGGTGGCTACCAGACCACAGCTGACTGACCACCATGTTGGTGGCTACCAGACCACAGCAGACTGACCACCTTCTTGGTGGCTACCAGACCACAGCTGACTGACCACCATGTCGGTGGCTACCAGACCACAGCTGACTGACCACCATGTTGGTGGCTACCAGACCACAGCAGACTGACCACCTTCTTGGTGGCTACCAGACCACAGCTGACTGACCACCTTCTTGGTGGCTACCAGACCACAGCAGACTGACCACCTTCTTGGTGGCTACCAGACCACAGCTGACTGACCACCTTCTTGGTGGCTACCAGACCACAGCTGACTGACCACCATGTCGGTGGCTACCAGACCACAGCAGACTGACCACCATGTTGGTGGCTACCAGACCACAGCAGACTGACCACCTTCTTGGTGGCTACCAGACCACAGCTGACTGACCACCTTCTTGGTGGCTACCAGACCACAGCTGACTGACCACCATGTCGGTGGCTACCAGACCACAGCAGACTGACCACCATGTTGGTGGCTACCAGACCACAGCAGACTGACCACCTTCTTGGTGGCTACCAGACCACAGCTGACTGACCACCATGTCGGTGGCTACCAGACCACAGCAGACTGACCACCATGTTGGTGGCTACCAGACCACAGCAGACTGACCACCTTCTTGGTGGCTACCAGACCACAGCTGACTGACCACCATGTTGGTGGCTACCAGACCACAGCTGACTGACCACCATGTCGGTGGCTACCAGACCACAGCTGACTGACCACCATGTTGGTGGCTACCAGACCACAGCAGACTGACCACCTTCTTGGTGGCTACCAGACCACAGCTGACTGACCACCATGTCGGTGGCTACCAGACCACAGCAGACTGACCACCTTCTTGGTGGCTACCAGACCACAGCTGACTGACCACCATGTTGGTGGCTACCAGACCACAGCAGACTGACCACCTTCTTGGTGGCTACCAGACCACAGCTGACTGACCACCATGTTGGTGGCCACCAGACCACAGCAGACTGACCACCTTCTTGGTGGCTACCAGACCACAGCTGACTGACCACCATGTCGGTGGCTACCAGACCACAGCAGACTGACCACCATGTTGGTGGCTACCAGACCACAGCAGACTGACCACCTTCTTGGTGGCTACCAGACCACAGCTGACTGACCACCATGTCGGTGGCTACCAGACCACAGCTGACTGACCACCATGTCGGTGGCTACCAGACCACAGCTGACTGACCACCATGTTGGTGGCTACCAGACCACAGCAGACTGACCACCTTCTTGGTGGCTACCAGACCACAGCTTACTGACCACCATGTCGGTGGCTACCAGACCACAGCTGACTGACCACCATCTCGGTGGCTACCAGACCACAGCTGACTGACCACCTTCTTGGTGGCTACCAGACCACAGCTGACTGACCACCATGTCGGTGGCTACCAGACCACAGCTGACTGACCACCATGTTGGTGGCTACCAGACTACAGCAGACTGACCACCTTCTTGGTGGCTACCAGACCACAGCTGACTGACCACCATGTCGGTGGCTACCAGACCACAGCTGACTGACCACCATGTCGGTGGCTACCAGACCACAGCTGACTGACCACCTTCTTGGTGGCTACCAGACCACAGCTGACTGACCACCATGTCGGTGGCTACCAGACCACAGCTGACTGACCACCATGTCGGTGGCTACCAGACCACAACTGACTGACCACCTTCTTGGTGGCTACCAGACCACAGCTGACTGACCACCATGTCGGTGGCTACCAGACCACAGCTGACTGACCACCATGTTGGTGGCTACCAGACCACAGCAGACTGACCACCTTCTTGGTGGCTACCAGACCACAGCTGACTGACCACCATGTCGGTGGCTACCAGACCACAGCTGACTGACCACCTTCTTGGTGGCTACCAGACCACAGCTGACTGACCACCATGTCGGTGGCTACCAGACCACAGCTGACTGACCACCATGTCGGTGGCTACCAGACCACAGCTGACTGACCACCATGTTGGTGGCTACCAGACCACAGCAGACTGACCACCTTCTTGGTGGCTACCAGACCACAGCTGACAGACCACCATGTCGGTGGCTACCAGACCACAGCTGACTGACCACCTTCTTGGTGGCTACCAGACCACAGCAGACTGACCACCTTCTTGGTGGCTACCAGACCACAGCTGACTGACCACCATGTCGGTGGCTACCAGACCACAGCTGACTGACCACCTTCTTGGTGGCTACCAGACCACAGCTGACTGACCACCATGTCGGTGGCTACCAGACCACAGCTGACTGACCACCATGTCGGTGGCTACCAGACCACAACTGACTGACCACCTTCTTGGTAGCTACCAGACCACAGCTGACTGACCACCTTCTTGGTGGCTACCAGACCACAGCTGACTGACCACTATGTCGGTGGCTACCAGACCACAGCTGACTGACCACCATGTCGGTGGCTACCAGACCACAGCTGACTGACCACCTTCTTGGTGGCTACCAGACCACAGCAGACTGACCACCTTCTTGGTGGCTACCAGACCACAGCTGACTGACCACCATGTTGGTGGCTACCAGACCACAGCTGACTGACCACCATATCGGTGGCTACCAGACCACATCAGACTGACCACCTTCTTGGTGGCTACCAGACCACAGCTGACTGACCACCATGTTGGTGGCTACCAGACCACAGCTGACTGACCACCTTCTTGGTGGCTACCAGACCACAGCTGACTGACCACCTTCTTGGTGGCTACCAGACCACAGCAGACTGACCACCTTCTTGGTCGCTACCAGACCACAGCTGACTGACCACCTTCTTGGTGGCTACCAGACCACAGCTGACTGACCACCTTCTTGGTGGCTACCAGACCACAACTGACTGACCACCTTCTTGGTGGCTACCAGACCACAGCTGACTGACCACCATGTCGGTGGCTACCAGACCACAGCAGACTGACCACCTTCTTGGTGGCTACCAGACCACAGCAGACTGACCACCATGTCGGTGGCTACCAGACCACAGCTGACTGACCACCATTTCGGTGGCTACCAGACCACAGCTGACTGACCACCATGTCGGTGGCTACCAGACCACAAACCACTGACCACCATGACGGTGGCTACCAGACCACAGCTGACTGACCATGTTGGTGGCTACCAGACCACAGCAGACTGACCACCATGTCGGTGGCTACCAGACCACAGCTGACTGACCACCATGTCGGTGGCTACCAGACCACAGCTGACTGACCACCATGTCGGTGGCTACCAGACCACAGCTGACTGACCACCATGTCGGTGGCTACCAGACCACAGCAGACTGACCACCATGTCGGTGGCTACCAGACCACAGCTGACTGACCACCATGTCGGTGGCTACCAGACCACAGCTGACTGACCACCTTCTTGGTGGCTACCAGACCACAGCAGACTGACCACCTTCTTGGTGGCTACCAGACCACAGCAGACTGACCACCATGTCGGTGGCTACCAGACCACAGCTGACTGACCACCATGTCGGTGGCTACCAGACCACAGCTGACTGACCACCATGTCGGTGGCTACCAGACCACAGCTGACTGACCACCATGTCGGTGGCTACCAGACCACAGCTGACTGACCACCATGTCGGTGGCTACCAGACCACAGCTGACTGACCACCTTCTTGTTGGCTACCAGACCACAGCAGACTGACCACCTTCTTGGTGGCTACCAGACCACAGCAGACTGACCACCATGTCGGTGGCTACCAGACCACAGCTGACTGACCACCATGTCGGTGGCTACCAGACCACAGCTGACTGACCACCATGTCGGTGGCTACCAGACCACAGCTGACTGACCACCATGTCGGTGGCTACCAGACCACAGCTGACTGACCACCATGTTGGTGGCTACCAGACCACAGCTGACTGACCACCATGTCGGTGGCTACCAGACCACAGCTGACTGACCACCTTCTTGGTGGTTACCAGACCACAGCTGACTGACCACCATGTCGGTGGCTACCAGACCACAGCTGACTGACCACCATGTCGGTGGCTACCAGACCACAGCTGACTGACCACCATGTCGGTGGCTACCAGACCACAGCTGACTGACCACCATGTTGGTGGCTACCAGACCACAGCTGACTGACCACCATGTCGGTGGCTACCAGACCACAGCTGACTGACCACCTTCTTGGTGGTTACCAGACCACAGCTGACTGACCACCATGTCGGTGGCTACCAGACCACAGCTGACTGACCACCATGTTGGTGGCTACCAGACCACAGCTGACTGACCACCATGTTGGTGGCTACCAGACCACAGCAGACTGACCATCATGTCGGTGGCTACCAGACCACAGCTGACTGACCACCATGTCGGTGGCTACCAGACCACAGCTGACTGACCACCATGTTGGTGGCTACCAGACCACAGCTGACTGACCACCATGTTGGTGGCTACCAGACCACAGCTGACTGACCACCATGTTGGTGGCTACCAGACCACAGCTGACTGACCACCATGTCGGTGGCTACCAGACCACAGCTGACTGACCACCATGTCGGTGGCTACCAGACCACAGCTGACTGACCACCTTCTTGGTGGCTACCAGACCACAGCAGACTGACCACCATGTCGGTGGCTACCAGACCACAGCTGACTGACCACCATGTCGGTGGCTACCAGACCACAGCTGACTGACCACCATGTCGGTGGCTACCAGACCACAGCTGACTGACCACCTTCTTGGTGGCTACCAGACCACAGCAGACTGACCACCTTCTTGGTGGCTACCAGACCACAGCAGACTGACCACCATGTCGGTGGCTACCAGACCACAGCAGACTGACCACCATGTCGGTGGCTACCAGACCACAGCTGACTGACCACCTTCTTGGTGGCTACCAGACCACAGCAGACTGACCACCTTCTTGGTGGCTACCAGACCACAGCTGACTGATCACCATGTCGGTGGCTACCAGACCACAGCTGACTGACCACCATGTTGGTGGCTACCAGACCACAGCAGACTGACCACCATGTCGGTGGCTACCAGACCACAGCTGACTGACCACCATGTTGGTGGCTACCAGACCGCAGCTGACTGACCACCATGTCGGTGGCTACCAGACCACAGCTGACTGACCACCATGTCGGTGGCTACCAGACCACAGCAGACTGACCACCATGTCGGTGGCTACCAGACCACAGCTGACTGACCACCATGTCGGTGGCTACCAGACCACAGCAGACTGACCACCATGTCGGTGGCTACCAGACCACAGCAGACTGACCACCTTCTTGGTGACTACCAGACCACAGCTGACTGACCACCTTCTTGGTGGCTACCAGACCACATCTGACTGACCACCATGTCGGTGGCTACCAGACCACAGCAGATTGACCACCTTCTTGGTGGCTACCAGACCACAGCTGACTGACCACCATGTCGGTGGCTACCAGACCACAGCAGACTGACCACCATGTCGGTGGCTACCAGACCACAGCAGACTGACCACCTTCTTGGTGGCTACCAGACCACAGCTGACTGACCACCTTCTTGGTGGCTACCAGACCACAGCTGACTGACCACCATGTCGGTGGCTACCAGACCACAGCTGACTGACCACCATGTCGGTGGCTACCAGACCACAGCTGACTGACCACCATGTCGGTGGCTACCAGACCACAGCTGACTGACCACCATGTCGGTGGCTACCAGACCACAGCTGACTGACCACCATGTTGGTGGCTACCAGACCACAGCTGACTGACCACCTTCTTGGTGGCTACCAGACCACAGCTGACTGACCACCATGTCGGTGGCTACCAGACCACAGCTGACTGACCACCATGTCGGTGGCTACCAGACCACAGCTGACTGACCACCATGTCGGTGGCTACCAGACCACAGCTGACTGACCACCATGTCGGTGGCTACCAGACCACAGCTGACTGACCACCATGTTGGTGGCTACCAGACCACAGCTGACTGACCACCTTCTTGGTGGCTACCAGACCACAGCTGACTGACCACCATGTCGGTGTCTACCAGACCACAGCTGACTGACCACCATGTCGGTGTCTACCAGACCACAGCAGACTGACCACCATGTCGGTGGCTACCAGACCACGGCTGACTGACCACCTTCTTGGTGGCTACCAGACCACAGCTGACTGACCACCTTCTTGGTGGCTACCAGACCACAGCTGACTGACCACCTTCTTGGTGGCTACCAGACCACAGCTGACTGACCACCATGTTGGTGGCTACCAGACCACAGCTGACTGACCACCATGTCGGTGTCTACCAGACCACAGCTGACTGACCACCATGTCGGTGGCTACCAGACCACAGCTGACTGACCACCATGTCGGTGGCTACCAGACCACAACTGACTGACCACCTTCTTGGTGGCTACCAGACCACAGCTAACTGACCACCATGTCGGTGGCTACCAGACCACAGCTGACTGACCACCATGTCGGTGGCTACCAGACCACAGCTGACTGACCACCATGTCGGTGGCTACCAGACCACAGCTGACTGACCACCATGTTGGTGGCTACCAGACCACAGCAGACTGACCACCTTCTTGGTGGCTACCAGATCACAGCTGACTGACCACCATGTCGGTGGCTACCAGACCACAGCTGACTGACCACCATGTCGGTGGCTACCAGACCACAGCTGACTGACCACCATGTTGGTGGCTACCAGACCACAGCAGACTGACCACCTTCTTGGTGGCTACCAGACCACAGCTGACTGACCACCATGTTGGTGGCTACCAGACCACAGCAGACTGACCACCTTCTTGGTGGCTACCAGACCACAGCTGACTGACCACCATGTTGGTGGCTACCAGACCACAGCAGACTGACCACCTTCTTGGTGGCTACCAGACCACAGCTGACTGACCACCATGTCGGTGGCTACCAGACCACAGCAGACTGACCAGCATGTTGGTGGCTACCAGACCACAGCAGACTGACCACCTTCTTGGTGGCTACCAGACCACAGCTGACTGACCACCATGTCGGTGGCTACCAGACCACAGCTGACTGACCACCATGTCGGTGGCTACCAGACCACAGCTGACTGACCACCATGTTGGTGGCTACCAGACCACAGCAGACTGACCACCTTCTTGGTGGCTACCAGACCACAGCAGACTGACCACCATGTCGGTGGCTACCAGACCACAGCTGACTGACCACCATGTTGGTGGCTACCAGACCACAGCAGACTGACCACCATGTTGGTGGCTACCAGACCACAGCTGACTGACCACCATGTTGGTGGCTACCAGACCACAGCAGACTGACCACCTTCTTGGTGGCTACCAGACCACAGCTGACTGACCACCATGTCGGTGGCTACCAGACCATAGCTGACTGACCACCATGTCGGTGGCTACCAGACCACAGCTGACTGACCACCATGTCGGTGGCTACCAGACCACAGCTGACTGACCACCATGTTGGTGGCTACCAGACCACAGCAGACTGACCACCTTCTTGGTGGCTACCAGACCACAGCAGACTGACCACCTTCTTGGTGGCTACCAGACCACAGCTGACTGACCACCATGTCGGTGGCTAGCAGACCACAGCTGACTGACCACCATGTCGGTGGCTACCAGACCACAGCTGACTGACCACCATGTTGGTGGCTACCAGACCACAGCAGACTGACCACCTTCTTGGTGGCTACCAGACCACAGCAGACTGACCACCTTCTTGGTGGCTACCAGACCACAGCTGACTGACCACCATGTCGGTGGCTACCAGACCACAGCTGACTGACCACCATGTCGGTGGCTACCAGACCACAGCTGACTGACCACCATGTCGGTGGCTACCAGACCACAGCTGACTGACCACCATGTTGGTGGCTACCAGACCACAGCTGACTGACCACCTTCTTGGTGGCTACCAGACCACAGCTGACTGACCACCATGTTGGTGGCTACCAGACCACAGCTGACTGACCACCATATCGGTGGCTACCAGACCACAGCAGACTGACCACCTTCTTGGTGGCTACCAGACCACAGCTGACTGACCACCATGTTGGTGGCTACCAGACCACAGCAGACTGACCACCTTCTTGGTGGCTACCAGACCACAGCTGACTGACCACCATGTCGGTGGCTACCAGACCACAGCTGACTGACCACCATGTTGGTGGCTACCAGACCACAGCTGACTGACCACCTTCTTGGTGGCTACCAGACCACAGCTGACTGACCACCATGTTGGTGGCTACCAGACCACAGCTGACTGACCACCTTCTTGGTGGCTACCAGACCACAGCTGACTGACCACCATGTTGGTGGCTACCAGACCACAGCTGACTGACCACCTTCTTGGTGGCTACCAGACCACAGCTGACTGACCACCATGTCGGTGGCTACCAGACCACAGCAGACTGACCACCTTCTTGGTGGCTACCAGACCACAGCTGACTGACCACCTTCTTGGTGGCTACCAGACCACAGCTGACTGACCACCTTCTTGGTGGCTACCAGACCACAGCTGACTGACCACCTTCTTGGTGGCTACCAGACCACAGCTGACTGACCACCATGTTGGTGGCTACCAGACCACAGCTGACTGACCACCTTCTTGGTGGCTACCAGACCACAGCTGACTGACCACCATGTCGGTGGCTACCAGACCACAGCAGACTGACCACCTTCTTGGTGGCTACCAGACCACAGCTGACTGACCACCATGTTGGTGGCTACCAGACCACAGCTGACTGACCACCTTCTTGGTGGCTACCAGACCACAGCTGACTGACCACCATGTCGGTGGCTACCAGACCACAGCAGACTGACCACCTTCTTGGTGGCTACCAGACCACAGCTGACTGACCACCTTCTTGGTGGCTACCAGACCACAGCTGACTGACCACCTTCTTGGTGGCTACCAGACCACAGCTGACTGACCACCTTCTTGGTGGCTACCAGACCACAGCTGACTGACCACCTTCTTGGTGGCTACCAGACCACAGCTGACTGACCACCATGTTGGTGGCTACCAGACCACAGCTGACTGACCACCTTCTTGGTGGCTACCAGACCACAGCTGACTGACCACCTTGTTGGTGGCTACCAGACCACAGCAGACTGACCACCTTCTTGGTGGCTACCAGACCACAGCAGACTGACCACCTTCTTGGTGGCTACCAGACCACAGCTGACTGACCACCTTGTTGGTGGCTACCAGACCACAGCAGACTGACCACCTTCTTGGTGGCTACCAGACCACAGCTGACTGACCACCATGTCGGTGGCTACCAGACCACAGCTGACTGACCACCTTCTTGGTGGCTAGCAGACCACAGCAGACTGACCACCTTCTTGGTGGCTACCAGACCACAGCTGACTGACCACCATGTTGGTGGCTACCAGACCACAGCAGACTGACCACCTTCTTGGTGGCTACCAGACCACAGCAGACTGACCACCTTCTTGGTGGCTACCAGACCACAGCTGACTGACCACCATGTCGGTGGCTACCAGACCACAGCTGACTGACCACCATGTCGGTGGCTACCAGACCACAGCTGACTGACCACCTTCTTGGTGGCTACCAGACCACAGCTGACTGACCACCTTCTTGGTGGCTACCAGACCACAGCTGACTGACCACCATGTCGGTGGCTACCAGACCACAGCTGACTGACCACCTTCTTGGTGGCTACCAGACCACAGCTGACTGACCACCATGTTGGTGGCTACCAGACCACAGCAGACTGACCACCTTCTTGGTGGCTACCAGACCACAGCTGACTGACCACCATGTTGGTGGCTACCAGACCACAGCTGACTGACCACCTTCTTGGTGGCTACCAGACCACAGCTGACTGACCACCATGTCGGTGGCTACCAGACCACAGCTGACTGACCACCTTCTTGGTGGCTACCAGACCACAGCTGACTGACCACCATGTTGGTGGCTACCAGACCACAGCTGACTGACCACCTTCTTGGTGGCTACCAGACCACAGCTGACTGACCACCTTCTTGGTGGCTACCAGACCACAGCAGACTGACCACCATGTTGGTGGCTACCAGACCACAGCTGACTGACCACCATGTCGGTGGCTACCAGACCACAGCTGACTGACCACCATGTTGGTGGCTACCAGACCACAGCTGACTGACCACCTTCTTGGTGGCTACCAGACCACAGCTGACTGACCACCATGTTGGTGGCTACCAGACCACAGCTGACTGACCACCTTCTTGGTGGCTACCAGACCACAGCAGACTGACCACCATGTTGGTGGCTACCAGACCACAGCTGACTGACCACCATGTCGGTGGCTACCAGACCACAGCTGACTGACCACCTTCTTGGTGGCTACCAGACCACAGCTGACTGACCACCATGTCGGTGGCTACCAGACCACAGCTGACTGACCACCATGTTGGTGGCTACCAGACCACAGCTGACTGACCACCTTCTTGGTGGCTACCAGACCACAGCTGACTGACCACCATGTTGGTGGCTACCAGACCACAGCTGACTGACCACCATGTCGGTGGCTACCAGACCACAGCTGACTGACCACCTTCTTGGTGGCTACCAGACCACAGCTGACTGACCACCATGTCGGTGGCTACCAGACCACAGCTGACTGACCACCATGTCGGTGGCTACCAGACCACAGCTGACTGACCACCTTCTTGGTGGCTACCAGACCACAGCTGACTGACCACCTTCTTGGTGGCTACCAGACCACAGCTGACTGACCACCTTCTTGGTGGCTACCAGACCACAGCTGACTGACCACCTTCTTGGTGGCTACCAGACCACAGCTGACTGACCACCATGTTGGTGGCTACCAGACCACAGCTGACTGACCACCTTCTTGGTGGCTACCAGACCACAGCTGACTGACCACCATGTCGGTGGCTACCAGACCACAGCTGACTGACCACCATGTCGGTGGCTACCAGACCACAGCTGACTGACCACCATGTTGGTGGCTACCAGACCACAGCTGACTGACCACCTTCTTGGTGGCTACCAGACCACAGCTGACTGACCACCTTCTTGGTGGCTACCAGACCACAGCTGACTGACCACCATGTCGGTGGCTACCAGACCACAGCTGACTGACCACCATGTCGGTGGCTACCAGACCACAGCTGACTGACCACCTTCTTGGTGGCTACCAGACCACAGCTGACTGACCACCTTCTTGGTGGCTACCAGACCACAGCTGACTGACCACCTTCTTGGTGGCTACCAGACCACAGCTGACTGACCACCTTCTTGGTGGCTACCAGACCACAGCTGACTGACCACCATGTTGGTGGCTACCAGACCACAGCTGACTGACCACCATGTCGGTGTCTACCAGACCACAGCTGACTGACCACCTTCTTGGTGGCTACCAGACCACAGCTGACTGACCACCATGTCGGTGGCTACCAGACCACAGCTGACTGACCACCATGTCGGTGGCTACCAGACCACAGCTGACTGACCACCTTCTTGGTGGCTACCAGACCACAGCTGACTGACCACCATCTTGGTGGCTACCAGACCACAGCTGACTGACCACCTTCTTGGTGGCTACCAGACCACAGCTGACTGACCACCTTCTTGGTGGCTACCAGACCACAGCTGACTGACCACCTTCTTGGTGGCTACCAGACCACAGCAGACTGACCACCATGTTGGTGGCTACCAGACCACAGCTGACTGACCACCATGTCGGTGTCTACCAGACCACAGCTGACTGACCACCTTCTTGGTGGCTACCAGACCACAGCTGACTGACCACCTTCTTGGTGGCTACCAGACCACAGCTGACTGACCACCTTCTTGGTGGCTACCAGACCACAGCTGACTGACCACCATGTTGGTGGCTACCAGACCACAGCTGACTGACCACCATGTCGGTGTCTACCAGACCACAGCTGACTGACCACCTTCTTGGTGGCTACCAGACCACAGCTGACTGACCACCTTCTTGGTGGCTACCAGACCACAGCTGACTGACCACCTTCTTGGTGGCTACCAGACCACAGCTGACTGACCACCTTCTTGGTGGCTACCAGACCACAGCTGACTGACCACCATGTTGGTGGCTACCAGACCACAGCTGACTGACCACCTTCTTGGTGGCTACCAGACCACAGCTGACTGACCACCTTCTTGGTGGCTACCAGACCACAGCTGACTGACCACCATGTTGGTGGCTACCAGACCACAGCTGACTGACCACCATGTTGGTGGCTACCAGACCACAGCTGACTGACCACCATGTCGGTGTCTACCAGACCACAGCTGACTGACCACCTTCTTGGTGGCTACCAGACCACAGCTGACTGACCACCTTCTTGGTGGCTACCAGACCACAGCAGACTGACCACCATGTTGGTGGCTACCAGACCACAGCTGACTGACCACCATGTTGGTGGCTACCAGACCACAGCTGACTGACCACCTTCTTGGTGGCTACCAGACCACAGCTGACTGACCACCTTCTTGGTGGCTACCAGACCACAGCTGACTGACCACCATGTCGGTGGCTACCAGACCAGAGCTGACTGACCACCTTCTTGGTGGCTACCAGACCACAGCTGACTGACCACCTTCTTGGTGGCTACCAGACCACAGCTGACTGACCACCTTCTTGGTGGCTACCAGACCACAGCTGACTGACCACCATGTCGGTGGCTACCAGACCACAGCTGACTGACCACCTTCTTGGTGGCTACCAGACCACAGCTGACTGACCACCTTCTTGGTGGCTACCAGACCACAGCAGACTGACCACCTTCTTGGTGGCTACCAGACCACAGCTGACTGACCACCATGTCGGTGGCTACCAGACCACAGCTGACTGACCACCTTCTTGGTGGCTACCAGACCACAGCAGACTGACCACCTTCTTGGTGGCTACCAGACCACAGCTGACTGACCACCATGTCGGTGGCTACCAGACCACAGCTGACTGACCACCTTCTTGGTGGCTACCAGACCACAGCTGACTGACCACCTTGTTGGTGGCTACCAGACCACAGCTGACTGACCACCTTGTTGGTGGCTACCAGACCACAGCTGACTGACCACCATGTTGGTGGCTACCAGACCACAGCTGACTGACCACCATGTTGGTGGCTACCAGACCACAGCTGACTGACCACCTTCTTGGTGGCTACCAGACCACAGCTCACTGACCACCATGTCGGTGGCTACCAGACCACAGCTGACTGACCACCTTGTTGGTGGCTACCAGACCACAGCTGACTGACCACCATGTTGGTGGCTACCAGACCACAGCTGACTGACCACCTTCTTGGTGGCTACCAGACCACAGCTGACTGACCACCATGTTGGTGGCTACCAGACCACAGCTGACTGACCACCATGTTGGTGGCTACCAGACCACAGCTGACTGACCACCATGTCGGTGGCTACCAGACTACAGCTGACTGACCACCTTGTTGGTGGCTACCAGACCACAGCTGACTGACCACCTTCTTGGTGGCTACCAGACCACAGCAGACTGACCACCTTGTTGGTGGCTACCAGACCACAGCTGACTGACCACCATGTTGGTGGCTACCAGACCACAGCTGACTGACCACCATGTTGGTGGCTACCAGACCACAGCTGACTGACCACCATGTTGGTGGCTACCAGACCACAGCTGACTGACCACCTTCTTGGTGGCTACCAGACCACAGCTGACTGACCACCATGTTGGTGGCTACCAGACCACAGCTGACTGACCACCATGTTGGTGGCTACCAGACCACAGCTGACTGACCACCATGTTGGTGGCTACCAGACCACAGCTGACTGACCACCTTCTTGGTGGCTACCAGACCACAGCTGACTGACCACCTTGTTGGTGGCTACCAGACCACAGCTGACCGACCACCATGTTGGTGGCTACCAGACCACAGCTGACTGACCACCTTCTTGGTGGCTACCAGACCACAGCTGACTGACCACCTTCTTGGTGGCTACCAGACCACAGCTGACTGACCACCTTGGTGGCTACCAGACCACAGCTGACTGACCACCATGTCGGTGGCTACCAGACCACAGCTGACTGACCACCATGTCGGTGGCTACCAGACCACAGCTGACTGACCACCATGTCGGTGGCTACCAGACCACAGCTGACTGACCACCTTCTTGGTGGCTACCAGACCACAGCTGACTGACCACCATGTTGGTGGCTACCAGACCACAGCTGACTGACCACCTTCTTGGTGGCTACCAGACCACAGCTGACTGACCACCTTCTTGGTGGCTACCAGACCACAGCTGACTGACCACCATGTTGGTGGCTACCAGACCACAGCTGACTGACCACCATGTTGGTGGCTAACAGACCACAGCTGACTGACCACCTTCTTGGTGGCTACCAGACCACAGCTGACTGACCACCATGTCGGTGGCTACCAGACCACAGCTGACTGACCACCATGTCGGTGGCTACCAGCCCACAGCTGACTGACCACCTTGTTGGTGGCTACCAGACCACAGCTGACTGACCACCATGTTGGTGGCTACCAGACCACAGCTGACTGACCACCATGTTGGTGGCTACCAGACCACAGCTGACTGACCACCTTCTTGGTGGCTACCAGACCACAGCTGACTGACCACCTTCTTGGTGGCTACCAGACCACAGCTGACTGACCACCATGTCGGTGGCTACCAGACCACAGCTGACTGACCACCATGTCGGTGGCTACCAGACCACAGCTGACTGACCACCTTCTTGGTGGCTACCAGACCACAGCTGACTGACCACCTTCTTGGTGGCTACCAGACCACAGCTGACTGACCACCATGTTGGTGGCTACCAGACCACAGCTGACTGACCACCATGTTGGTGGCTAACAGACCACAGCTGACTGACCACCTTCTTGGTGGCTACCAGACCACAGCTGACTGACCACCATGTCGGTGGCTACCAGACCACAGCTGACTGACCACCATGTCGGTGGCTACCAGCCAACAGCTGACTGACCACCTTGTTGGTGGCTACCAGACCACAGCTGACTGACCACCATGTTGGTGGCTACCAGACCACAGCTGACTGACCACCATGTTGGTGGCTACCAGACCACAGCTGACTGACCACCTTCTTGGTGGCTACCAGACCACAGCTGACTGACCACCTTCTTGGTGGCTACCAGACCACAGCTGACTGACCACCATGTTGGTGGCTACCAGACCACAGCTGACTGACCACCTTCTTGGTGGCTACCAGACCACAGCTGACTGACCACCTTCTTGGTGGCTACCAGACCACAGCTGACTGACCACCTTCTTGGTGGCTACCAGACCACAGCTGACTGACCACCATGTCGGTGGCTACCAGACCACAGCTGACTGACCACCATGTCGGTGGCTACCAGACCACAGCTGACTGACCACCATGTCGGTGGCTACCAGACCACAGCTGACTGACCACCTTCTTGGTGGCTACCAGACCACAGCTGACTGACCACCATGTTGGTGGCTACCAGACCACAGCTGACTGACCACCTTCTTGGTGGCTACCAGACCACAGCTGACTGACCACCTTCTTGGTGGCTACCAGACCACAGCTGACCGACCACCATGTCGGTGGCTACCAGACCACAGCTGACTGACCACCTTCTTGGTGGCTACCAGACCACAGCTGACTGACCACCATGTTGGTGGCTACCAGACCACAGCTGACTGACCACCTTCTTGGTGGCTACCAGACCACAGCTGACTGACCACCTTCTTGGTGGCTACCAGACCACAGCTGACTGACCACCATGTTGGTGGCTACCAGACCACAGCTGACTGACCACCATGTCGGTGGCTACCAGACCACAGCTGACTGACCACCATGTCGGTGGCTACCAGACCACAGCTGACTGACCACCTTCTTGGTGGCTACCAGACCACAGCTGACTGACCACCTTGTTGGTGGCTACCAGACCACAGCAGACTGACCACCATGTCGGTGGCTACCAGACCACAGCAGACTGACCACCATGTCGGTGGCTACCAGACCACAGCTGACTGACCACCATGTTGGTGGCTACCAGACCACAGCTGACTGACCACCATGTTGGTGGCTACCAGACCACAGCTGACTGACCACCATGTCGGTGGCTACCAGACCACAGCTGACTGACCACCATGTCGGTGGCTACCAGACCACAGCAGACTGACCACCATGTCGGTGGCTACCAGACAACTGCTGACTGACCACTATGTCGGTGGCTACCAGACCACAGCAGACTGACCACCATGTCGGTGGCTACCAGACCACAGCTGACTGACCACCATGTCGGTGGCTACCAGACCACAGCTGACTGACCACCATGTCGGTGGCTACCAGACCACAGCTGACTGACCACCTTCTTGGTGGCTACCAGACCACAGCTGACTGACCACCTTCTTGGTGGCTACCAGACCACAGCTGAATGACCACCATGTCGGTGGCTACCAGACCACAGCTGACTGACCACCATGTCGGTGGCTACCAGACCACAGCTGACTGACCACCTTCTTGGTGGCTACCAGACCACAGCTGACTGACCACCTTCTTGGTGGCTACCAGACCACAGCTGACTGAACACCATGTCGGTGGCTACCAGACCACAGCTGACTGACCACCTTCTTGGTGGCTACCAGACCACAGCAGACTGACCACCTTCTTGGTGGCTACCAGACCACAGCAGACTGACCACCATGTCGGTGGCTAACAGACCACAGCTGACTGACCACCATGTCGGTGGCTACCAGACCACAGCTGACTGACCACCATGTCGGTGTCTACAAGACCACAGCTGACTGACCACCTTCTTGGTGGCTACCAGACCACAGCAGACTGACCACCATGTCGGTGGCTACCAGACCACAGCTGACTGACCACCATGTCGGTGGCTACCAGACCACAGCTGACTGACCACCTTGTTGGTGGCTACCAGACCACAGCAGACTGACCACCATGTCGGTGGCTACCAGACCACAGCTGACTGACCACCATGTCGGTGGCTACCAGACCACAGCTGACTGACCACCTTCTTGGTGGCTACCAGACCACAGCAGACTGACCACCATGTCGGTGGCTACCAGACCACAGCTGACTGACCACCATGTCGGTGGCTACCAGACCACAGCTGACTGACCACCATGTCGGTGGCTACCAGACCACAGCTGACTGACCACCATGTCGGTGGCTACCAGACCACAGCTGACTGACCACCTTGTTGGTGGCTACCAGACCACAGCAGACTGACCACCATGTCGGTGGCTACCAGACCACAGCTGACTGACCACCATGTCGGTGGCTACCAGACCACAGCTGACTGACCACCTTCTTGGTGGCTACCAGACCACAGCAGACTGACCACCTTCTTGGTGGCTACCAGACCACAGCAGACTGACCACCATGTCGGTGGCTACCAGACCACAGCTGACTGACCACCATGTCGGTGGCTACCAGACCACAGCTGACTGACCACCTTCTTGGTGGCTACCAGACCACAGCTGACTGACCACCATGTCGGTGGCTACCAGACCACAGCTGACTGACCACCTTCTTGGTGGTTACCAGACCACAGCTGACTGACCACCATGTCGGTGGCTACCAGACCACAGCTGACTGACCACCTTCTTGGTGGCTACCAGACCACAGCAGACTGACCACCTTCTTGGTGGCTACCAGACCACAGCTGACTGACCACCATGTCGGTGGCTACCAGACCACAGCAGACTGACCACCTTCTTGGTGGCTACCAGACCAAAGCTGACTGACCACCATGTCGGTGGCTACCAGACCACAGCTGACTGACCACCTTCTTGGTAGCTACCAGACCACAGCTGACTGACCACCATGTCGGTGGCTACCAGACCACAGCTGACTGACCACCTTCTTGGTGGCTACCAGACCACAGCTGACTGACCACCATGTCGGTGGCTACCAGACCACAGCAGACTGACCACCTTCTTGGTGGCTACCAGACCACAGCTGACTGACCACCATGTCGGTGGCTACCAGACCACAGCTGACTGACCACCTTCTTGGTGGTTACCAGACCACAGCTGACTGACCACCATGTCGGTGGCTACCAGACCACAGCTGACTGACCACCTTCTTGGTGGCTACCAGACCACAGCTGACTGACCACCATGTCGGTGGCTACCAGACCACAGCTGACTGACCACCATGTCGGTGGCTACCAGACCAGAGCTGACTGACCACCTTCTTGGTGGTTACCAGACCACAGCTGACTGACCACCATATCGGTGGCTACCAGACCACAGCTGACTGACCACCATGTTGGTGGCTACCAGACCACAGCTGACTGACCACCATGTTGGTGGCTACCAGACCACAGCAGACTGACCATCATGTCGGTGGCTACCAGACCACAGCTGACTGACCACCATGTCGGTGGCTACCAGACCACAGCTGACTGACCACCATGTTGGTGGCTACCAGACCACAGCTGACTGACCACCATGTTGGTGGCTACCAGACCACAGCTGACTGACCACCATGTTGGTGGCTACCAGACCACAGCTGACTGACCACCATGCGGTGGCTACCAGACCACAGCTGACTGACCACCATGTCGGTGGCTACCAGACCACAGCTGACTGACCACCTTCTTGGTGGCTACCAGACCACAGCAGACTGACCACCATGTCGGTGGCTACCAGACCACAGCTGACTGACCACCATGTCGGTGGCTACCAGACCACAGCTGACTGACCACCATGTCGGTGGCTACCAGACCACAGCTGACTGACCACCATGTCGGTGGCTACCAGACCACAGCTGACTGACCACCTTGTTGGTGTCTACCAGACCACAGCAGACTGACCATCTTGGTGGCTACCAGACCACAGCAGACTGACCACCATGTCGGTGGCTACCAGACCACAGCAGACTGACCACCATGTCGGTGGCTACCAGACCACAGCTGACTGACCACCATGTCGGTGGCTACCAGACCACAGCTGACTGACCACCATGTCGGTGGCTACCAGACCACAGCTGACTGACCACCTTCTTGGTGGCTACCAGACCACAGCTGACTGACCACCTTGTTGGTGGCTACCAGACCACAGCAGACTGACCACCTTCTTGGTGGCTACCAGACCACAGCAGACTGACCACCATGTCGGTGGCTACCAGACCACAGCTGACTGACCACCTTGTTGGTGACTACCAGACCACAGCAGACTGACCACCTTCTTGGTGGCTACCAGACCACAGCAGACTGACCACCATGTCGGTGGCTACCAGACCACAGCAGACTGACCACCATGTCGGTGGCTACCAGACCACAGCTGACTGACCACCTTGTTGGTGGCTACCAGACCACAGCAGACTGACCACCTTCTTGGTGGCTACCAGACCACAGCAGACTGACCACCATGTCGGTGGCTACCAGACCACAGCAGACTGACCACCATGTCGGTGGCTACCAGACCACAGCTGACTGACCACCTTCTTGGTGGCTACCAGACCACAGCAGACTGACCACCATGTCGGTGGCTACCAGACCACAGCACACTGACCACCATGTCGGTGGCTACCAGACCACAGCTGACTGACCACCTTCTTGGTGGCTACCAGACCACAGCTGACTGACCACCATGTCGGTGGCTACCAGACCACAGCTGACTGACCACCATGTTGGTGGCTACCAGACCACAGCAGACTGACCACCATGTCGGTGGCTACCAGACCACAGCTGACTGACCACCATGTTGGTGGCTACCAGACCACAGCTGACTGACCACCATGTCGGTGGCTACCAGACCACAGCTGACTGACCACCATGTCGGTGGCTACCAGACCACAGCAGACTGACCACCATGTCGGTGGCTACCAGACCACAGCTGACTGACCACCATGTCGGTGGCTACCAGACCACAGCAGACTGACCACCATGTCGGTGGCTACCAGACCACAGCAGACTGACCACCTTCTTGGTGGCTACCAGACCACAGCTGACTGACCACCTTCTTGGTGGCTACCAGACCACAGCTGACTGACCACCATGTCGGTGGCTACCAGACCACAGCAGATTGACCACCTTCTTGGTGGCTACCAGACCGCAGCAGACTGACCACCATGTCGGTGGCTACCAGACCACAGCTGACTGACCACCTTCTTGGTGGCTACCAGACCACAGCTGACTGACCACCTTCTTGGTGTCTACCAGACCACAGCTGACTGACCACCATGTCGGTGGCTACCAGACCACAGCTGACTGACCACCATGTCGGTGGCTACCAGACCACAGCAGACTGACCACCATGTCGGTGGCTACCAGACCACAGCAGACTGACCACCATGTCGGTGGCTACCAGACCACAGCTGACTGACCACCATGTCGGTGGCTACCAGACCACAGCTGACTGACCACCATGTCGGTGGCTACCAGACCACAGCTGACTGACCACCTTCTTGGTGGCTACCAGACCACAGCTGACTGACCACCATGTTGGTGCCTACCAGACCACAGCTGACTGACCACCTTCTTGGTGGCTACCAGACCACAGCAGACTGACCACCTTCTTGGTGGCTACCAGACGACAGCTGACTGACCACCTTCTTGGTGGCTACCAGACCACAGCTGACTGACCACCATGTTGGTGCCTACCAGACCACAGCTGACTGACCACCTTCTTGGTGGCTACCAGACCACAGCTGACTGACCACCTTCTTGGTGGCTACCAGACCACAGCTGACTGACCACCATGTTGGTGGCTACCAGACCACAGCTGACTGACCACCATGTCGGTGGCTACCAGACCACAGCTGACTGACCACCTTCTTGGTGGCTACCAGACCACAGCTGACTGACCACCTTCTTGGTGGCTACCAGACCACAGCTGACTGACCACCATGTCGGTGGCTACCAGACCACAGCTGACTGACCACCTTCTTGGTGGCTACCAGACCACAGCTGACTGACCACCTTCTTGGTGGCTACCAGACCACAGCTGACTGACCACCATGTTGGTGCCTACCAGACCACAGCTGACTGACCACCTTCTTGGTGGCTACCAGACCACAGCTGACTGACCACCTTCTTGGTGGCTACCAGACCACAGCTGACTGACCACCTTCTTGGTGGCTACTAGACCACAGCTGACTGACCACCATGTTGGTGGCTACCAGACCACAGCTGACTGACCACCATGTCGGTGGCTACCAGACCACAGCTGACTGACCACCATGTCGGTGGCTACCAGACCACAGCTGACTGACCACCATGTTGGTGCCTACCAGACCACAGCTGACTGACCACCTTCTTGGTGGCTACCAGACCACAGCAGACTGACCACCTTCTTGGTGGCTACCAGACCACAGCTGACTGACCACCATGTTGGTGCCTACCAGACCACAACTGACTGACCACCTTCTTGGTGGCTACCAGACCACAGCTGACTGACCACCTTCTTGGTGGCTACCAGACCACAGCTGACTGACCACCATGTCGGTGGCTACCAGACCACAGCTGACTGACCACCTTCTTGGTGGCTACCAGACCACAGCAGACTGACCACCATGTCGGTGGCTACCAGACCACAGCTGACTGACCACCTTCTTGGTGGCTACCAGACCACAGCTGACTGACCACCATGTCGGTGGCTACCAGACCACAGCTGACTGACCACCTTCTTGGTGGCTACCAGACCACAGCTGACTGACCACCATGTCGGTGGCTACCAGACCACAGCTGACTGACCACCTTCTTGGTGGCTACCAGACCACAGCTGACTGACCACCTTCTTGGTGGCTACCAGACCACAGCAGACTGACCACCTTCTTGGTGGCTACCAGACCACAGCTGACTGACCACCATGTCGGTGGCTACCAGACCACAGCTGACTGACCACCATGTCGGTGGCTACCAGACCACAGCTGACTGACCACCATGTTGGTGCCTACCAGACCACAGCTGACTGACCACCTTCTTGGTGGCTACCAGACCACAGCAGACTGACCACCATGTTGGTGCCTACCAGACCACAGCTGACTGACCACCTTCTTGGTGGCTACCAGACCACAGCTGACTGACCACCTTCTTGGTGGCTACCAGACCACAGCTGACTGACCACCATGTCGGTGGCTACCAGACCACAGCTGACTGACCACCTTCTTGGTGGCTACCAGACCACAGCTGACTGACCACCATGTCGGTGGCTACCAGACCACAGCAGACTGACCACCATGTCGGTGGCTACCAGACCACAGCTGACTGACCACCTTCTTGGTGGCTACCAGACCACAGCTGACTGACCACCATGTCGGTGGCTACCAGACCACAGCTGACTGACCACCTTCTTGGTGGCTACCAGACCACAGCAGACTGACCACCTTCTTGGTGGCTACCAGACCACAGCTGACTGACCACCATGTTGGTGGCTACCAGACCACAGCTGACTGACCACCATGTCGGTGGCTACCAGACCACAGCTGACTGACCACCTTCTTGGTGGCTACCAGACCACAGCTGACTGACCACCTTCTTGGTGGCTACCAGACCACAGCAGACTGACCACCTTCTTGGTGGCTACCAGACCACAGCTGACTGACCACCATGTTGGTGGCTACCAGACCACAGCTGACTGACCACCATGTCGGTGGCTACCAGACCACAGCTGACTGACCACCTTCTTGGTGGCTACCAGACCACAGCTGACTGACCACCATGTCGGTGGCTACCAGACCACAGCTGACTGACCACCATGTCGGTGGCTACCAGACCACAGCTGACTGACCACCATGTCGGTGGCTACCAGACCACAGCTGACTGACCACCATGTCGGTGGCTACCAAACCACAGCTGACTGACCACCATGTTGGTGGCTACCAAACCACAGCTGACTGACCACCATGTTGGTGGCTACCAGACCACAGCTGACTGACCACCATGTCGGTGGCTACCAGACCACAGCTGACTGACCACCATGTCGGTGGCTACCAAACCACAGCTGACTGACCACCATGTTGGTGGCTACCAGACCACAGCTGACTGACCACCATGTTGGTGGCTACCAGACCACAGCTGACTGACCACCATGTTGGTGGCTACCAGACCACAGCTGACTGACCTCCATGTCGGTGGCTACCAAACCACAGCAGACTGACCACCATGTTGGTGGCTACCAGACCACAGCTGACTGACCACCATGTTGGTGGCTACCAGACCACAGCAGACTGACCACCATGTTGGTGGCTACCAGACCACAGCTGACTGACCACCATGTTGGTGGCTACCAGACCACAGCTGACTGACCACCATGTCGGTGGCTACCAAACCACAGCTGACTGACCACCATGTCGGTGGCTACCAGACCACTGCTGACTTACCACCATGTCGGTGGCTGCCAGACCACAGCTGACTGACCACCATGTCGGTGGCTACCAGACCACAGCTGACTGACCACCATGTTGGTGGCTACCAGACCACAGCTGACTGACCACCATGTCGGTGGCTACCAGACCACAGCTGACTGACCACCATGTCGGTGGCTACCAGACCACAGCTGACTGACCACCATGTCGGTGGCTACCAGACCACAGCTGACTGACCACCATGTTGGTGGCTACCAGACCACAGCTGACTGACCACCATGTCGGTGGCTACCAGACCACAGCTGACTGACCACCTTCTTGGTGGCTACCAGACCACAGCTGACTGACCACCATGTTGGTGGCTACCAGACCACAGCTGACTGATCACCATGTCGGTGGCTACCAGACCACAGCGGACTGACCACCATGTCGGTGGCTACCAGATCACAGCTGACCACCATGTCGGTGGCTACCAGACCACTGCTGACTGACCATGTTGGTGGCTACCAGCCCACAGCTGACTGACCACCATGTCGGTGGCTACCAGACCACAGCTGACTGACCACCATGTCGGTGGCTACCAGACCACAGCTGACTGACCACCATGTCGGTGGCTACCTGACCACAGCTGACTGACCACCATGTTGGTGGCTACCAGATCACAGCTGACCACCATGTCGGTGGCTACCAGACCACAGCTGACTGACCATGTTGGTGGCTACCAGCCCACAGCTGACTGACCACCATGTTGGTGGCTACCAGATCACAGCTGACCACCATGTCGGTGGCTACCAGACCACAGCTGACTGACCATGTTGGTGGCTACCAGCCCACAGCTGACTGACCACCATGTTGGTGGCTACCAGATCACAGCTGACCACCATGTCGGTGGCTACCAGACCACAGCTGACTGACCACCATGTTGGTGGCTACCAGACCACAGCTGACTGACCACCATGTTGGTGGCTACCAGACCACAGCTGACTGACCACCACGTTGGTGGCTACCAGACCACAGCTGACTGACCACCATGTCGGTGGCTACCAGACCACAGCTGACTGACCACCATGTCGGTGGCTACCAGACCACAGCTGACTTACCACCATGTTGGTGGCTACCAGACCACAGCTGACTGACCACCATGTCGGTGGCTACCAGACCACAGCTGACTGACCACCATGTCGGTGGCTACCAGACCACAGCTGACTGACCACCATGTCGGTGGCTACCCGACCACAGCTGACTTACCACCATGTCGGTGGCTACCAGACCACAGCTGACTGACCACCTTCTTGGTGGCTACCAGACCACTGCTGACTGAACACCTTCTTGGTGGCTACCAGACCACAGCTGACTGACCACCTTCTTGGTGGCTACCAGACCACAGCTGACTGACCACCATGTTGGTGGCTACCAGACCACAGCTGACTGACCATGTTGGTGGCTACCAGACCAAAGCTGACTGACCATGTTGGTGGCTACCAGACCACAGCTGACTGACCACCATGTCGGTGGCTACCAGACCACAGCGGACTGACCACCATGTTGGTGGCTACCAGATCACAGCTGACTGACCATGTCGGTGGCTACCAGACCACAGCGGACTGACCACCATGTCGGTGGCTACCAGACCACAGCCGACTGACCACCATGACGGTGGCTACCAGACCACAGCTGACTGACCACCATGTCGGTGGCTACCAGACCACAGCTGACTGACCACCATGTTGGTGGCTACCAGACCACAGCTGAGTGACCACCATGTCGGTGGCTAACAGACCGCAGCAGACTGACCACCATGTGGGTGGCTACCAGACCACAGCTGACTGACCACCATGTTGGTGGCTACCAGATAACAGCTGACTGACCACCTTGTCGGTGGCTACCAGACCACAGCTGACTGACCACCATGTTGGTGGCTACCAGACCACAGCTGACTGACCACCATGTTGGTGGCTACCAGACCACAGCTGACTGACCACCATGTTGGTGGCTACCAGACCACAGCTGACTGACCACCATGTCGGTGGCTACCAGACCACAGCTGACTGACCATGTTGGTGGCTACCAGACCACAGCTGACTGACCATGTTGGTGGCTACCAGACCACAGCTGACTGACCACCATGTCGGTGGCTACCAGACCACAGCTGATTAACCACCATGTCGGTGGCTACCAGACCACAGCTGACTGACCACCATGTCGGTGGCTACCAGACCACAGCTGACTGACCACCATGTCGGTGGCTACCAGACCACAGCTGACTAACCACCATGACGGTGGCTACCAGACCACAGCTGACTGACCACCATGTCGGTGGCTACCAGACCACAGCTGACTGACCACCATGTCGGTGGCTACCAGACCACAGCTGACTGACCACCATGTCGGTGGCTACCAGACCACAGCTGACTGACCACCATGTCGGTGGCTACCAGACCACAGCTGACTGACCACCATGTCGGTGGCTACCAGACCACAGCTGACTGACCACCATGTCGGTGGCTACCAGACCACAGCTGACTGACCACCATGTCGGTGGCTACCAGACCACAGCTGACTGACCACCATGTCGGTGGCTACCAGACCACAGCTGACTGACCACCATGTCGGTGGCTACCAGACCACAGCTGACTGACCACCATGTCGGTGGCTACCAGACCACAGCTGACTAACCACCATGACGGTGGCTACCAGACCACAGCTGACTGACCACCATGTCGGTGGTTACCCGACCACAGCTGACTGACCACCATGTCGGTGGCTACCAGACCACAGCTGACTGACCACTATGTCGGTGGCTACCAGACCACAGCTGACTGACCACCATGTCGGTGGCTACCAGACCACAGCTGACTGACCACCATGTCGGTGGCTACCAGACCACAGCTGACTAACCACCATGACGGTGGCTACCAGACCACAGCTGACTGACCACCATGTCGGTGGCTACCAGACCACAGCTTACTAACCACCATGACGGTGGCTACCAGACCACAGCTGACTGACCACCATGTTGGTGGCTACCAGACCACAGCTGACTAACCACCATGTCGGTGGCTACCAGACCACAGCTGACTGACCACCTTCTTGGTGGCTACCAGACCACAGCTGACTGACCACCATGTCGGTGGCTACCAGACCACAACTGACTGACCACCTTCTTGGTTGCTACCAGACCACAGCTGACTGACCACCTTGTTGGTGGCTACCAGACCACAGCAGACTGACCATGTTGGTGGCTACCAGATCACAGCTGTCTGACCATGTTGGTGGCTACCAGACCACAGCTGACTGACCACCATGTCGGTTGCTACCAGACCACAGCTGACTGACCACCTTGTTGGTGGCTACCAGACCACAGCTGACTGACCATGTTGGTGGCTACCAGATCACAGCTGTCTGACCATGTTGGTGGCTACCAGACCACAGCTGACTGACCACCATGTCGGTGGCTACCAGACCACAGCTGAGTGACCACCATGTCGGTGGCTACCAGACCACAGCTGACTGACCACCATGTCGGTGGCTACCAGACCACAGCCGATTGACCACCATGTTGGTGGCTACCAGACCACAGCTGAGTGACCACCATGTCGGTGGCTACCAGACCACAGCTGACTAACCACCATGACGGTGGCTACCAGACCACAGCTGACTGACCACCATGTTGGTGGCTACCAGACCACAGCTGACTAACCACCATGTCGGTGGCTACCAGACCACAGCTGACTGACCACCTTCTTGGTGGCTACGAGACCACAGCTGACTGACCACCATGTCGGTGGCTACCAGACCACAACTGACTGACCACCTTCTTGGTTGCTACCAGACCACAGCCGATTGACCACCATGTTGGTGGCTACCAGACCACAGCTGAGTGACCACCATGTCGGTGGCTACCAGACCACAGCTGACTAACCACCATGACGGTGGCTACCAGACCACAGCTGACTGACCACCATGTTGGTGGCTACCAGACCACAGCTGAGTGACCACCATGTCGGTGGCTACCAGACCACAGCTGACTGACCACCATGTTGGTGGCTACCAGACCACTGCTGACTGACCACCATGTCGGTGGCTACCAGACCACAGCTGACTGACCATGTTGGTGGCTACCAGATCACAGCTGTCTGACCATGTTGGTGGCTACCAGACCACAGCTGACTGACCACCATGTCGGTGGCTACCAGACCACAGCTGACTGACCATGTTGGTGGCTACCAGACCACAGCTGACTGACCACCATGTCCGTGGCTACAAGACCACTGCTGACTGACCATGTTGGTGGCTACAAGACCACTGCTGACTGACCACCATGTTGGTGACTACCAGACCACAGCTGACTGACCACCATGTTGGTGGCTACCAGACCACAGACCATAGTAGACTGACCACCCATGTTGGTGGCTACCAGACCACAACTGACTGACCCTGTTGGTGGCTACCAGACCACAGACCATAGTAGACTGACCACCATGTCGGTGGCTACCAGACCACAAACCACTGGCCACCATGTCGGTGGCTACCAGACCACAGACGATAGTAGACTGACCACCATGTCGGTGGCTATCAGACCACAGCTGACTGACCACCATGTCGGTGGCTACCAGACCACAGCTGAATGACCACCATGTTGGTGGCTACCAGACCACAGCTGACTGACCACCATGTCGGTGGCTACCAGACCACAGCTGACTGACCACCATGTCGGTGGCTACCAGACCACAGCTGACTGACCACCATGTCGGTGGCTACCAGACCACAAACCACTGACCACCTTGCTGGTGACTACCAGACCACAGACCACACAATATTACCATCATACAAGTCTGTGTACCAACACGTAATTATGATGATGCTGTTGAGGAGTTCTGTGAAGATCTGGAGAAAATGGTGAGGAGAGCTCCTAAAAAAGACATCATAATCAGGAGACTGGAATAACAAGGTAGGCTCGGGTGCATATGGCCATTAGGCTGGGACAGTTGGACGATTTGGAGTTGGAGAAACAAATTACTGTGGACTCAGCCTCCTAGAATTTGCTAGTACTCACAAGCTGGCCCTAGCCAACACACTGATCACACACAACACCCACAAGCTGGCCCTAGCCAACACACTGATCACACACAAGACCCCACAGAGAACAACATGGCATGGACCCAATGTAAAGACTCATAACCAAATTGACTTCATCCTCGCACCTCAAAACTTCAAGTCCAGTGCCAATAAGGCCAGGACTAGGACCTTCCCTGGTGCATATGTCAGCAGTGATCATGGTGTGGTTCTGATGACACAATAGCTTTTATTGAAAAAGATCCATAAAAAGGAAACCACACATATCAGGTTTGATGTAGATAAACTAAGAGATGCTAGTGTTACAGCAATGTTTGAGGCAAACGTAGGTGGCAGGTTTTCAACCCTCAACCTTCCAGAAAAAGATATTAATCCTTAACAGATAATATCAATAAAGCACTTCATGAAACAGCTTAGAAGTGCTGGGGAGAAAGAGAAGGAAAAATAAACCATGAGTCCCTGATGACATCTTGGACCTATGTGATTTAAGACATGACTTGACCTGAGAAAGACTAAGCGAACAGAAGAGGAGGCAAGTCAACAATACAACGCTGTGAATAGGAAAGTCAGAAAGAAATTGAGGGAAGCCAAAGTGAAGTGGATATCAGACCAAAAGGGCAACTGTAAGGATGCTTATGAAACCCTCAAAATGCTAACGAAAAGAACCCCCCCCCCCACACACACACTACCATTGAAGAAAAAGAAAACTGGTTTTCACATCATGGACGAGGCCCACCTCATCAAAAAATGGTCTGAGTATTGCGAAGACCATTATAACCACAAACACAGACATGACATCAACATCTTGGAGAATTCCACCAATAAGAACCATGAAATTGATGATAGTCCAATTCTCCAGGAGGAAGTTGAAGAAGAGCTAGTGCTTAAAGATGGTAAATCCCCTGCAGTTGATAATATTCCATCAGAGCTCCTAAAATATGCAGGGCCAAACTTGTCAGAAGATATGGAAAACAAAGGAGTGGACCCAAAGGAGTGGACCCAATCACTGCCAGAACAACAGAACAATCAACCTAATTAACCACCCTTGCAAAGTACTGCTAAGAGTTCTTCGGAACAGACTGAAGGGACAGAAGAAATCCTGGCAGAAGAACAGGGGCTAGATTAAGGCCCAACAGGCTAGATTAAGGCCCAACAGGGGCTGGATTAAGGCCCAACAGGCTGGATTAAGGCCCAAAAGAAGTACAACAGAGCAAATATTTAACATCAGATTGATGTAATACATGCAACACTAATTTGACCTCCTCTATCATAACTTCATCTTTGACGTTATCATAGCCTTTGCCTGTGTTTGGTATGAGGGATGATTGTGGATGGTAATGAATGACTACGACTTTGACAGCAAGATCATTTAACGAATCTCCTGATAATATATAACCAGCAATTTCTCTGTCTGTCTGTCCGACAGTGGAAACACGTCCGCGCGTGGTTGCTATATCTCTCTCTCTCTCCAGCTATCCCTCTCTTTTAGTCTGTCTGTTTCTCTCACTCTCACTCTTTCTCTTTGTAACACACTAACATTCCTCCCCTCTATCGCTGTGACGAATGGGGAGATGGAGGAGGAGGAGGAGGAGGAGGAGGAGAGAGTCACTTCGTCACTTCACCTCTGCCTTTCTTTCTCTCCCCTCTCACTCCCTCATTACGTACAGACATTAGGGCGGTGGATTGGCAGAATCTGTAGAGAGTCGGACACCATGCTTCATAGCATGGAGTTACGTCCCTTTACGGTCTGAGTTCAAATACCGCCGAGGTTAACTTTGCCTTTCATCCTCACGGGGTCGATAAAATAAAGTACCAGTAATGTACTGGGTAATTGCTGGCTTTGTGCCAAAAGTAGAAACAATTATTAGAAACATTGCTTCATTTTTACATATCTAAGCATTAGTAAAATAACTAATAATTTCAAAAGTAATTTTTCAATTCCAATTGTTATGAACAGCAAAACATTAATAATAATTTTGTTCTAAGAAATATATATACACTTCTGTGTGTGTAATATATATATATATATATATACACACACAGAAATATATATACATTTCAGTGTGTGTAATATATATATATACACACAGAAATATATATACATTTCTGTGTGTGTAATATATATATATACACACACAGAAATATATATATATACACACAGAAATATATATACATTTCTGTGTGTGTAATATATATATATATACACACAGAAATATATATACATTTCTGTGTGTGTAATATATATATATATATATATATATATATATATATACACACACAGAAATATATATACATTTCTGTGTGTGTAATATATATATATATATATATACACACACAGAAATATATGGGCATTTCTCTGTTTGTCTGTCTGTCCTTCCCTAAAACTCAAATGTAGGTGTTACAGAAATATTACCTTTCCCTTCCTTTCTCCACTTTGGTACTACCAAGAGAAACACTGTCGCTATAGAAACATTACCTTCCCCTCTCCACTGACTTTGGTCACTGAGGCCGAGGGAATCGCTGGTTGCTATAGAGACACCTTGCACAAGCCAGAAGTAACCAGTTCGAGGCGGTTCTGACTTGACACCATGCCAAGTCTACTTATAATATATAATGGGCATTTCTCTGTTTGTTTGTCTGTCTGTCCGTCTGTAAAAAATGCCAAGGAAACAAATAGATGCGGTTTCAAATCTCTATGCTTTTCAAATTCATTACATTAATCTTTATTTATACGTTTCGACTTACGAGTGTTTTGGCTTACGAGTGTTTCGGCTTATTATATATAAACGTTTCTATTTACATCGTTTTATCGTAAACGTTTATATATTTCGATCGTTATATCATAACGTTTATGTATCATAACGTTTATATTTCCGTCACTAATCTCCTTTTCTCCTTTTTCGTTTTAACATATATTTATTTCAAAGATTTCACCGTATAGATAACATATATATTTATACATGCATAAAAGACACACCGAGAGACGGTGAACATGTGGTGCCGAAAACATTTCTCATCCAAATCTCAACAATATCAGTATATACACTAGATTAGCTAGCAGAAAACCGCCCACCGGGTGGCTTTCTGCTAGTCTATATATATAAAACAGAAGATGTCTGTCTGTCTGTTTGTATAACCGCATGCATTTCTACATGTAACCGCATGCATTTCTACATGTTACAACCGATTTGCACCAAATTTCATACATAAGTTTCTGAAGCCCAATTACGCGTTGTAGGCTATTTTAATTTTCCGTACATCGATTGTGCCCCCCCCCCCCCCAGGGGCAGATAACCCCCTTAAGCCTCTCGCTTGGAGTCAGCAGTACTACTGCATAAAGGCCCATAATTCCTGCAGTTTGCCTCTCATCTTCACCAAAATTAATCTTTTGTTTGCTTATGGCCTACAAATAAATTTGCAGGCATGCACTCGCGCAAAAATTGAGGTAGGGGATCCCTTGGGGGTGCAGTAAACCGACTTGATGATTGTTGAAGTTGATATCATCAATGCAACAAAACGTTATAACTGCTTAAGTTGGTGTTTGGTTTTCATTAGCGAGACGTATTGGTTACCCATGGCTTATAAAGGAAGATGAACACATGAACTTTTATTTGAACTTAGCAAGGGGACCCGGGGGGTGGGTGGTGGGTAGTAAGCCCCTTCGACTTATATATTGAAGTTCACATTAACACTGTATTAGTACCTGATAACTTTTGAAGTTTACGTTCGATTTTAACTTTACCGGACACATTGGTTACCGATTGCCTAAAGATGATGTTGAAGACACTGTCTATACCCGGAACAAGCAAGGGGACCCCCATGGGGCAGTAAGCCCCGGAGAGTCATTTATTGAATTTGGCTATTGTAATGCAGCAAAGCGTCATAACTTCGATAATTATAATTGGTAGTCTAAAAAAATGAATTTCGACTTAGTTGTTATTCATGTACATGAAGATACAGTGAGGCATATTTACTTTCATTTCAATTCAGCAAGAGGACCCCCTCGGGGACAATGAGCCCAATTCATTAACCTATAAAATTTCAAACTTCCACAATAAAAAAGCACCATGACCTCGGAAGTTTATACTTGATTCTTACAAAAACTAAACGAAATGTTTATTGCCTGCCATAAGATAAAGCACCGCACATTCGTTATCACTTGAATTTTGCGAGGTAACCCCCTAGGGAGGGCAGTGAGCCTTTTAAAGTTCATATTATGGTCGCAGCAAAGCATTTCAACTTCTGGAAATAAAAGTCAATATAAACGAAAGTTGACGCATTGGTTACTCATGTCCTACAAATGGAGTAGCGAATTTTTAAATCCCCCTGACTTAACTTTAGTTTGTTGACTTAACTTTAGGATAATTGAATTTAATTTTGCACCCTGTTGTCTCCCCCGTGTAATTGCACCACAATTAAATTAAGTACGGAATGGGGAGTCGCATTTTTTTCCTTCAACTTTGGCGTCATTTCACACTCCTAACCAAGAAAGCGCGATTTAACCCAGGTGTAAATTTTAACGCCTACTGTATGTGGATTGTGCTATTTCACACTCATGCCTAAACTGTGCGAATGATTGATTAGTTTTTGCACCCGGTTGTGTCTCCTGTTTAATTGCACCTCAATTAAGTGCGAAAAGACGACCTCTGGCCAACCACACATCAGTGAGTTGTGTTCAGTAGATTTCATCACACTTATTTGTATTATCTAACCAATCAGACAACTTGAGTGTTGTTCATTGAGCGAAATCACTCCTATTTATATCGGTCAAGTCCGACCTAGGATCACACTTCTTTTTTGGCTTTTGACAAGTGGTACGTTTTTGTACTTGCGTACTCACATAAGCTACCCCATATTTCTGAAACGCATGCTTCTTCAACATTTGTCACCTTAAAGGAGGTTTAGTTAATGTGTTTATGGTCATAAGGTTCCAGTTTATCATGCTGTGATATTTCGGCCATTTTTGTCTGTATCCTTTCAATGGTTAGTACTTACTTATTGCTATGTTCGAACTGAATAAACATACTGACACTTATATACCTACCACTGTAGCCACACTATTTAATTTCCTTTACCACAGGTAGTCCGTACGCTGCGTTGCCCCTAACTTAAAACCTGAAATTTGATTGGCACACAAAATCTTGCAAAACATACCCGCTTTCTCAGACCACATAGATTTATCACATTTTTTCACAATTTATATCCGTGTTTAGATTTGTTTACTTAAACGTTATTTGTCCACTATTTATCGTTTTCCCTGGTTAATTTTCTAAAAACAATGCCCCCCCCCCTCAAGAAAAGAACTTTCATTAGTCGATTATCTAATGATGCAAGTAGGTCTAAGCGAAGGTGTCTCACCGAAGATGTAAATGCAACTGCGATCAGGCTCTCACAGAATGCTGTGCAAACGTCAGCTGCAAGAACGGAGGAAGATGACAGTCGGCGTGAACTTCGATGGAACAAAAATGGTGCCGCGACTGCTGCTGCTCGCACTCGAGAAGCTGACGGACGACGTGCCGTTCGACGAAGCAGGGATGCCGCTGCAACATTCGCTGCTCGCGTTCGAGAGGATGAAAGACGACATGCCGTTCGACGAAGCAGGGACGCCACTGCAACAGCCGCTGCTCGCACTCAAGAGGATGAAGGACGACGCGCTGTTCGACGAAGCAGGGACGCCACTGCAACAGCCGCTGCTCGCACTCAAGAGGATGCAGGACGACGCGCTGTTCGACGAAGCAGGGACGCCTCTGCCACTGCTGCTGCACGAAATAGAGCAACGACGTGGCCGACTTCTGCAAAGGGAACAGCGGCGATCATCGTTACGTGGCATTTCTAGGACTTGCAATTCACGATGGTTGTTGAAGGCCTTTAACTACGACCCCTTTTCCGACTACGCCGTCCATGCAGATATTAAAATTTGGGAAATGACTTCTACTTGCCAGTTTTGTCGTACGAAAAAGTGGCCAGGGGAGAGAGATGGAATGTGCTGTTCAAACGGTAAATTTAGGCTACCTCATATTCACGACCCACCAGAGATATTGCAACTCCTTTTGACAGACACGACGGAGGAATCATCGAAGTTTCTGCGTAATATCCGCCGCTATAATTCCACGTTTCAGATGACATCCTTCGGAGCAAAGCTTGCCTCGGAACGTGGGTTCATGCCAACTTTCAAGGTCCAGGGCAGATCTACCACTTGATTGGGTCTATTCAGTCTCTGGCAGAAAAGGATCCTCAATTTCTTCAGTTATACTTCGTTGGAAACCACCAGGAGCAGGCAGAGATGCGAAACTCTATTTCGTCCGAAACTAACATTGGAAACATAATAAAACTTCAAGAAATGCTTCATGACAAAAAACAGCTACGTTCGCAGTTTCAAGTACGCTTTGCGAAACAGCCACCGACCAAAACTTTAGTGTGGTCATACATGCTGACAGAAGACCATCTGGAGAACACGCTGGTCGGTTCAACGCACCAACATGTAATGCGATTGCTGCGGTTATTTGTGGTGAACAGCACAAGAGAGATATCATTCTAAAGCAGCGAGACAGCATATTACAGCGTATCAATGAGACACACAGGTCATACGATGCACTCCAGTATCCATTGCTATTTGTCAATGGCGAGGATGGATACCATTTCGGCATTCCTCAACATTCGACAGGCAATGGTGAGGCACATCTTAGTAAAACTGTGACCTGCATGGATTTCTACGCTTTCCGATTTATTGTAAGGGAAAATTCATTCAACCATCTACATGGTTCTCGTGACCTTTTCCAACAATTTGCTGTTGATATGGCCGTTAAAATGGAGTCCGAGAGATTATGGTTCATTAAATTAAATCAAAAGAAACTTCGATCTGAATGCTACATTCATCTACGTGATGGAATTAATAACGACGTATCCTCAGACAATTTAGGGCAAGTGTGTATTTTGCCTTCAACGTTCACAGGGGGACCCCGATACACGCTCGAGAGGACTCAGGACGGCATGACTTACGTACGCCATTATAGGCGCCCCGACCTTTTCATGACGTTTACATGCAATCCCAAGTGGAAGGAGATTACAAACGAACTGTTCCACGGTCAAGCGCCAAGACACAGGCACGCTCTCATAGCAAGAGTGTTTCGCCTGAAATTATCCAAATTAATGGATTTATTAAAGAAAGGACAGGTTTTTGGGCCTGTCAGGTGCGACATGTACACGGTTGAATGGCAGAAACGAGGGCTACCGCATGCCCATATCTTGATTTGGTTGGTTACAAAAATCAGTTCAAACTACATCGACAAATTCACTTCTGCCGAACTACCTGATCCGTCGATTGACAAGGACCTCTTCTCTATAGCCACATCAAACATGGTCCATGGTCCTTGCGGACATGGACTCAATATGAAGTCCCCGTGCATACACGACGGAAACTGTTTCCTGTAAAAACGGCCCGCCGTTTTTACAGGAAACACAGACTGGCGGTGACGGATATCCGTTGTATAGGCGCAGGAGACCTGAAGACGGTGGGTTCACAGCAAAAGTTGGTGAACGCGAAATCGACAACAGATGGATAGTGCCATATTGCCCCCCCCCCTTTTGAAAGCGTTCAACGCCCATATAAACGTCGAATTTTGCAACTCAGTAAAATCAATTAAATACGTTTGTAAGTACTTAAACAAGGGATCGGATGCTGCCGTCTTTGGTCTTCGTCATGAAAACAGTAGAGACGAGGTATCTGACTATCAAGCAGTTCGATACATTAGCAACAATGAAGCCTTTTGGCGCGTTTTTAGCTTCCCACTGCACCAACGACACCCCGTCATTAAACAACTTGTCGTTCACCTTGAAAACGGTCAACGGGTGTATTTCAACGATGCAACAGCTGCTCAGCTAGCGATCTCACCAAAGGAAACTACACTCACCGCTTTTTTCAAACTTTGTCAACACGACGACTTCGCTCGAACTCTGCTGTATTCTGAAATACCGTCTTACTATACATAGAACCGGACAAAATGGCTACGAAGGAAGGTAGGGCAAGAGGTGGTTGGACATCCAGGCATCAAATTCGACAATTGCCTTGGGCGAGTTTATACGGTCCACCCTACCCAATACGAATGCTTCTACCTGCGACATCTGCTTCATGAGGTAAGAGGGCCGACCAGCTTCACTCATCTGAGAACCGTCGATGGATATGCCTGTGGAACGTACAGGGAAGCCTGCTTGAGGCGTGGACTTTTAGAAGATGACGCACAATGGGATGCAACCTTGACGAAAGCTGCCATCTCACAATCATCCCGTAGTCTAAGAGCACTTTTTGCTATCCTCTTTCACGTCTGTGAATTGATGCTTACTCTTTATGGCAAAAGTTTAAACATGATTTCGCAGACGAATATAGGCGTCTCGTTCAATTGCAATCTCAAAACTTAGATGTCGGCTTTTCAGACGCTATATATAACAGAGCTCTGATCGATATTGAAGACAGAGTGGCTTCAATGGGCGGAGATGTCTTGGAGAAATATGGGCTTCCGCAAACACTTCGAGATGCGCCATCTGACATTCCCAACGACATTATACGTGAAACGTCATAGGATGTCGACGAATTCAAAAGGTATGTTGAAGAGAATGAACCAAAACTTCTAATGGATCAAAAACAAGCCTACAACATTGTCGTTGATTCCATCCGTAATCGGAGAGGGGGGTATATTCTTCCTCGACGCACCTGGAGGCACGGGAAAAACATTTGTAATCAAACTTTTACTCGCTGCAGTGAGGCAACACGGAAACATCGCATTGGCCGTGGCTTCTTCCGGCATTCCTTAACTTTGCTGCCTGGCGGTAGGACGGCCCATTCTGCCTTCAGTCTTCCTCTCAACGTGGCATCATCTGAGACACCCACGTGCAACATCAGCAAGTCTTCCGGAAAAGCACTGGTGTTAAAGCGCTGCCTACTAATTGTTTGGGACGAATGCACAATGGCCCACGGGGCGGCTTTCGATGCATTAGACCGGTCACTCAGAGACATCAGGGACTGTCAAGAACCAACGGGAGGTGTCACTTTCTTGTTATCTGGGGACTTCTGACAGACTCTGCCTGTAATCCCAAAAGGTACACGGGCTGATGAGGTTGGTGCATGCCTTAAGGCCTCGCCACTTTGGCGCTATGTAAGAAAGCTGACGCTTACAACAAACATGAGAGCACAACTGCAAGGTGATGAGACATCAGCGGGTTTTGCTGCTGCCATTTTGTTGTTAGGAGATGGCAAAGTCCCACTCGACGGAGATGGTGCAGCGGACCTCACAGGGATTTGCAGATGAGTTAAGTCAATTGCTGAGTTACGGACGTCTGTTTTTCCTAATCTTGAGGAGAACTACACAAATCAAGAGTGGTTGTGTGAACGCGCAATATTGGCTTCGAAAAACAACATAGTTGGAAACACCATGAACAGCTCATGCTGTGCTTGCCTCGAAATCTGCACGTCTACAAGTCCCTTGACTCTATGGCTGATCCGGACGAAGTTGTTAATTACCCCACATAATTTCTTAACTCCCTAGACCCTCCCGGATTGCCACCACACTTACTGTGACTTAAGAAAGGTGCCCCTGTCATGCTCCTCAGGAATTTGGAACTCCGAAGGCTTTCCAACGGCACGCGTCTGGTCATCCAAAAGGCGATGCCTCATGTTATTGAAGCAACAATACTTACAGGATGTGGTAAGGGGGATACTGTCTTAATACCAAGGATACCTCTCATTCCATCCGGAAAAGACATTCCTTTCACATTCAGAAGGCTGCAATTCCCTCTCCGACTCAGTTTTGCCATGTCGATTAACAAATCATAGGGTCAGATGCTGACAGTCGTAGGGCTTAATTTAGAAGAACCGTGCTCCTCCAATGGTCAACCATATGTTGGCTGCTCTCGAGTGGGGAGCCGACATAACCTATTTGCCTTTGCAGCTCGCGAGAAAACCCAACATATAGTCTATAAGGAAGTTTTGAAGGTACCCCATCCGCCAACAAGTAATCGCTGTTTTTTTTGTTTTTTTTTGTATAAGTGCTTACATTTGCTGTATCCGTGTGCTATTTTTGTCCTTTTGACAATACCACGTACGCCTCTGGGGTTACTTTTGCTCTACGTTATAAATGTTCAATGTCTCCGTTTTCCGCATTTATATGTTGCTATTACGCTTTGCTATCGATGTTCAGTAGTGTTAACCTAATTAATCTACTTTTCCCTACATCTTATTTACACATTTTTTTTACATTCCAGCGTGATTTTGCCAAGGCGTTGTTGTGGCCACCGACTGTTACATGCTTTTCTAGGTTACAATCTCAAATAACAAGCAAAGCAAATACGACACACCAAAGTGGTGTGAAGGACTTCTTAAGGGCCACTACCTCTAATCGGAGTCGTCTTTGCTGACAGCTGTGCCGCTGAGACTTTTAACAGTGAACGATCCAAGGCCCTCTTTAGGGCCACCAAGTTTAAATTGTTACCATCGGATTCGTCTTTGCTGGCAGCACCGTGGCAGAGATATTTCAAAGTGAACGTTCAAAGGCCATCTTTAGGGCCAACACCTATAAATTATTACTTCTATAATCGTGTTTAACGGAAGTCTTTCGGTTCATTTGAACGACTACTCCATTGAGAGTTATACCGGGAAACGCCGGGTACCTCTGCTAGTAAAACAATGAATGACAACTGAAACAGTGCAGTTCTCCTGAATAACAACATTGGGGGAGTTCAACAAGGGTGTCTTCTTTCTCCAGTCCTTTTCAACATTTTTCTGGAAACCATCATGTAAGAGACTCTTCAAGATTCCCCCACCCCTGTTTCCATTGAAAGATGGCCCATTTCCAACCTACGATTTGCTGATGATATTGAACCGTTAGGAAGCAGTGAAGCAGAACTCCAGGAGATCATTACCAGACTGATAAATGTATCAGGAGCATATGGAATGGAGATCAGCTCAGAAAAGAGCAAGATTTGGGTTAATAGTAATAACCAGAATACAGCAACCAACACCATGCTGAACCAAGGAAGACTTGAAGAAGTGGACACCTCCAAGTACCTAGGATCCACTCTGATCTAAGATGGTGAATCTCAAAAGGAGTTACTGACAAAACTCACCCTGTCCACTTCTACCATGTTATAGCTGAATGTCATATGGAAGAGCAACTCGATCAGTCTCCAGCAAATCACAAATTATAGAAGTCCTTGTTGACTTTAATCCTTTTGTATGAGTGTGAGAATTGGACCCTCACAGCTGTCATGGAATGAAGATTCCTGAAATTCGAGCACAGGTGATTCAGATGGTTACTAGACATCTCATACATGGAACACAAAACAAAGCTTTGTCAGGCAACAAATATGTTGGCAGACAGGAACCACCATCCTTGAGATGGTGAAAAGATGGAAACTCTCGGGGAGAGGGCAAAGAAGAGGTAGAGAAAGAAAATCCTGGTCCAACAACATCAGGTCACAACACTGAGACCCTGCTGCATGTAATAGAGAATAGAGAGATTAATGGTGATGACTGACCATTTGTTGTAGCCTGTGATAACAAGTAAACTTAACTCCGAACATGTTTTAAATGATGGCGGTCTTGCAACTTATCTTAATTCCGAACATACTACAATATCAACAGCAGCAGCAGCAGCTGCAACAACAACAACAACAACAACAACAACAACAACGACGACGACGACGAGGACGACGACGACGACGACGACGACGGCGACGGCGACGACGACGAGGACGCAAGTAAACAAGGTCTGACAATATTAAACAAATAAAGGTGGGAATAAGAAAGATAATCATTAAAAAGATAAACCTTAAATAAACAGATGATAAGATTAGCAGACATTGATTGGTGAAGGTGACAGCTGCTATTGAGCAGAGTGTATCCGGTTAGGGTTACTGTTGAATGTACGTTGAGGGTTAGGGTTAGGGTTAGGGTGGTTACTGTTGAATGTACGTTGAGGGTTAGGGTTAGGGTTAGGGTGGTTACTGTTGAATGTACGTTGAGGGTTAGGGTTAGGGTTAGGGTGGTTACTGTTGAATGTACGTTGAGGGTTAGGGTTAGGGTTAGGGTGGTTACTGTTGAATGGACGTTGAGGGTTAGGGTTAGGGTGGTTACTGTTGAATGTACGTTGAGGGTTAGGGTTAGGGTTAGGGTGGTTACTGTTGAATGTACGTTGAGGGTTAGGGTTAGGGTTAGGGTGGTTACTGTTGAATGTACGTTGAGGGTGAGGGTTAGGGTTAGGGTTGTTACTGTTGAATGTACGTTGAGGGTTAGGGTTAGGGTTAGGGTGGTTACTGTTGAATGTACGTTGAGGGTGAGGGTTAGGGTTAGGGTTGTTACTGTTGAATGTACGTTGAGGGTTAGGGTTAGGGTTAGGGTGGTTACTGTTGAATGTACGTTGAGGGTTAGGGTTAGGGTTAGGGTGGTTACTGTTGAATGTACGTTGAGGGTTAGGGTTAGGGTTAGGGTGGTTACTGTTGAATGGACGTTGAGGGTTAGGGTTAGGGTGGTTACTGTTGAATGTACGTTGAGGGTTAGGGTTAGGGTTAGGGTGGTTACTGTTGAATGTACGTTGAGGGTTAGGGTTAGGGTTAGGGTGGTTACTGTTGAATGTACGTTGAGGGTGAGGGTTAGGGTTAGGGTTGTTACTGTTGAATGTACGTTGAGGGTTAGGGTTAGGGTGGTTACTGTTGAATGTACGTTGAGGGTTAGGGTTAGGGTTAGGGTGGTTACTGTTGAATGGACGTTGAGGGTTAGGGTTAGGGTTAGGGTGGTTACTGTTGAATGGACGTTGAGGGTTAGGGTTAGGGTTAGGGTGGTTACTGTTGAATGGACGTTGAGGGTTAGGGTTAGGGTTAGGGTGGTTACTGTTGAATGGACGTTGAGGGTTAGGGTTAGGGTTAGGGTGGTTACTGTTGAATGTACGTTGAGGGTTAGGGTTAGGGTTAGGGTGGTTACTGTTGAATGTACGTTGAGGGTTAGGGTTAGGGTTAGGGTGGTTACTGTTGAATGGACGTTGAGGGTTAGGGTTAGGGTTAGGGTGGTTACTGTTGAATGTACGTTGAGGGTTAGGGTTAGGGTTAGGGTGGTTACTGTTGAATGGACGTTGAGGGTTAGGGTTAGGGTTAGGGTGGTTACTGTTGAATGGACGTTGAGGGTTAGGGTTAGGGTTAGGGTGGTTACTGTTGAATGGACGTTGAGGGTTAGGGTTAGGGTTAGGGTGGTTACTGTTGAATGTACGTTGAGGGTTAGGGTTAGGGTTAGGGTGGTTACTGTTGAATGGACGTTGAGGGTTAGGGTTAGGGTTAGGGTGGTTACTGTTGAATGGACGTTGAGGGTTAGGGTTAGGGTTAGGGTGGTTACTGTTGAATGTACGTTGAGGGTTAGGGTTAGGGTTAGGGTGGTTACTGTTGAATGTACGTTGAGGGTTAGGGTTAGGGTTAGGGTGGTTACTGTTGAATGGACGTTGAGGGTTAGGGTTAGGGTTAGGGTGGTTACTGTTGAATGTACGTTGAGGGTTAGGGTTAGGGTTAGGGTGGTTACTGTTGAATGGACGTTGAGGGTTAGGGTTAGGGTTAGGGTGGTTACTGTTGAATGTACGTTGAGGGTTAGGGTTAGGGTTAGGGTGGTTACTGTTGAATGGACGTTGAGGGTTAGGGTTAGGGTTAGGGTGGTTACTGTTGAATGTACGTTGAGGGTTAGGGTTAGGGTGGTTACTGTTGAATGGACGTTGAGGGTTAGGGTTAGGGTTAGGGTGGTTACTGTTGAATGGACGTTGAGGGTTAGGGTTAGGGTTAGGGTGGTTACTGTTGAATGGACGTTGAGGGTTAGGGTTAGGGTTAGGGTGGTTACTGTTGAATGGACGTTGAGGGTTAGGGTTAGGGTTAGGGTGGTTACTGTTGAATGGACGTTGAGGGTTAGGGTTAGGGTTAGGGTGGTTACTGTTGAATGGACGTTGAGGGTTAGGGTTAGGGTTAGGGTGGTTACTGTTGAATGGACGTTGAGGGTTAGGGTTAGGGTTAGGGTGGTTACTGTTGAATGGACGTTGAGGGTTAGGGTTAGGGTTAGGGTGGTTACTGTTGAATGGACGTTGAGGGTTAGGGTTAGGGTTAGGGTGGTTACTGTTGAATGGACGTTGAGGGTTAGGGTTAGGGTTAGGGTGGTTACTGTTGAATGGACGTTGAGGGTTAGGGTTAGGGTTAGGGTGGTTACTGTTGAATGTACGTTGAGGGTTAGGGCTAGGGTTAGGGTGGTTACTGTTGAATGTACGTTGAGGGTTAGGGTTAGGGTTAGGGTGGTTACTGTTGAATGGACGTTGAGGGTTAGGGTTAGGGTTAGGGTGGTTACTGTTGAATGGACGTTGAGGGTTAGGGTTAGGGTTAGGGTGGTTACTGTTGAATGGACGTTGAGGGTTAGGGTTAGGGTTAGGGTGGTTACTGTTGAATGGACGTTGAGGGTTAGGGTTAGGGTTAGGGTGGTTACTGTTGAATGTACGTTGAGGGTTAGGGCTAGGGTTAGGGTGGTTACTGTTGAATGTACGTTGAGGGTTAGGGTTAGGGTTAGGGTTGTTACTGTTGAATGTACGTTGAGGATTAGGGTTAGGGTGGTTACTGTTGAATGTACGTTGAGGGTTAGGGTTAGGGTTAGGGTGGTTACTGTTGAATGTACGTTGAGGGTTAGGGTTAGGGTGGTTACTGTTGAATGTACGTTGAGGGTTAGGGTTAGGGTGGTTACTGTTGAATGTACGTTGAGGGTTAGGGTTAGGGTGGTTACTGTTGAATGTACGTTGAGGGTTAGGGTTAGGGTTAGGGTGGTTACTGTTGAATGTACGTTGAGGGTTAGGGTTAGGGTGGTTACTGTTGAATGTACGTTGAGGGTTAGGGTTAGGGTTAGGGTGGTTACTGTTGAATGTACGTTGAGGGTTAGGGTTAGGGTGGTTACTGTTGAATGTACGTTGAGGGTTAGGGTTAGGGTTAGGGTGGTTACTGTTGAATGTACGTTGAGGGTTAGGGTTAGGGTTAGGGTGGTTACTGTTGAATGTACGTTGAGGGTTAGGGTTAGGGTGGTTACTGTTGAATGTACGTTGAGGGTTAGGGTTAGGGTTAGAGTGGTTACTGTTGAATGTACGTTGAGGGTTAGGGTTAGGGTTAGGGTGGTTACTGTTGAATGTACGTTGAGGGTTAGGGTTAGGGTGGTTACTGTTGAATGTACGTTGAGGGTTAGGGTTAGGGTTAGGGTGGTTACTGTTGAATGTACGTTGAGGGTTAGGGTTAGGGTGGTTACTGTTGAATGTACGTTGAGGGTTAGGGTTAGGGTTAGAGTGGTTACTGTTGAATGTACGTTGAGGGTTAGGGTTAGGGTTAGGGTGGTTACTGTTGAATGTACGTTGAGGGTTAGGGTTAGGGTGGTTACTGTTGAATGTACGTTGAGGGTTAGGGTTAGGGTGGTTACTGTTGAATGTACGTTGAGGGTTAGGGTTAGGGTTAGGGTGGTTACTGTTGAATGTACGTTGAGGGTTAGGGTTAGGGTGGTTACTGTTGAATGTACGTTGAGGGTTAGGGTTAGGGTTAGGGTGGTTACTGTTGAATGTACGTTGAGGGTTAGGGTTAGGGTTAGGGTGGTTACTGTTGAATGTACGTTGAGGGTTAGGGTTAGGGTGGTTACTGTTGAATGTACGTTGAGGGTTAGGGTTAGGGTTAGAGTGGTTACTGTTGAATGTACGTTGAGGGTTAGGGTTAGGGTTAGGGTGGTTACTGTTGAATGTACGTTGAGGGTTAGGGTTAGGGTGGTTACTGTTGAATGTACGTTGAGGGTTAGGGTTAGGGTTAGGGTGGTTACTGTTGAATGTACGTTGAGGGTTAGGGTTAGGGTGGTTACTGTTGAATGTACGTTGAGGGTTAGGGTTAGGGTTGTTACTGTTGAATGTACGTTGAGGGTTAGGGTTAGGGTTAGGGTGGTTACTGTTGAATGTACGTTGAGGGTTAGGGTTAGGGTTAGGGTTGTTACTGTTGAATGTACGTTGAGGGTTAGGGTTAGGGTTAGGGTGGTTACTGTTGAATGTACGTTGAGGGTTAGGGTTAGGGTGGTTACTGTTGAATGTACGTTGAGGGTTAGGGTTAGGGTTGTTACTGTTGAATGTACGTTGAGGGTTAGGGTTAGGGTTAGGGTGGTTACTGTTGAATGTACGTTGAGGGTTAGGGTTAGGGTTAGGGTTGTTACTGTTGAATGTACGTTGAGGGTTAGGGTTAGGGTTAGGGTGGTTACTGTTGAATGTACGTTGAGGGTTAGGGTTAGGGTGGTTACTGTTGAATGTACGTTGAGGGTTAGGGTTAGGGTTAGGGTGGTTACTGTTGAATGTACGTTGAGGGTTAGGGTTAGGGTTAGGGTGGTTACTGTTGAATGTACGTTGAGGGTTAGGGTTAGGGTGGTTACTGTTGAATGTACGTTGAGGGTTAGGGTTAGGGTTAGGGTGGTTACTGTTGAATGTACGTTGAGGGTTAGGGTTAGGGTGGTTACCGTTGAATGTACGTTGAGGGTTAGGGTTAGGGTTGTTACTGTTGAATGTACGTTGAGGGTTAGGGTTAGGTTTAGGGTGGTTACTGTTGAATGTACGTTGAGGGTTAGGGTTAGGGTTAGGGTTGTTACTGTTGAATGTACGTTGAGGGTTAGGGTTAGGGTTAGGGTGGTTACTGTTGAATGTACGTTGAGGGTTAGGGTTAGGGTGGTTACTGTTGAATGTACGTTGAGGGTTAGGGTTAGGGTTAGGGTGGTTACTGTTGAATGTACGTTGAGGGTTAGGGTTAGGGTTAGGGTTGTTACTGTTGAATGTACGATGAGGGTTAGGGTTAGGGTGGTTACTGTTGAATATACGTTGAGGGTTAGGGTTAGGATTAGCGTGGTTACTGTTGAATGTACGTTGAGGGTTAGGGTTAGGGTTAGGGTGGTTACTGTTGAATGTACGTTGAGGGTTAGGGTTAGGGTTAGAGTGGTTACTGTTGAATGTACGTTGAGGGTTAGGGTGAGGGTTAGGGTGGTTACTGTTGAATGTACGTTGAGGGTTAGGGTTAGGGTGGTTAGGGTTAGGGTTAGGGTTAGGGTTAGGGTGGCTACTGTTGAATGTACGTTGACGGTTAGGGTTAGGGTTAGGGTTGTTACTGTTGAATGTACGTTGAGGGTTAGGGTTAGGGTGGTTACTGTTGAATGTACGTTGAGGGTTAGGGTTAGGGTGGTTACTGTTGAATGTACGTTGAGGGTTAGGGTTAGGGTTAGGGTGGTTACTGTTGAATGTACGTTGAGGGTTAGGGTTAGGGTGGTTACTGTTGAATGTACGTTGAGGGTTAGGGTTAGGGTGGTTACTGTTGAATGTACGTTGAGGGTTAGGGTTAGGATTAGGGTGGTTACTGTTGAATGTACGTTGAGGGTTAGGGTTAGGGTTAGGGTGGTTACTGTTGAATGTACGTTGAGGGTTAGGGTTAGGGTGGTTACTGTTGAATGTACGTTGAGGGTTAGGGTTAGGGTTAGAGTGGTTACTGTTGAATGTACGTTGAGGGTTAGGGTTAGGGTTAGGGTGGTTACTGTTGAATGTACGTTGAGGGTTAGGGTTAGGGTGGTTACTGTTGAATGTACGTTGAGAGTTAGGGTTAGGGTTAGGGTGGTTACTGTTGAATGTACGTTGAGGGTTAGGGTTAGGGTGGTTACTGTTGAATGTACGTTGAGGGTTAGGGTTAGGGTTAGAGTGGTTAATGTTGAATGTACGTTGAGGGTTAGGGTTAGAATGGTTACAGTTGAATGTACGTTGAGGGTTAGGGTTAGGGTTAGGGTGGTTACTGTTGAATGTACGTTGAGGGTTAGGGTTAGGGTTAGGGTGGTTACTGTTGAATGTACGTTGAGGGTTAGGGTTAGGGTGGTTACTGTTGAATGTACGTTGAGGGTTAGGGTTAGGGTTAGAGTGGTTACTGTTGAATGTACGTTGAGGGTTAGGGTTAGGGTTAGGGTGGTTACTGTCGAATGTACGTTGAGGGTTAGGGTTAGGGTTAGAGTGGTTACTGTTGAATGTACGTTGAGGGTTAGGGTTAGGGTGGTTACTGTTGAATGTACGTTGAGGGTTAGGGTTAGGGTTAGAGTGGTTACTGTTGAATGTACGTTGAGGGTTAGGGTTAGGGTTAGGGTGGTTACTGTTGAATGTACGTTGAGGGTTAGGGTTAGGGTTAGGGTGGTTACTGTTGAATGTACGTTGAGGGTTAGGGTTAGGGTTAGAGTGGTTACTGTTGAATGTACGTTGAGGGTTAGGGTTAGGGTGGTTACTGTTGAATGTACGTTGAGGGTTAGGTTTAGGGTTAGAGTGGTTACTGTTGAATGTACGTTGAGGGTTAGGGTTAGGGTTAGGGTGGTTACTGTTGAATGTACGTTGAGGGTTAGGGTTAGGGTTAGGGTTAGGGTGGTTACTGTTGAATGTACGTTGAGGGTTAGGGTTAGGGTTAGGGTGGTTACTGTTGAATGTACGTTGAGGGTTAGGGTTAGGGTTAGGGTGGTTACTGTTGAATGTACGTTGAGGGTTAGGGTTAGGGTTAGGGTGGTTACTGTTGAATGTACGTTGAGGGTTAGAGTTAGGGTTAGGGTGGTTACTGTTGAATGTACGTTGAGGGTTAGGGTTAGGGTTAGAGTGATTACTGTTGAATGTACGTTGAGGGTTAGGGTTAGGGTTAGGGTGGTTACTGTTGAATGTACGTTGAGGGTTAGGGTTAGGGTTAGAGTGGTTACTGTTGAATGTACGTTGAGGGTTAGGGTTAGGGTTAGGGAGGTTACTGTTGAATGTACGTTTAGGGTTAGGGTTAGGGTTAGGGTTGTTACTGTTGAATGTACGTTGAGGGTTAGGGTTAGGGTGGTTACTGTTGAATGTACGTTGAGGGTTAGGGTTAGGGTTAGGGTGGTTACTGTTGAATGTACGTTGAGGGTTAGGGTTAGGGTTAGGGTGGTTACTGTTGAATGTACGTTGAGGGTTAGGGTTAGGGTTAGAGTGGTTACTGTTGAATGTACGTTGAGGGTTAGGGTTAGGGTTAGGGTGGTTACTGTTGAATGTACGTTGAGGGTTAGGGTTAGGGTGGTTAGGGTTAGGGTTAGGGCTAGGGTTAGGGTTAGGGTGGTTACTGTTGAATGTACGTTGAGGGTTAGGGTTAGGGTTGTTACTGTTGAATGTACGTTGAGGGTTAGGGTTAGGGTGGTTACTGTTGAATGTACGTTGAGGGTTAGGGTTAGGGTTAGGGTGGTTACTGTTGAATGTACGTTGAGGGTTAGGGTTAGGGTTAGGGTTGTTACTGTTGAATGTACGTTGAGGGTTAGGGTTAGGGTGGTTACTGTTGAATATACGTTGAGGGTTAGGGTTAGGATTAGGGTGGTTACTGTTGAATGTACGTTGAGGGTTAGGGTTAGGGTTAGGCTGGTTACTGTTGAATGTACGTTGAGGGTTAGGGTTAGGGTTAGAGTGGTTACTGTTGAATGTACGTTGAGGGTTAGGGTTAGGGTTAGGGTGGTTACTGTTGAATGTACGTTGAGGGTTAGGGTTAGGGTGGTTAGGGTTAGGGTTAGGGTTAGGGTGGTTACTGTTGAATGTACGTTGAGGGTTAGGGTTAGGGTTAGGGTTGTTACTGTTGAATGTACGTTGAGGATTAGGGTTAGGGTGGTTACTGTTGAATGTACGTTGAGGGTTAGGGTTAGGGTTAGGGTGGTTACTGTTGAATGTACGTTGAGGGTTAGGGTTAGGGTGGTTACTGTTGAATGTACGTTGAGGGTTAGGGTTAGGGTTAGGGTGGTTAATGTTGAATGTACGTTGAGGGTTAGGGTTAGGGTGGTTACTGTTGAATGTATGTTGAGGGTTAGGGTTAGGGTTATGGTGGTTACTGTTGAATGTACGTTGAGGGTTAGGGTTAGGGTGGTTACTGTTGAATGTACGTTGAGGGTTAGGGTTAGGGTTAGGGTGGTTACTGTTGAATGTACGTTGAGGGTTAGGGTTAGGGTTAGGGTGGTTACTGTTGAATGTACGTTGAGGGTTAGGGTTAGGATTAGGGTGGTTACTGTTGAATGTACGTTGAGGGTTAGGGTTAGGGTGGTTACTGTTGAATGTACGTTGAGGGTTAGGGTTAGGGTTAGGGTGGTTACTGTTGAATGTACGTTGAGGGTTAGGGTTAGGGTTAGGGTGGTTACTGTTGAATGTACGTTGAGGGTTAGGGTTAGGGTTAGGGTGGTTACTGTTGAATGTACGTTGAGGGTTAGGGTTAGGGTGGTTACTGTTGAATGTACGTTGAGGGTTAGGGTTAGGGTTAGGGTGGTTACTGTTGAATGTACGTTTAGGGTTAGTGTTAGGGTTAGGGTGGTTACTGTTGAATGTACGTTGAGGGTTAGGGTTAGGGTTAGGGTGGTTACTGTTGAATGTACGTTGAGGGTTAGGGTTAGGGTGGTTACTGTTGAATGTACGTTGAGGGTTAGGGTTAGGGTTAGGGTGGTTACTGTTGAATGTACGTTGAGGGTTAGGGTTAGGGTTAGGGTGGTTACTGTTGAATGTACGTTGAGGGTTAGGGTTAGGGTTAGGGTGGTTACTGTTGAATGTACGTTGAGGGTTAGGGTTAGGGTGGTTACTGTTGAATGTACGTTCAGGGTTAGGGTTAGGGTTAGGGTGGTTACTGTTGAATGTACGTTGAGGGTTAGGGTTAGGGTTAGGGTGGTTACTGTTGAATGTACGTTGAGGGTTAGGGTTAGGGTGGTTACTGTTGAATGTACGTTGAGGGTTAGGGTTAGGGTTAGAGTGGTTACTGTTGAATGTACGTTGAGGCTTAGGGTTAGGGTTAGGGTGGTTACTGTTGAAAGTACGTTGAGGGTTAGGGTTAGGGTGGTTACTGTTGAATGTACGTTGAGGGTTAGGGTTAGAGTGGTTACTGTTGAATGTACGTTGAGGGTTAGGGTTAGGGTTAGGGTGGTTACTGTTGAATGTACGTTGAGGGTTAGGGTTAGGGTGGTTACTGTTGAATGTACGTTGAGGGTTAGGGTTAGGGTTAGAGTGGTTACTGTTGAATGTACGTTGAGGGTTAGGGTTAGAATGGTTACAGTTGAATGTACGTTGAGGGTTAGGGTTAGGGTTATGGTGGTTACTGTTGAATGTACGTTGAGGGTTAGGGTTAGGGTTAGGGTGGTTACTGTTGAATGTACGTTGATGGTTAGGGTTAGGGTGGTTACTGTTGAATGTACGTTGAGGGTTAGGGTTAGGGTTAGAGTGGTTGCTGTTGAATGTACGTTGAGGGTTAGGGTTAGGGTTAGGGTGGTTACTGTTGAATGTACGTTGAGGGTTAGGGTTAGGGTTAGAGTGGTTACTGTTGAATGTACGTTGAGGGTTAGGGTTAGGGTGGTTACTGTTGAATGTACGTTGAGGGTTAGGGTTAGGGTTAGAGTGGTTACTGTTGAATGTACGTTGAGGGTTATGGTTAGGGTTAGGGTGGTTACTGTTGAATGTACGTTGAGGGTTAGGGTTAGGGTTAGGGTGGTTACTGTTGAATGTACGTTGAGGGTTAGGGTTAGGGTGGTTACTGTTGAATGTACGTTGAGGGTTAGGGTTAGGGTTAGAGTGGTTACTGTTGAATGTACGTTGAGGGTTAGGGTTAGGGTTAGGGTGGTTACTGTTGAATGTGCGTTGAGGGTTAGGGTTAGGGTTAGGGTGGTTACTGTTGAATGTACGTTGAGGGTTAGGGTTAGGGTGGTTACTGTTGAATGTACGTTGAGGGTTAGGGTTAGGGTGGTTACTGTTGAATGAACGTTGAGGGTTAGGGTTAGGGTTAGGGTGGTTACTGTTGAATGTACGTTGAGGGTTAGGGTTAGGGTGGTTACTGTTGAATGTACGTTGAGGGTTAGGGTTAGGGTTAGGGTGGTTACTGTTGAATGTACGTTGAGGGTTAGGGTTAGGGTTAGGGTGGTTACTGTTGAATGTACGTTGAGGGTTAGGGTTAGGGTGGTTACTGTTGAATGTACGTTGAGGGTTAGGGTTAGGGTTAGAGTGGTTACTGTTGAATGTACGTTGAGGGTTAGGGTTAGGGTTAGGGTGGTTACTGTTGAATGTACGTTGAGGGTTAGGGTTAGGGTGGTTACTGTTGAATGTACGTTGAGGGTTAGGGTTAGAGTGGTTACTGTTGAATGTACGTTGAGGGTTAGGGTTAGGGTTAGGGTGGTTACTGTTGAATGTACGTTGAGGGTTAGGGTTAGGGTGGTTACTGTTGAATGTACGTTGAGGGTTAGGGTTAGGGTTAGAGTGGTTACTGTTGAATGTACGTTGAGGGTTAGGGTTAGAATGGTTACAGTTGAATGTACGTTGAGGGTTAGGGTTAGGGTTATGGTGGTTACTGTTGAATGTACGTTGAGGGTTAGGGTTAGGGTTAGGGTGGTTACTGTTGAATGTACGTTGAGGGTTAGGGTTAGGGTGGTTACTGTTGAATGTACGTTGAGGGTTAGGGTTAGGGTTAGAGTGGTTACTGTTGAATGTACGTTGAGGGTTAGGGTTAGGGTTAGGGTGGTTACTGTTGAATGTACGTTGAGGGTTAGGGTTAGGGTTAGAGTGGTTACTGTTGAATGTACGTTGAGGGTTAGGGTTAGGGTGGTTACTGTTGAATGTACGTTGAGGGTTAGGGTTAGGGTTAGAGTGGTTACTGTTGAATGTACGTTGAGGGTTAGGGTTAGGGTTAGGGTGGTTACTGTTGAATGTACGTTGAGGGTTAGGGTTAGGGTTAGGGTGGTTACTGTTGAATGTACGTTGAGGGTTAGGGTTAGGGTGGTTACTGTTGAATGTACGTTGAGGGTTAGGGTTAGGGTTAGAGTGGCTACTGTTGAATGTACGTTGAGGGTTAGGGTTAGGGTTAGGGTGGTTACTGTTGAATGTACGTTGAGGGTTAGGGTTAGGGTTAGGGTGGTTACTGTTGAATGTACGTTGAGGGTTAGGGTTAGGGTGGTTACTGTTGAATGAACGTTGAGGGTTAGGGTTAGGGTTAGGGTGGTTACTGTTGAATGTACGTTGAGGGTTAGGGTTAGGTTGGTTACTGTTGAATGTACGTTGAGGGTTAGGGTTAGGGTTAGGGTGGTTACTGTTGAATGTACTTTGAGGGTTAGGGTTAGGGTTAGGGTTGTTACTGTTGAATGTACGTTGAGGGTTAGGGTTAGGGTGGTTACTGTTGAATGTACGTTGTGGGTTAGGGTTAGGGTTAGAGTGGTTACTGTTGAATGTACGTTGAGGGTTAGGGTTAGGGTTAGGGTGGTTACTGTTGAATGTACGTTGAGGGTTAGGGTTAGGGTGGTTACTGTTGAATGTACGTTGAGGGTTAGGGTTAGAGTGGTTACTGTTGAATGTACGTTGAGGGTTAGGGTTAGGGTTAGGGTGGTTACTGTTGAATGTACGTTGAGGGTTAGGGTTAGGGTGGTTACTGTTGAATGTACGTTGAGGGTTAGGGTTAGGGTTAGAGTGGTTACTGTTGAATGTACGTTGAGGGTTAGGGTTAGAATGGTTACAGTTGAATGTACGTTGAGGGTTAGGGTTAGGGTTATGGTGGTTACTGTTGGATGTACGTTGAGGGTTAGGGTTAGGGTTAGGGTGGTTACTGTTGAATGTACGTTGAGGGTTAGGGTTAGGGTGGTTACTGTTGAATGTACGTTGAGGGTTAGGGTTAGGGTTAGAGTGGTTACTGTTGAATGTACGTTGAGGGTTAGGGTTAGGGTTAGGGTGGTTACTGTTGAATGTACGTTGAGGGTTAGGGTTAGGGTTAGAGTGGTTACTGTTGAATGTACGTTGAGGGTTAGGGTTAGGGTGGTTACTGTTGAATGTACGTTGAGGGTTAGGGTTAGGGTTAGAGTGGTTACTGTTGAATGTACGTTGAGGGTTAGGGTTAGGGTTAGGGTGGTTACTGTTGAATGTACGTTGAGGGTTAGGGTTAGGGTTAGGGTGGTTACTGTTGAATGTACGTTGAGGGTTAGGGTTAGGGTGGTTACTGTTGAATGTACGTTGAGGGTTAGTGTTAGGGTTAGAGTGGTTACTGTTGAATGTACGTTGAGGGTTAGGGTTAGGGTTAGGGTGGTTACTGTTGAATGTACGTTGAGGGTTAGGGTTAGGGTTAGGGTGGTTACTGTTGAATGTACGTTGAGGGTTAGGGTTAGGGTTTGGGTGGTTACTGTTGAATGTACGTTGAGGGTTAGGGTTAGGGTGGTTACTGTTGAATGTACGTTGAGGGTTAGGGTTAGGGTTAGGGTGGTTACTGTTGAATGTACTTTGAGGGTTAGGGTTAGGGTGGTTACTGTTGAATGTACGTTGAGGGTTAGGGTTAGGGTTAGGGTGGTTACTGTTGAATGTACGTTGAGGGTTAGGGTTATGGTTAGGGTGGTTACTGTTGAATGTACGTTGAGGGTTAGGGTTAGGGTGGTTACTGTTGAATGTACGTTGAGGGTTAGGGTTAGGGTTAGAGTGGTTACTGTTGAATGTACGTTGAGGGTTAGGGTTAGGGTTAGGGTGGTTACTGTTGAATGTACGTTGAGGGTTAGGGTTAGGGTGGTTACTGTTGAATGTACGTTGAGGGTTAGGGTTAGAGTGGTTACTGTTGAATGTACGTTGAGGGTTAGGGTTAGGGTTAGGGTGGTTACTGTTGAATGTACGTTGAGGGTTAGGGTTAGGGTGGTTACTGTTGAATGTACGTTGAGGGTTAGGGTTAGGGTTAGAGTGGTTACTGTTGAATGTACGTTGAGGGTTAGGGTTAGAATGGTTACAGTTGAATGTACGTTGAGGGTTAGGGTTCGGGTTAGGGTGGTTACTGTTGAATGTACGTTGAGGGTTAGGGTTAGGGTTAGGGTGGTTACTGTTGAATGTACGTTGAGGGTTAGGGTTAGGGTGGTTACTGTTGAATGTACGTTGAGGGTTAGGGTTAGGGTTAGAGTGGTTACTGTTGAATGTACGTTGAGGGTTAGGGTTAGGGTTAGGGTGGTTACTGTTGAATGTACGTTGAGGGTTAGGGTTAGGGTTAGAGTGGTTACTGTTGAATGTACGTTGAGGGTTAGGGTTAGGGTTAGGGTGGTTACTGTTGAATGTACGTTGAGGGTTAGGGTTAGGGTGGTTACTGTTGAATGTACGTTGAGGGTTAGGGCTAGGGTTAGGGTGGTTACTGTTGAATGTACGTTGAGGGTTAGGGTTAGGATTAGCGTGGTTACTGTTGAATGTACGTTGAGGGTTAGGGTTAGGGTTAGGGTGGTTACTGTTGAATGTACGTTGAGGGTTAGGGTTAGGGTTAGGGTGGTTACTGTTGAATGTACGTTGAGGGTTAGGGTTAGGGTGGTTAGGGTTAGAGTTAGGGTTAGGGTTAGGGTGGTTACTGTTGAATGTACGTTGACGGTTAGGGTTAGGGTTAGGGTTGTTACTGTTGAATGTACGTTGAGGGTTAGGGTTAGGGTGGTTACTGTTGAATGTACGTTGAGGGTTAGGGTTAGGGTGGTTACTGTTGAGTGTACGTTGAGGGTTAGGGTTAGGGTTAGGGTGGTTACTGTTGAATGTACGTTGAGGGTTAGGGTTAGGGTGGTTACTGTTGAATGTACGTTGAGGGTTAGGGTTAGGGTGGTTACTGTTGAATGTACGTTGAGGGTTAGGGATAGGGTTAGGGTGGTTACTGTTGAATGTACGTTGAGGGTTAGGGTTAGGGTTAGGGTGGTTACTGTTGAATGTACGTTGAGGGTTAGGGTTAGGGTGGTTACTGTTAAATGTACGTTGAGGGTTAGGGTTAGGGTTAGAGTGGTTACTGTTGAATGTACGTTGAGGGTTAGGGTTAGGGTTAGGGTGGTTACTGTTGAATGTACGTTAAGGGTTAGGGTTAGGGTGGTTACTGTTGAATGTACGTTGAGGGTTAGGGTTAGGGTTAGAGTGGTTACTGTTGAATGTACGTTGAGGGTTAGGGTTAGGGTTAGGGTGGTTACTGTTGAATGTACGTTGAGGGTTAGGGTTAGGGTGGTTACTGTTGAATGTACGTTGAGGGTTAGGGTTAGGGTTAGAGTGGTTACTGTTGAATGTACGTTGAGGGTTAGGGTTAGAATGGTTACAGTTGAATGTACGTTGAGGGTTAGGGTTAGGGTTAGGGTGGTTACTGTTGAATGTACGTTGAGGGTTAGGGTTAGGGTTAGGGTGGTTACTGTTGAATGTACGTTGAGGGTTAGGGTTAGGGTGGTTACTGTTGAATGTACGTTGAGGGTTAGGGTTAGGGTTAGAGTGGTTACTGTTGAATGTACGTTGGGGGTTAGGGTTAGGGTTAGGGTGGTTACTGTTGAATGTACGTTGAGGGTTAGGGTTAGGGTTAGAGTGGTTACTGTTGAATGTACGTTGAGGGTTAGGGTTAGGGTGGTTACTGTTGAATGTACGTTGAGGGTTAGGGTTAGGGTTAGAGTGGTTACTGTTGAATGTACGTTGAGGGTTAGGGTTAGGGTTAGGGTGGTTACTGTTGAATGTACGTTGAGGGTTAGGGTTAGGGTGGTTACTGTTGAATGTACGTTGAGGGTTAGGGTTAGGGTTAGAGTGGTTACTGTTGAATGTACGTTGAGGGTTAGGGTTAGGGTTAGGGTGGTTACTGTTGAATGTACGTTGAGGGTTAGGGTTAGGGTTAGGGTGGTTACTGTTGAATGTACGTTGAGGGTTAGGGTTAGGGTGGTTACTGTTGAATGAACGTTGAGGGTTAGGGTTAGGGTTAGGGTGGTTACTGTTGAATGTACGTTGAGGGTTAGGGTTAGGTTGGTTACTGTTGAATGTACGTTGAGGGTTAGGGTTAGGGTTAGGGTGGTTACTGTTGAATGTACTTTGAGGGTTAGGGTTAGGGTTAGGGTTGTTACTGTTGAATGTACGTTGAGGGTTAGGGTTAGGGTGGTTACTGTTGAATGTACGTTGTGGGTTAGGGTTAGGGTTAGAGTGGTTACTGTTGAATGTACGTTGAGGGTTAGGGTTAGGGTTAGGGTGGTTACTGTTGAATGTACGTTGAGGGTTAGGGTTAGGGTGGTTACTGTTGAATGTACGTTGAGGGTTAGGGTTAGAGTGGTTACTGTTGAATGTACGTTGAGGGTTAGGGTTAGGGTTAGGGTGGTTACTGTTGAATGTACGTTGAGGGTTAGGGTTAGGGTGGTTACTGTTGAATGTACGTTGAGGGTTAGGGTTAGGGTTAGAGTGGTTACTGTTGAATGTACGTTGAGGGTTAGGGTTAGAATGGTTACAGTTGAATGTACGTTGAGGGTTAGGGTTAGGGTTATGGTGGTTACTGTTGGATGTACGTTGAGGGTTAGGGTTAGGGTTAGGGTGGTTACTGTTGAATGTACGTTGAGGGTTAGGGTTAGGGTGGTTACTGTTGAATGTACGTTGAGGGTTAGGGTTAGGGTTAGAGTGGTTACTGTTGAATGTACGTTGAGGGTTAGGGTTAGGGTTAGGGTGGTTACTGTTGAATGTACGTTGAGGGTTAGGGTTAGGGTTAGAGTGGTTACTGTTGAATGTACGTTGAGGGTTAGGGTTAGGGTGGTTACTGTTGAATGTACGTTGAGGGTTAGGGTTAGGGTTAGAGTGGTTACTGTTGAATGTACGTTGAGGGTTAGGGTTAGGGTTAGGGTGGTTACTGTTGAATGTACGTTGAGGGTTAGGGTTAGGGTTAGGGTGGTTACTGTTGAATGTACGTTGAGGGTTAGGGTTAGGGTGGTTACTGTTGAATGTACGTTGAGGGTTAGGGTTAGGGTTAGAGTGGTTACTGTTGAATGTACGTTGAGGGTTAGGGTTAGGGTTAGGGTGGTTACTGTTGAATGTACGTTGAGGGTTAGGGTTAGGGTTAGGGTGGTTACTGTTGAATGTACGTTGAGGGTTAGGGTTAGGGTTTGGGTGGTTACTGTTGAATGTACGTTGAGGGTTAGGGTTAGGGTGGTTACTGTTGAATGTACGTTGAGGGTTAGGGTTAGGGTTAGGGTGGTTACTGTTGAATGTACTTTGAGGGTTAGGGTTAGGGTGGTTACTGTTGAATGTACGTTGAGGGTTAGGGTTAGGGTTTGGGTGGTTACTGTTGAATGTACGTTGAGGGTTAGGGTTATGGTTAGGGTGGTTACTGTTGAATGTACGTTGAGGGTTAGGGTTAGGGTGGTTACTGTTGAATGTACGTTGAGGGTTAGGGTTAGGGTTAGAGTGGTTACTGTTGAATGTACGTTGAGGGTTAGGGTTAGGGTTAGGGTGGTTACTGTTGAATGTACGTTGAGGGTTAGGGTTAGGGTGGTTACTGTTGAATGTACGTTGAGGGTTAGGGTTAGGGTTAGAGTGGTTACTGTTGAATGTACGTTGAGGGTTAGGGTTAGGGTTAGGGTGGTTACTGTTGAATGTACGTTGAGGGTTAGGGTTAGGGTGGTTACTGTTGAATGTACGTTGAGGGTTAGGGTTAGGGTTAGAGTGGTTACTGTTGAATGTACGTTGAGGGTTAGGGTTAGAATGGTTACAGTTGAATGTACGTTGAGGGTTAGGGTTCGGGTTAGGGTGGTTACTGTTGAATGTACGTTGAGGGTTAGGGTTAGGGTTAGGGTGGTTACTGTTGAATGTACGTTGAGGGTTAGGGTTAGGGTGGTTACTGTTGAATGTACGTTGAGGGTTAGGGTTAGGGTTAGAGTGGTTACTGTTGAATGTACGTTGAGGGTTAGGGTTAGGGTTAGGGTGGTTACTGTTGAATGTACGTTGAGGGTTAGGGTTAGGGTTAGAGTGGTTACTGTTGAATGTACGTTGAGGGTTAGGGTTAGGGTTAGGGTGGTTACTGTTGAATGTACGTTGAGGGTTAGGGTTAGGGTGGTTACTGTTGAATGTACGTTGAGGGTTAGGGTTAGGGTTAGGGTGGTTACTGTTGAATGTACGTTGAGGGTTAGGGTTAGGATTAGCGTGGTTACTGTTGAATGTACGTTGAGGGTTAGGGTTAGGGTTAGGGTGGTTACTGTTGAATGTACGTTGAGGGTTAGGGTTAGGGTTAGGGTGGTTACTGTTGAATGTACGTTGAGGGTTAGGGTTAGGGTGGTTAGGGTTAGAGTTAGGGTTAGGGTTAGGGTGGTTACTGTTGAATGTACGTTGACGGTTAGGGTTAGGGTTAGGGTTGTTACTGTTGAATGTACGTTGAGGGTTAGGGTTAGGGTGGTTACTGTTGAATGTACGTTGAGGGTTAGGGTTAGGGTGGTTACTGTTGAGTGTACGTTGAGGGTTAGGGTTAGGGTTAGGGTGGTTACTGTTGAATGTACGTTGAGGGTTAGGGTTAGGGTGGTTACTGTTGAATGTACGTTGAGGGTTAGGGATAGGGTTAGGGTGGTTACTGTTGAATGTACGTTGAGGGTTAGGGTTAGGGTTAGGGTGGTTACTGTTGAATGTACGTTGAGGGTTAGGGTTAGGGTGGTTACTGTTAAATGTACGTTGAGGGTTAGGGTTAGGGTTAGAGTGGTTACTGTTGAATGTACGTTGAGGGTTAGGGTTAGGGTTAGGGTGGTTACTGTTGAATGTACGTTAAGGGTTAGGGTTAGGGTGGTTACTGTTGAATGTACGTTGAGGGTTAGGGTTAGGGTTAGAGTGGTTACTGTTGAATGTACGTTGAGGGTTAGGGTTAGGGTTAGGGTGGTTACTGTTGAATGTACGTTGAGGGTTAGGGTTAGGGTGGTTACTGTTGAATGTACGTTGAGGGTTAGGGTTAGGGTTAGAGTGGTTACTGTTGAATGTACGTTGAGGGTTAGGGTTAGAATGGTTACAGTTGAATGTACGTTGAGGGTTAGGGTTAGGGTTAGGGTGGTTACTGTTGAATGTACGTTGAGGGTTAGGGTTAGGGTTAGGGTGGTTACTGTTGAATGTACGTTGAGGGTTAGGGTTAGGGTGGTTACTGTTGAATGTACGTTGAGGGTTAGGGTTAGGGTTAGAGTGGTTACTGTTGAATGTACGTTGAGGGTTAGGGTTAGGGTTAGGGTGGTTACTGTTGAATGTACGTTGAGGGTTAGGGTTAGGGTTAGAGTGGTTACTGTTGAATGTACGTTGAGGGTTAGGGTTAGGGTGGTTACTGTTGAATGTACGTTGAGGGTTAGGGTTAGGGTTAGAGTGGTTACTGTTGAATGTACGTTGAGGGTTAGGGTTAGGGTTAGGGTGGTTACTGTTGAATGTACGTTGAGGGTTAGGGTTAGGGTTAGGGTGGTTACTGTTGAATGTACGTTGAGGGTTAGGGTTAGGGTGGTTACTGTTGAATGTACGTTGAGGGTTAGGGTTAGGGTTAGAGTGGTTACTGTTGAATGTACGTTGAGGGTTAGGGTTAGGGTTAGGGTGGTTACTGTTGAATGTACGTTGAGGGTTAGGGTTAGGGTTAGGGTGGTTACTGTTGAATGTACGTTGAGGGTTAGGGTTAGGGTGGTTACTGTTGAATGAACGTTGAGGGTTAGGGTTAGGGTTAGGGTGGTTACTGTTGAATGTACGTTGAGGGTTAGGGTTAGGTTGGTTACTGTTGAATGTACGTTGAGGGTTAGGGTTAGGGTTAGGGTGGTTACTGTTGAATGTACTTTGAGGGTTAGGGTTAGGGTTAGGGTTGTTACTGTTGAATGTACGTTGAGGGTTAGGGTTAGGGTGGTTACTGTTGAATGTACGTTGTGGGTTAGGGTTAGGGTTAGAGTGGTTACTGTTGAATGTACGTTGAGGGTTAGGGTTAGGGTTAGGGTGGTTACTGTTGAATGTACGTTGAGGGTTAGGGTTAGGGTGGTTACTGTTGAATGTACGTTGAGGGTTAGGGTTAGAGTGGTTACTGTTGAATGTACGTTGAGGGTTAGGGTTAGGGTTAGGGTGGTTACTGTTGAATGTACGTTGAGGGTTAGGGTTAGGGTGGTTACTGTTGAATGTACGTTGAGGGTTAGGGTTAGGGTTAGAGTGGTTACTGTTGAATGTACGTTGAGGGTTAGGGTTAGAATGGTTACAGTTGAATGTACGTTGAGGGTTAGGGTTAGGGTTATGGTGGTTACTGTTGGATGTACGTTGAGGGTTAGGGTTAGGGTTAGGGTGGTTACTGTTGAATGTACGTTGAGGGTTAGGGTTAGGGTGGTTACTGTTGAATGTACGTTGAGGGTTAGGGTTAGGGTTAGAGTGGTTACTGTTGAATGTACGTTGAGGGTTAGGGTTAGGGTTAGGGTGGTTACTGTTGAATGTACGTTGAGGGTTAGGGTTAGGGTTAGAGTGGTTACTGTTGAATGTACGTTGAGGGTTAGGGTTAGGGTGGTTACTGTTGAATGTACGTTGAGGGTTAGGGTTAGGGTTAGAGTGGTTACTGTTGAATGTACGTTGAGGGTTAGGGTTAGGGTTAGGGTGGTTACTGTTGAATGTACGTTGAGGGTTAGGGTTAGGGTTAGGGTGGTTACTGTTGAATGTACGTTGAGGGTTAGGGTTAGGGTGGTTACTGTTGAATGTACGTTGAGGGTTAGGGTTAGGGTTAGAGTGGTTACTGTTGAATGTACGTTGAGGGTTAGGGTTAGGGTTAGGGTGGTTACTGTTGAATGTACGTTGAGGGTTAGGGTTAGGGTTAGGGTGGTTACTGTTGAATGTACGTTGAGGGTTAGGGTTAGGGTTTGGGTGGTTACTGTTGAATGTACGTTGAGGGTTAGGGTTAGGGTGGTTACTGTTGAATGTACGTTGAGGGTTAGGGTTAGGGTTAGGGTGGTTACTGTTGAATGTACTTTGAGGGTTAGGGTTAGGGTGGTTACTGTTGAATGTACGTTGAGGGTTAGGGTTAGGGTTAGGGTGGTTACTGTTGAATGTACGTTGAGGGTTAGGGTTATGGTTAGGGTGGTTACTGTTGAATGTACGTTGAGGGTTAGGGTTAGGGTGGTTACTGTTGAATGTACGTTGAGGGTTAGGGTTAGGGTTAGAGTGGTTACTGTTGAATGTACGTTGAGGGTTAGGGTTAGGGTTAGGGTGGTTACTGTTGAATGTACGTTGAGGGTTAGGGTTAGGGTGGTTACTGTTGAATGTACGTTGAGGGTTAGGGTTAGGGTTAGAGTGGTTACTGTTGAATGTACGTTGAGGGTTAGGGTTAGGGTTAGGGTGGTTACTGTTGAATGTACGTTGAGGGTTAGGGTTAGGGTGGTTACTGTTGAATGTACGTTGAGGGTTAGGGTTAGGGTTAGAGTGGTTACTGTTGAATGTACGTTGAGGGTTAGGGTTAGAATGGTTACAGTTGAATGTACGTTGAGGGTTAGGGTTCGGGTTAGGGTGGTTACTGTTGAATGTACGTTGAGGGTTAGGGTTAGGGTTAGGGTGGTTACTGTTGAATGTACGTTGAGGGTTAGGGTTAGGGTGGTTACTGTTGAATGTACGTTGAGGGTTAGGGTTAGGGTTAGAGTGGTTACTGTTGAATGTACGTTGAGGGTTAGGGTTAGGGTTAGGGTGGTTACTGTTGAATGTACGTTGAGGGTTAGGGTTAGGGTTAGAGTGGTTACTGTTGAATGTACGTTGAGGGTTAGGGTTAGGGTTAGGGTGGTTACTGTTGAATGTACGTTGAGGGTTAGGGTTAGGGTGGTTACTGTTGAATGTACGTTGAGGGTTAGGGTTAGGGTTAGGGTGGTTACTGTTGAATGTACGTTGAGGGTTAGGGTTAGGATTAGCGTGGTTACTGTTGAATGTACGTTGAGGGTTAGGGTTAGGGTTAGGGTGGTTACTGTTGAATGTACGTTGAGGGTTAGGGTTAGGGTTAGGGTGGTTACTGTTGAATGTACGTTGAGGGTTAGGGTTAGGGTGGTTAGGGTTAGAGTTAGGGTTAGGGTTAGGGTGGTTACTGTTGAATGTACGTTGACGGTTAGGGTTAGGGTTAGGGTTGTTACTGTTGAATGTACGTTGAGGGTTAGGGTTAGGGTGGTTACTGTTGAATGTACGTTGAGGGTTAGGGTTAGGGTGGTTACTGTTGAGTGTACGTTGAGGGTTAGGGTTAGGGTTAGGGTGGTTACTGTTGAATGTACGTTGAGGGTTAGGGTTAGGGTGGTTACTGTTGAATGTACGTTGAGGGTTAGGGTTAGGGTGGTTACTGTTGAATGTACGTTGAGGGTTAGGGATAGGGTTAGGGTGGTTACTGTTGAATGTACGTTGAGGGTTAGGGTTAGGGTTAGGGTGGTTACTGTTGAATGTACGTTGAGGGTTAGGGTTAGGGTGGTTACTGTTAAATGTACGTTGAGGGTTAGGGTTAGGGTTAGAGTGGTTACTGTTGAATGTACGTTGAGGGTTAGGGTTAGGGTTAGGGTGGTTACTGTTGAATGTACGTTAAGGGTTAGGGTTAGGGTGGTTACTGTTGAATGTACGTTGAGGGTTAGGGTTAGGGTTAGAGTGGTTACTGTTGAATGTACGTTGAGGGTTAGGGTTAGGGTTAGGGTGGTTACTGTTGAATGTACGTTGAGGGTTAGGGTTAGGGTGGTTACTGTTGAATGTACGTTGAGGGTTAGGGTTAGGGTTAGAGTGGTTACTGTTGAATGTACGTTGAGGGTTAGGGTTAGAATGGTTACAGTTGAATGTACGTTGAGGGTTAGGGTTAGGGTTAGGGTGGTTACTGTTGAATGTACGTTGAGGGTTAGGGTTAGGGTTAGGGTGGTTACTGTTGAATGTACGTTGAGGGTTAGGGTTAGGGTGGTTACTGTTGAATGTACGTTGAGGGTTAGGGTTAGGGTTAGAGTGGTTACTGTTGAATGTACGTTGGGGGTTAGGGTTAGGGTTAGGGTGGTTACTGTTGAATGTACGTTGAGGGTTAGGGTTAGGGTTAGAGTGGTTACTGTTGAATGTACGTTGAGGGTTAGGGTTAGGGTGGTTACTGTTGAATGTACGTTGAGGGTTAGGGTTAGGGTTAGAGTGGTTACTGTTGAATGTACGTTGAGGGTTAGGGTTAGGGTGGTTACTGTTGAATGTACGTTGAGGGTTAGTGTTAGGGTGGTTACTGTTGAATGTACGTTGAGGGTTAGGGTTAGGGTGGTTACTGTTGAATGTACGTTGAGGGTTAGGGTTAGGGTTAGAGTGGTTACTGTTGAATGTACGTTGAGGGTTAGGGTTAGGGTTAGGGTGGTTACTGTTGAATGTACGTTAAGGGTTAGGGTTAGGGTGGTTACTGTTGAATGTACGTTGAGGGTTAGGGTTAGGGTTAGAGTGGTTACTGTTGAATGTACGTTGAGGGTTAGGGTTAGGGTGGTTACTGTTGAATGTACGTTGAGGGTTAGGGTTAGGGTTAGAGTGGTTACTGTTGAATGTACGTTGAGGGTTAGGGTTAGGGTTAGGGTGGTTACTGTTGAATGTACGTTGAGGGTTAGGGTTAGGGTTAGGGTTAGGGTGGTTACTGTTGAATGTACGTTGAGGGTTAGGGTTAGGGTTAGGGTGGTTACTGTTGAATGTACGTTGAGGGTTAGGGTTAGGGTTAGGGTGGTTACTGTTGAATGTACGTTGAGGGTTAGGGTTAGGGTGGTTACTGTTGAATGTACGTTGAGGGGTAGGGTTAGGGTTAGGGTGGTTACTGTTGAATGTACGTTGAGGGTTAGGGTTAGGGTTAGGGTGGTTACTGTTGAATGTACGTTGAGGGTTAGGGTTAGGGTTAGAGTGGTTACTGTTGAATGTACGTTGAGGGTTAGGGTTAGGGTTAGGGTGGTTACTGTTGAATGTACGTTGAGGGTTAGGGTTAGGTTTAGGGTGGTTACTGTTGAATGTACGTTGAGGTTTAGGGTTAGGGTTAGGGTGGTTACTGTTGAATGTACGTTGAGGGTTAGGATTAGGGTTAGGGTGGTTACTGTTGAATGTACGTTGAGGGTTAGGGTTAGGGTTAGGGTGGTTACTGTTGAATGTACGTTGAGTGTTAGGGTTAGGGTTAGTGTGGTTACAGTTGAATGTACGTTGAGGGTTAGGGTTAGGGTTAGGGTGGTTACTGTTGAATGTACGTTGAGGGTTAGGGTTAGGGTTAGGGTGGTTACTGTTGAATGTACGTTGAGGGTTAGGGTTAGGGTTAGGGTGGTTACTGTTGAATGTACGTTGAGTGTTAGGGTTAGGGTTAGTGTGGTTACAGTTGAATGTACGTTGAGGGTCAGGGTTAGGGTTAGGGTGGTTACTGTTGAATGTACGTTGAGGGTGAGGGTTAGGGTGGTTACTGTTGAATGTACGTTGAGTATTAGGGTTAGGGTTAGAGTGGTTACAGTTGAATGTACGTTGAGGGTTAGGGTTAGGGTTAGGGTGGTTACTGTTGAATGTACGTTGAGGGTTAGGGTTAGGGTTAGAGTGGTTACTGTTGTATGTACGTTGAGGGTTGCGGGTAAGGGTTAGGGTGGTTACTGTTGAATGTACGTTGAGGGTTAGGGTTAGGGATAGGGTGGTTACTGTTGAATGTACGTTAAGGGTTAGGGTTAGGGTGGTTACTGTTGAATGTACGTTGAGGGTTAGGGTTAGGGTTAGAGTGGTTACTGTTGAATGTACGTTGAGGGTTAGGGTTAGGGTGGTTACTGTTGAATGTACGTTGAGGGTTAGGGTTAGGGTTAGAGTGGTTACTGTTGAATGTACGTTGAGGGTTAGGGTTAGGGTTAGGGTGGTTACTGTTGAATGTACGTTGAGGGTTAGGGTTAGGGTTAGGGTTAGGGTGGTTACTGTTGAATGTACGTTGAGGGTTAGGGTTAGGGTTAGGGTGGTTACTGTTGAATGTACGTTGAGGGTTAGGGTTAGGGTTAGGGTGGTTACTGTTGAATGTACGTTGAGGGTTAGGGTTAGGGTGGTTACTGTTGAATGTACGTTGAGGGGTAGGGTTAGGGTTAGGGTGGTTACTGTTGAATGTACGTTGAGGGTTAGGGTTAGGGTTAGGGTGGTTACTGTTGAATGTACGTTGAGGGTTAGGGTTAGGGTTAGAGTGGTTACTGTTGAATGTACGTTGAGGGTTAGGGTTAGGGTTAGGGTGGTTACTGTTGAATGTACGTTGAGGGTTAGGGTTAGGTTTAGGGTGGTTACTGTTGAATGTACGTTGAGGTTTAGGGTTAGGGTTAGGGTGGTTACTGTTGAATGTACGTTGAAGGTTAGGATTAGGGTTAGGGTGGTTACTGTTGAATGTACGTTGAGGGTTAGGGTTAGGGTTAGGGTGGTTACTGTTGAATGTACGTTGAGTGTTAGGGTTAGGGTTAGTGTGGTTACAGTTGAATGTACGTTGAGGGTTAGGGTTAGGGTTAGGGTGGTTACTGTTGAATGTACGTTGAGGGTTAGGGTTAGGGTTAGGGTGGTTACTGTTGAATGTACGTTGAGGGTTAGGGTTAGGGTTAGGGTGGTTACTGTTGAATGTACGTTGAGTGTTAGGGTTAGGGTTAGTGTGGTTACAGTTGAATGTACGTTGAGGGTCAGGGTTAGGGTTAGGGTGGTTACTGTTGAATGTACGTTGAGGGTGAGGGTTAGGGTGGTTACTGTTGAATGTACGTTGAGTGTTAGGGTTAGGGTTAGAGTGGTTACAGTTGAATGTACGTTGAGGGTTAGGGTTAGGGTTAGGGTGGTTACTGTTGAATGTACGTTGAGGGTTAGGGTTAGGGTTAGAGTGGTTACTGTTGTATGTACGTTGAGGGTTGCGGGTAAGGGTTAGGGTGGTTACTGTTGAATGTACGTTGAGGGTTAGGATTAGGGTTAGGGTGATTACTGTTGAATGTACGTTGAGGGTTAGGATTAGGGTTAGGGTTAGAGTGGTTACTGTTGAATGTACGTTGAGGGTTAGGGTTAGGGTGGTTACTGTTGAATGTACGTTGAGGGTTAGGATTAGGGTTAGGGTTAGATTGGTTACTGTTGAATGTACGTTGAGGGTTAGGGTGGTTACTGTTGAATGTACGTTGAGGGTTAGGGTTAGGGTTAGAGTGGTTAATGTTGAATGTACGTTGAGGGTTAGGGTTAGGGTTAGGGTTAGAGTGGTTACTGTTGAATGTACGTTGAGGGTTAGGGTTAGGGTGGTTACTGTTGAATGTACGTTGAGGGTTAGGGTTTGAGTGGTTACTGTTGAATGTACGTTGAGGGTTAGGGTTAGGGTTAGAGTGGTTACTGTTGAATGTACGTTGAGGGTTAGGGTTAGGGTTAGGGTGGTTACTGTTGAATGTACGTTGTGGGTTAGGGTTAGGGTTAGGGTGGTTACTGTTGAATGTACGTTGAGGGTTAGGGTTAGGGTGGTTACTGTTGAATGTACGTTGAGGGTTAGGGTTAGGGTTAGGGTTAGGGTTGTTACTTTTGAATGTACGTTGAGGGTTAGGGTTAGGGTTAGAATGGTTACAGTTGAATGTACGTTGAGGGTTAGGGTTAGGGTTAGAGTAGTTACTGTTGAATATACGTTGAGGGTTAGGGTTAGGGTTAGGGTTAGGGTTAGGGTGGTTACTGTTGAATGTACGTTGAGGGTTAGGGTTAGGGTGGTTATTGTTGAAGGTACGTTAGGGGTTAGGGTTAGGGTTAGAGTGGTTACTGTTGAATGTACGTTGAGGGTTAGAGTTAGGGTGGTTATTGTTGAAGGTACGTTGGGGGTTAGGGTTAGGGTTAGAGTGGTTACTGTTGAATGTACGTTGAGGGTTAGGGTTAGGGTGGTTACTGTTGAATGTACGTTGAGGGTTAGGGTTAGGGTTAGGGTGGTTACTGTTGAATGTACGTTGAGGGTTAGGGTTAGGGTTAGGGTGGTTACTGTTGAATGTACGTTGAGGGTTAGGATTAGGGTTAGGGTGGTTACTTTTGAATGTACGTTGAGGGTTAGGGTTAGGGTTAGGGTGGTTAATGTTGAATGTACGTTGAGTGTTAGGGTTAGGGTTAGTGTGGTTACAGTTGAATGTACGTTGAGGGTTAGGGTTAGGGTGGTTACTGTTGAATGTACGTTGAGTGTTAGGGTTAGGGTTAGGGTGGTTACTGTTGAATGTACGTTGAGGGTTAGGGTTAGGGTTAGGGTGGTTATTATTGAATGTTCGTTGAGGGTTAGGGTTAGGGTTAGGGTGGTTACTGTTGAATGTACGTTGAGTGTTAGGGTTAGGGTTAGTGTGGTTACAGTTGAATGTACGTTGAGGGTTAGGGTTAGGGTTAGAGTGGTTACTGTTGAATGTACGTTGAGGGTGAGGGTTAGGGTGGTTACTGTTGAATGTACGTTGAGGGTTAGGGTTAGGGTTAGGGTTAGGGTTAGGGTGGTTACTGTTGAATGTACGTTGAGTGTTAGGGTTAGGGTTAGAGTGGTTACAGTTGAATGTACGTTGAGGGTTAGGGTTAGGGTTAGGGTGGTTACTGTTGAATGTACGTTGAGGGTTAGGGTTAGGGTTAGAGTGGTTACTGTTGTATGTACGTTGAGGGTTGGGGGTAAGGGTTAGGGTGGTTACTGTTGAATGTACGTTGAGGGTTAGGATTAGGGTTAGGGTGATTACTGTTGAATGTACGTTGAGGGTTAGGATTAGGGTTAGGGTTAGAGTGGTTACTGTTGAATGTACGTTGAGGGTTAGGGTTAGGGTGGTTACTGTTGAATGTACGTTGAGGGTTAGGGTGGTTACTGTTGAATGTACGTTGAGGGTTAGGATTAGGTTTAGGGTTAGTGTGGTTACTGTTGAATGTACGTTGAGGGTTAGGGTTAGGGTGGTTACTGTTGAATGTACGTTGAGGGTTAGGGTTAGTGTTAGAGTGGTTACTGTTGAATGTACGTTGAGGTTTAGGGTTTGGGTTAGGGTTAGAGTGGTTACTGTTGAATGTACGTTGAGGGTTAGGGTGGTTACTGTTGAATGTACGTTAAGGGTTAGGGTTAGGGTTAGAGTGGTTACTGTTGAATGTACGTTGAGGGTTAAGGTTAGGGTTAGGGTTGTTACTGTTGAATGTACGTTGTGGGTTAGGGTTAGGGTTAGGGTGGTTACTGTTGAATGTACGTTGAGGGTTAGGGTTAGGGTGGTTACTGTTGAATGTACGTTGAGGGTTAGGGTTAGGGTTAGGGTGGTTACTGTTGAATGTACGTTGAGGGTTATAGTTAGGGTTAGAGTGGTTACTGTTGAATGTACGTTGAGGGTTAGGGTAAGGGTTAGGGTGGTTACTGTTGAATGTACGTTGAGGGTTAGAGTTAGGGTTAAAGTGGTTACTGTTGAATGTACGTTGAGGGTTAGGGTTAGGGTTAGTGTGGTTACAGTTGAATGTACGTTGAGGGTTAGGGTTAGGGTTTGGGTGGTTACTGTTGAATGTACGTTGAGGGTTAGGGTTAGGGTTAGGGTGGTTACTGTTGAATGTACGTTGAGGGTTAGGGTTAGGGTTACGATGGTTACTGTTGAATGTACGTTGAGGGTTAGGGTTAGGGTTAGGGTGGTTACTGTTGAATGTACGTTGAGTGTTAGGGTTAGGGTTAGTGTGGTTACATTTGAATGTACGTTGAGAGTTAGGGTTAGGGTTAGGGTGGTTACTGTTGAATGTACGTTGAGGGTGAGGGTTAGGGTGGTTACTGTTGAATGTACGTTGAGTGTTAGGGTTAGGGTTAGTGTGGTTACAGTTGAATGTACGTTGAGGGTTAGGGTTAGGGTTAGGGTGGTTACTGTTGAATGTACGTTGAGGGTTAGGGTTAGGGTGGTTACTGTTGAATGTACGTTGAGTGTTAGGGTTAGGGTTAGAGTGGTTACAGTTGAATGTACGTTGAGGGTTAGGGTTAGGGTTAGGGTGGTTACTGTTGAATGTACGTTGAGGGTTAGGGTTAGGGTTAGAGTGGTTACTGTTGTATGTACGTTGAGGGTTGGGGGTAAGGGTTAGGGTGGTTACTGTTGAATGTACGTTGAGGGTTAGGATTAGGGTTAGGGTGATTACTGTTGAATGTACGTTGAGGGTTAGGATTAGGGTTAGGGTTAGAGTGGTTACTGTTGAATGTACGTTGAGGGTTAGGGTTAGTGTGGTTACTGTTGAATGTACGTTGAGGGTTAGGGTGGTTACTGTTGAATGTACGTTGAGGGTTAGGGTTAGGGTTAGAGTGGTTACTGTTGAATGTACGTTGAGGGTTAGGGTGGTTACTGTTGAATGTACATTGAGGGTTAGGGTTAGGGTTAGAGTGGTTACTGTTGAATGTACGTTGAGGGTTAGGGTGGTTACTGTTGAATGTACATTGAGGGTTAGGGTTAGGGTTTGAGTGGTTACTGTTGAATGTACGTTGAGGGTTAGGGTTAGGGTTAGGGTTAGAGTGGTTACTGTTGAATGTACGTTGAGGGTTAGGGTTAGGGTGGTTACTGTTGAATGTACGTTGAGAGTTAGGGTTAGGGTTAGGGTGGTTACTGTTGAATGTACGTTGTGGGTTAGGGTTAGGGTTAGGGTGGTTACTGTTGAATGTACGTTGAGGGTTAGGGTTAGGGTGGTTACTGTTGAATGTACGTTGAGGGTTAGGGTTAGGGTTAGAGTGGTTACTGTTGAATGTACGTTGAGGGTTAGGGTTAGGGTTAGGGTTAGGGTTGTTACTTTTGAATGTACGTTGAGGGTTAGGGTTAGGGTTAGAGTAGTTACTGTTGAATGTACGTTGAGGGTTAGGGTTAGGGTTAGGGTTAGGGTTATGGTGGTTACTGTTGAATGTACGTTGAGGGTTAGGGTTAGGGTTAGGGTGGTTACTGTTGAATGTACGTTGGGGGTTAGGGTTAGGGTTAGAGTGGTTACTGTTGAATGTACGTTGAGGGTTAGGGTTAGGGTGGTTACTGTTGAATGTACGTTGAAGGTTAGGGTTAGGGTTAGGGTGGTTACTGTTGAATGTACGTTGAGGGTTAGAGTTAGGGTTAGGGTGGTTACTGTTGAATGTACGTTGAGGGTTAGGGTTAGGGTTAGAGTGGTTACTGTTGAATGTACGTTGAGGGTTAGGGTTAGGGTTAGGGTGGTTACTGTTGAATGTACGTTGAGGGTTAGGGTTAGGGTTAGGGTGGTTACTGTTGAATGTACGTTGAGGGTTAGGATTAGGGTTAGGGTGGTTACTGTTGAATGTACGTTGAGGGTTAGGGTGGTTACTGTTGAATGTACGTTGAGGGTTAGGATTAGGGTTAGGGTTAGTGTGGTTACTGTTGAATGTACGTTGAGGGTTAGGGTTAGGGTGGTTACTGTTGAATGTACGTTGAGGGTTAGGGTTAGAGTGGTTACTGTTGAATGTACGTTGAGGTTTAGGGTTTGGGTTAGGGTTAGAGTGGTTACTGTTGAATGTACGTTGAGGGTTAGGGTGGTTACTGTTGAATGTACGTTGAGGGTTAGGATTAGGGTTAGGGTTAGAGTGGTTACTGTTGAATGTACGTTGAGGGTTAGGGTTAGGGTGGTTACTGTTGAATGTACGTTGAGGGTTAGGGTTAGGGTTAGGGTGGTTACTGTTGAATGTACGTTGAGGGTTAGGGTTAGGGTTAGGGTGGTTACTGTTGAATGTACGTTGAGGGTTAGAGTTAGGGTTAGAGTGGTTACTGTTGAATGTACGTTGAGGGTTAGGGTAAGGGTTAGGGTGGTTACTGTTGAATGTACGTTGAGGGTTAGAGTTAGGGTTAAAGTGGTTACTGTTGAATGTACGTTGAGGGTTAGGGTTAGGGTGGGTACTGTTGAATGTACGTTGAGGGTTAGGGTTAGGGTTAGGGTGGTTACTGTTGAATGTACGTTGAGGGTTAGAGTTAGGGTTAAAGTGGTTACTGTTGAATGTACGTTGAGGGTTAGGGTTAGGGTGGGTACTGTTGAATGTACGTTGAGGGTTAGGGTTAGGGTTAGGGTTAGGGTGGTTACTGTTGAATGTACGTTGAGGGTTAGAGTTAGGGTTAGAGTGGTTACTGTTGAATGTACGTTGAGGGTTAGGGTTAGGGTTAGGGTGGTTACTGTTGAATGTACGTTGAGGGTTAGGGTTAGGGTTAGGGTGGTTACTGTTGAATGTACGTTGAGTGTTAGGGTTAGGGTGGTTACTGTTGAATGTACGTTGAGTGTTAGGGTTAGGGTTAGAGTGGTTACAGTTGAATGTACGTTGAGGGTTAGGGTTAGGGTTAGGGTGGTTACTGTTGAATGTACGTTGAGGGTTAGGGTTAGGGTTAGAGTGGTTACTGTTGTATGTACGTTGAGGGTGAGGGTTAGGGTGGTTACTGTTGAATGTACGTTGAGTGTTAGGGTTAGGGTTAGTGTGGTTACAGTTGAATGTACGTTGAGGGTTAGGGTTAGGGTTAGGGTGGTTACTGTTGAATGTACGTTGAGGGTTAGGGTTAGGGTGGTTACTGTTGAATGTACGTTGAGTGTTAGGGTTAGGGTTAGAGTGGTTACAGTTGAATGTACGTTGAGGGTTAGGGTTAGGGTTAGGGTGGTTACTGTTGAATGTACGTTGAGGGTTAGGGTTAGGGTTAGAGTGGTTACTGTTGTATGTACGTTGAGGGTTGGGGGTAAGGGTTAGGGTGGTTACTGTTGAATGTACGTTGAGGGTTAGGATTAGGGTTAGGGTGATTACTGTTGAATGTACGTTGAGGGTTAGGATTAGGGTTAGGGTTAGAGTGGTTACTGTTGAATGTACGTTGAGGGTTAGGGTTAGTGTGGTTACTGTTGAATGTACGTTGAGGGTTAGGGTTAGGGTTAGAGTGGTTACTGTTGAATGTACGTTGAGGGTTAGGGTGGTTACTGTTGAATGTACATTGAGGGTTAGGGTTAGGGTTAGAGTGGTTACTGTTGAATGTACGTTGAGGGTTAGGGTGGTTACTGTTGAATGTACATTGAGGGTTAGGGTTAGGGTTAGAGTGGTTACTGTTGAATGTACGTTGAGGGTTAGGGTTAGGGTTAGGGTTAGAGTGGTTACTGTTGAATGTACGTTGAGCGTTAGGGTTAGGGTGGTTACTGTTGAATGTACGTTGAGGGTTAGGGTTAGGGTTAGAGTGGTTACTGTTGAATGTACGTTGAGGGTTAGGGTTAGGGTTAGGGTGGTTACTGTTGAATGTACGTTGAGGGTTAGGGTTAGGGTTAGAGTGGTTACTTTTGAATGTACGTACAGGATTAAGGTTAGGGTTTGAGTGGTTACTGTTGAATGTACGTTGAGGGTTAGGGTTAGGGTTAGGGTTAGAGTGGTTACTGTCGAATGTACGTTGAGGGTTAGGGTTAGGGTGGTTACTGTTGAATGTACGTTGAGGGTTAGGGTTAGGGTTAGGGTGGTTACTGTTGAATGTACGTTGTGGGTTAGGGTTAGGGTTAGGGTGGTTACTGTTGAATGTACGTTGAGGGTTAGGGTTAGGGTGGTTACTGTTGAATGTACGTTGAGGGTTAGGGTTAGGGTTAGAGTGGTTACTGTTGAATGTACGTTGAGGGTTAGGGTTAGGGTTAGGGTTAGGGTTGTTACTTTTGAATGTACGTTGAGGGTTAGGGTTAGGGTTAGAGTAGTTACTGTTGAATGTACGTTGAGGGTTAGGGTTAGGGTTAGGGTTAGGGTTATGGTGGTTACTGTTGAATGTACGTTGAGGGTTAGGGTTAGGGTTAGGGTGGTTACTGTTGAATGTACGTTGAGGGTTAGGGTTAGGGTGGTTACTGTTGAATGTACGTTGAAGGTTAGGGTTAGGGTTAGGGTGGTTACTGTTGAATGTACGTTGAGGGTTAGAGTTAGGGTTAGGGTGGTTACTGTTGAATGTACGTTGAGGGTTAGGGTTAGGGTTAGAGTGGTTACTGTTGAATGTACGTTGAGGGTTAGGGTTAGGGTTAGGGTAGTTACTGTTGAATGTACGTTGAGGGTTAGGGTTAGGGTTAGGGTGGTTACTGTTGAATGTACGTTGAGGGTTAGGATTAGGGTTAGGGTGGTTACTGTTGAATGTACGTTGAGGGTTAGGGTGGTTACTGTTGAATGTACGTTGAGGGTTAGGATTAGGGTTAGGGTTAGTGTGGTTACTGTTGAATGTACGTTGAGGGTTAGGGTTAGGGTGGTTACTGTTGAATGTACGTTGAGGGTTAGGGTTAGAGTGGTTACTGTTGAATGTACGTTGAGGTTTAGGGTTTGGGTTAGGGTTAGAGTGGTTACTGTTGAATGTACGTTGAGGGTTAGGGTGGTTACTGTTGAATGTACGTTGAGGGTTAGGATTAGGGTTAGGGTTAGAGTGGTTACTGTTGAATGTACGTTGAGGGTTAGGGTTAGGGTGGTTACTGTTGAATGTACGTTGAGGGTTAGGGTTAGGGTTAGGGTGGTTACTGTTGAATGTACGTTGAGGGTTAGGGTTAGGGTTAGGGTGGTTACTGTTGAATGTACGTTGAGGGTTAGAGTTAGGGTTAGAGTGGTTACTGTTGAATGTACGTTGAGGGTTAGGGTAAGGGTTAGGGTGGTTACTGTTGAATGTACTTTGAGGGTTAGAGTTAGGGTTAAAGTGGTTACTGTTGAATGTACGTTGAGGGTTAGGGTTAGGGTGGGTACTGTTGAATGTACGTTGAGGGTTAGGGTTAGGGTTAGGGTGGTTACTGTTGAATGTACGTTGAGGGTTAGAGTTAGGGTTAAAGTGGTTACTGTTGAATGTACGTTGAGGGTTAGGGTTAGGGTGGGTACTGTTGAATGTACGTTGAGGGTTAGGGTTAGGGTTAGGGTTAGGGTGGTTACTGTTGAATGTACGTTGAGGGTTAGAGTTAGGGTTAGAGTGGTTACTGTTGAATGTACGTTGAGGGTTAGGGTTAGGGTTAGGGTGGTTACTGTTGAAAGTACGTTGAGGGTTAGGGTTAGGGTTAGGGAGGTTACTGTTGAATGTACGTTGAGGGTTAGGGTGAGGGTTAGAATGGTTACAGTTGAATGTACGTTGAGTGTTAAGGTTAGGTTTAGGGTTAGAATGGTTACAGTTGAATGTACGTTGAGGGTTAGGGTTAGGGTTAGAGTGGTTACTGTTGAATATACGTTGAGGGTTAGGGTTAGGGTTAGGGTTAGGGTTAGGGTTAGGGTTAGGGTGGTTACTTTTTAATGTACGTTGAGTGTTAGGGTTAGGGTTAGGGTTTGAGTGGTTACTGTTGAATGTACGTTCAGGGTTAGGGTTAGGGCTCGAATGGTTACTGTTGAATGTACGTTGAGGCTTAGGGTTAGGGTTAGGGTTTGGGTTAAGGTGGTTACTGTTGAATGTACGTTGTGGGTTAGGGTTAGGATGAGGGGGTTACTGTTGAATGTACGTTGAGGGTTAGGGTTATGGTGGTTACTGTTGAATGTACGTTGAGGGTTAGTGTTAAATTAGAGTGGTTACTGTTGAATGTACGTTGAGGGTTAGGGTTAGAGTGGTTACTGTTGAATGTACGTTGAGGGTTCGTGTTAGGGTTAGGGTTAGAGTGGTTAATGTTGAATGTACGTTGAGGGTTAGGGTTAGGGTTATTGTGGTTATTGTTGAATGTACGTTGAGGGTTAGGGTTAGGGTTAGGGTTAGGGTTAGGGTGGTTACTGTTGAATGTACGTTGAGGGTTAAGGTTAGGGTTATTGTGGTTACTGTTGCATATACGTTGAGGGTTAGGGTTAGGGTTAGAATGGTTACAGTTGAATGTACGTTGAGGGTTAAGTTTAGGGTTAGGGTTTGAGTGGTTACTGTTGAATGTACGTTGAGGGTTAGGGTTAGGGTTAGGGTGGTTACTGTTGCATGTACGTTGAGGGTTAGGGTTAGGGTTAGGGTGGTTACTGTTGAATGTACGTTGAGGGTTAGGGTTAGGGTGGTTACTGTTGAATGTACGTTGAGGGTTAGGATTAGGGTTAGGGTTAGAGTGGTTACTGTTGAATGTACGTGGAGGGTTAGGGTTAGGGTGGTTACTGTTGAATGTACGTTGAGGGTTAGGGTTAGGCTTAGAGTGGTTACTGTTGAATGTACGTTGAGGGTTAGGGTTAGGGTTAGAGTGGTTACTGTTGAATGTACGTTGAGGGTTAGGGTTAGAGTGGTTACTGTTGAATGTACGTTGAGGGTTAGGGTGAGGGTTAGAATGGTTACAGTTGAATGTACGTTGAGTGTTAGGGTTAGGATGAGGGGGTTACTGTTGAATGTACGTTGAGGGTTAGGGTTATGGTGGTATCTGTTGAATATACGTTGAGGGTTAGGTTTAGGGTTAGGGTGGTTACTGTTGAATGTACGTTGAGGGTTAGAGTTAGGGTGGTTACTGTTGAATGTACGTTGAGGGTTAGGATTAGGGTTAGGGTTAGAGTGGTTACTGTTGAATGTACGTTGAGGGTTAGGGTGGTTACTTTTGAATGTACGTTGAGGGTTAGGGTTAGAGTTAGAGTGGTTACTGTTGAATGTACGTTGAGAGTTAGGGTTAGGGTTAGAGTGGTTACTGTTGAATGTACGTTGAGGGTTAGAGTTAGTGTTAGGGTGGTTACTGTTGAATGTACGTTGAGGATTAGGGTTAGGGTTAGATTGGTTACTGTTGAATGTACGTTGAGGGTTAGGGTGAGGGTTAGAATGGTTACAGTTGAATGTACGTTGAGTGTTAGGGTTAGGATGAGGGGGTTACTGTTGAATGTACGTTGAGGGTTAGGGTTATGGTGGTTACTGTTGAATGTACGTTGAGGGTTAGGGTTAGGGTTAGGGTGGTTACTGTTGAATGTACGTTGAGGGTTAGGGTTAGGGTTAGGGTGGTTACTGTTGAATGTACGTTGAGGGTTAGGGTTTGGGTTAGAGTGGTTACTGTTGAATGTACGATGAGGGTTAGGGTTAGGGTTAGAATGGTTACTGTTGAATGTACGTTGAGGGTTAGGGTTAGGGTTAGAATGGATACTGTTGAATGTACGTTGAGGGTTAGGGCTAGGGTTAGAATGGTTACTGTTGAATGTACGTTGAGGGTTAGGGCTAGGGTTAGAATGGTTACTGTTGAATGTACGTTGAGGGCTAGGGTTAGGGTTAGAATGGTTACTGTTGAATGTACGTTGTGGGTTAGGGTTAGGATGAGGGGGTTACTGTTGAATGTACGTTGAGGGTTAAGGTTATGGTGGTTACTGTTGAATGTACCTTGAGGGTTAGGGTTAGGGTTAGAGTGGTTACTGTTGAATGTACGTTGAGGGTTAGGGTTAGGTTAGGGTTAGGGTTAGGGTTATGGTGGTTACTGTTGCATGTACGTTTAGTGTTATTGTTAGTGTTAGGATGGTTACTGTTGAATGTACGTTGAGGGTTAGTGTTAGGGTTAGGGTGGTTACTGTTGAATGTACGTTGAGGGTTAGTGTTAGGGTTAGTGTTAGAGTGGTTAATGTTGAATGTATGTTGAGGGTTAGGGTTAGGGTGGGTACTGTTGAATGTACGTTGAGGGTTAAGGTTAGGGTTATTGTGGTTACTGTTGAATGTACGTTGAGGGTTAGGGTTAGGGTTAGGGTTAGGGTTAGAATGGTTACTGTTGAATGTACGTTGAGGGTTAAGGTTAGGGTTAGGGTTAGGGTGGTTACTGTTGAATGTACGTTGAGGGTTTGGGTTAGGCTAAGGGTTAGGGTGGTTACTGTTGAATGTACGTTGAGTGATAGGGTTAAGTTAGGGTTAGGGTTAGGGTTAGAGTGGTTACTGTTGAATGTACGTTGAGGGTTAGGGTTAGGGTTAGATTGGTTACTGTTGAATGTACGTTGAGGGTTAGGGTGAGGGTTAGAATGGTTACAGTTGAATGTACGTTGAGTGTTAGGGTTAGGATGAGGGGGTTACTGTTGAATGTACGTTGAGGGTTAGGGTTATGGTGGTTACTGTTGAATGTACGTTGAGGGTTAGGGTTAGGGTTAGGGTGGTTACTGTTGAATGTACGTTGAGGGTTAGGGTTAGGGTTAGGGTGGTTACTGTTGAATGTACGTTGAGGGTTAGGGTTAGGGTTAGAGTGGTTACTGTTGAATGTACGTTGAGGGTTAGGGTTAGGGTTAGAATGGTTACTGTTGAATGTACGTTGAGGGTTAGGGTTAGGATGAGGGGGTTACTGTTGAATGTACGTTGAGGGTTAGGGTTATGGTGGTTACTGTTGAATGTACGTTTTGGGTTAGGGTTAGGGTGGTTACTGTTGAATGTACGTTGAGGGTTCGTGTTAGGGTTAGGGTTAGAGTGGTTAATGTTGAATGTACGTTGAGGGTTAGGGTTAGGGTTATTGTGGTTATTGTTGAATGTACGTTGAGGGTTAGGGTTAGGGTTAGGGTTAGGGTTAGGGTGGTTACTGTTGAATGTACGTTGAGGGTTAAGGTTAGGGTTATTGTGGTTACTGTTGCATATACGTTGAGGGTTAGGGTTAGGGTTAGAATGGTTACAGTTGAATGTACGTTGAGGGTTAAGTTTAGGGTTAGGGTTTGAGTGGTTACTGTTGAATGTACGTTGAGGGTTAGGGTTAGGGTTAGGGTGGTTACTGTTGCATGTACGTTGAGGGTTAGGGTTAGGGTGGTTACTGTTGAATGTACGTTGAGGGTTAGGGTTAGGGTGGTTACTGTTGAATGTACGTTGAGGGTTAGGATTAGGGTTAGGGTTAGAGTGGTTACTGTTGAATGTACGTGGAGGGTTAGGGTTAGGGTGGTTACTGTTGAATGTACGTTGAGGGTTAGGGTTAGGCTTAGAGTGGTTACTGTTGAATGTACGTTGAGGGTTAGGGTTAGGGTTAGAGTGGTTACTGTTGAATGTACGTTGAGGGTTAGGGTTAGAGTGGTTACTGTTGAATGTACGTTGAGGGTTAGGGTGAGGGTTAGAATGGTTACAGTTGAATGTACGTTGAGTGTTAGGGTTAGGATGAGGGGGTTACTGTTGAATGTACGTTAAGGGTTAGGGTTATGGTGGTATCTGTTGAATATACGTTGAGGGTTAGGGTTAGGGTTAGGGTGGTTACTGTTGAATGTACGTTGAGGGTTAGAGTTAGGGTGGTTACTGTTGAATGTACGTTGAGGGTTAGGATTAGGGTTAGGGTTAGAGTGGTTACTGTTGAATGTACGTTGAGGGTTAGGGTGGTTACTTTTGAATGTACGTTGAGGGTTAGGGTTAGAGTTAGAGTGGTTACTGTTGAATGTACGTTGAGAGTTAGGGTTAGGGTTAGAGTGGTTACTGTTGAATGTACGTTGAGGGTTAGAGTTAGTGTTAGGGTGCTTACTGTTGAATGTACGTTGAGGATTAGGGTTAGGGTTAGATTGGTTACTGTTGAATGTACGTTGAGGGTTAGGGTGAGGGTTAGAATGGTTACAGTTGAATGTACGTTGAGTGTTAGGGTTAGGATGAGGGGGTTACTGTTGAATGTACGTTGAGGGTTAGGGTTATGGTGGTTACTGTTGAATGTACGTTGAGGGTTAGGGTTAGGGTTAGGGTGGTTACTGTTGAATGTACGTTGAGGGTTAGGGTTAGGGTTAGGGTGGTTACTGTTGAATGTACGTTGAGGGTTAGGGTTAGGGTTAGAGTGGTTACTGTTGAATGTACGATGAGGGTTAGGGTTAGGGTTAGAATGGTTACTGTTGAATGTACGTTGAGGGTTAGGGTTAGGGTTAGAATGGATACTGTTGAATGTACGTTGAGGGTTAGGGTTAGGGTTAGAATGGTTACTGTTGAATGTACGTTGAGGGTTAGGGTTAGGGTTAGAATGGTTACTGTTGAATGTACGTTGTGGGTTAGGGTTAGGATGAGGGGGTTACTGTTGAATGTACGTTGAGGGTTAAGGTTATGGTGGTTACTGTTGAATGTACCTTGAGGGTTAGGGTTAGGGTTAGAGTGGTTACTGTTGAATGTACGTTGAGGGTTAGGGTTAGGTTAGGGTTAGGGTTAGGGTTATGGTGGTTACTGTTGCATGTACGTTTAGGGTTATTGTTAGTGTTAGGATGGTTACTGTTGAATGTACGTTGAGGGTTAGTGTTAGGGTTAGGGTGGTTACTGTTGAATGTACGTTGAGGGTTAGTGTTAGGGTTAGTGTTAGAGTGGTTAATGTTGAATGTATGTTGAGGGTTAGGGTTAGGGTGGGTACTGTTGAATGTACGTTGAGGGTTAAGGTTAGGGTTATTGTGGTTACTGTTGAATGTACGTTGACGGTTAGGGTTAGGGTTAGGGTTAGGGTTAGAATGGTTACTGTTGAATGTACGTTGAGGGTTAAGGTTAGGGTTAGGGTTAGGGTGGTTACTGTTGAATGTACGTTGAGGGTTTGGGTTAGGCTAAGGGTTAGGGTGGTTACTGTTGAATGTACGTTGAGTGATAGGGTTAAGTTAGGGTTAGGGTTAGGGTTAGAGTGGTTACTGTTGAATGTACGTTGAGGGTTAGGGTTAGGGTTAGATTGGTTACTGTTGAATGTACGTTGAGGGTTAGGGTGAGGGTTAGAATGGTTACAGTTGAATGTACGTTGAGTGTTAGGGTTAGGATGAGGGGGTTACTGTTGAACGTACGTTGAGGGTTAGGGTTATGGTGGTTACTGTTGAATGTACGTTGAGGGTTAGGGTTAGGGTTAGGGTGGTTACTGTTGAATGTACGTTGAGGGTTAGGGTTAGGGTTAGGGTGGTTACTGTTGAATGTACGTTGAGGGTTAGGGTTAGGGTTAGAGTGGTTACTGTTGAATGTACGTTGAGGGTTAGGGTTAGGGTTAGAATGGTTACTGTTGAATGTACGTTGAGGGTTAGGGTTAGGATGAGGGGGTTACTGTTGAATGTACGTTGAGGGTTAGGGTTATGGTGGTTACTGTTGAATGTACGTTTTGGGTTAGGGTTAGGGTGGTTACTGTTGAATGTACGTTGAGGGTTAGGATTAGGGTTAGGATTAGAGTGGTTACTGTTGAATGTACGTTGAGGGTTAGGGTTAGGGTGGTTACTTTTGAATGTACGTTGAGGGTTAGGGTTTGGGTTAGAGTGGTTACTGTTGAATGTACGTTGAGGGTTAGGGTTAGAGTGGTTACTGTTGAATGTACGTTGAGGGTTAGAGTTAGTGTTAGGGTGGTTACTGTTGAATGTACGTTGAGGGTTAGGGTTAGAGTTAGATTGGTTACTGTTGAATGTACGTTGAGGGTTAGGGTGAGGGTTAGAATGGTTACAGTTGAATGTACGTTGAGTGTTAGGGTTAGGATGAGGGGGTTACTGTTGAATGTACGTTGAGGGTTAGGGTTATGGTGGTTACTGTTGAATGTACGTTGATGGTTAGGGTTAGGGTTAGGGTGGTTACTGTTGAATGTACGTTGAGGGTTAGGGTTAGGGTTAGGGTGGTTACTGTTGAATGTACGTTGAGGGTTAGGGTTAGGGTTAGGGTGGTTACTGTTGAATGTACGTTGAGGGTTAGGGTTAGGGTTAGAGTGGTTACTGTTGAATGTACGATGAGGGTTAGGGTTAGGGTTAGAATGGTTACTGTTGAATGTACGTTGAGGGTTAGGGTTAGGGTTAGAATGGTTACTGTTGAATGTACGTTGAGGGTTAGGGTTAGGGTTAGAATGGTTACTGTTGAATGTACGTTGTGGGTTAGGGTTAGGATGAGGGGGTTACTGTTGAATGTACGTTGAGGGTTAGGGTTAGGTTAGGGTTAGGGTTAGGGTTATGGTGGTTACTGTTGCATGTACGTTTAGGGTTATTGTTAGTGTTAGGATGGTTACTGTTGAATGTACGTTGAGGGTTAGTGTTAGGGTTAGTGTTAGAGTGGTTAATGTTGAATGTACGTTGAGGGTTAGGGTTAGGGTGGGTACTGTTGAATGTACGTTGAGGGTTAAGGTTAGGGTTATTGTGGTTACTGTTGAATGTACGTTGAGGGTTAGGGTTAGGGTTAGGGTTAGGGTTAGAATGGTTACTGTTGAATGTACGTTGAGGGTTAGGGTTAGAGTGGTTACTGTTGAATGTACGTTGAGGGTTAGGGTTAGGATGAGGGGGTTACTGTTGAATGTACGTTGAGGGTTAGGGTTATGGTGGTTACTGTTGAATGTACGTTGAGGGTTAGGGTTAGGGTTAGGGTGGTTACTGTTGAATGTACGTTGAGGGTTAGGGTTAGGGTGGTTACTGTTGAATGTACGTTGAGGGTTAGGATTAGGGTTAGGGTTAGAGTGGTTACTGTTGAATGTACGTTGAGGGTTAGGGTTAGGGTGGTTACTTTTGAATGTACGTTGAGGGTTAAGGTTAGGGTTATTGTGGTTACTGTTGAATGTACGTTGAGGGTTAGGGTTAGGGTTAGGGTTAGGGTTAGAATGGGTACTGTTGAATGTACGTTGAGGGTTAGGGTTAGAGTGGTTACTGTTGAATGTACGTTGAGGGTTAGGGTTAGGATGAGGGGGTTACTGTTGAATGTACGTTGAGGGTTAGGGTTATGGTGGTTACTGTTGAATGTACGTTGAGGGTTAGGGTTAGGGTTAGGGTGGTTACTGTTGAATGTACGTTGAGGGTTAGGGTTAGGGTGGTTACTGTTGAATGTACGTTGAGGGTTAGGATTAGGGTTAGGGTTAGAGTGGTTACTGTTGAATGTACGTTGAGGGTTAGGGTTAGGGTGGTTACTTTTGAATGTACGTTGAGGGTTAGGGTTAGGGTTAGAGTGGTTACTGTTGAATGTACGTTGAGGGTTAGGGTTAGGGTTAGAGTGGTTACTGTTGAATGTACGTTGAGGGTTAGAGTTAGTGTTAGGGTGGTTACTGTTGAATGTACGTTGAGGGTTAGGGTTAGGGTTAGATTGGTTACTGTTGAATGTACGTTGAGGGTTAGGGTGAGGGTTAGAATGGTTACAGTTGAATGTACGTTGAGTGTTAGGGTTAGGATGAGGGGGTTACTGTTGAATGTACGTTGAGGGTTAGGGTTATGGTGGTTACTGTTGAATGTACGTTGAGGGTTAGGGTTAGGGTTAGGGTGGTTACTGTTGAATGTACGTTGAGGGTTAGGGTTAGGGTTAGGGTGGTTACTGTTGAATGTACGTTGAGGGTTAGGGTTAGGGTTAGAGTGGTTACTGTTGAATGTACGATGAGGGTTAGGGTTAGGGTTAGAGTGGTTACTGTTGAATGTACGTTGAGGGTTAGAGTTTGTGTTAGGGTGGTTACTGTTGAATGTACGTTGAGGGTTAGGGTTAGGGTTAGATTGGTTACTGTTGAATGTACGTTGAGGGTTAGGGTGAGGGTTAGAATGGTTACAGTTGAATGTACGTTGAGTGTTAGGGTTAGGATGAGGGGGTTACTGTTGAATGTACGTTGAGGGTTAGGGTTAGGGTGGTTACTGTTGAATGTACGTTGAGGGTTAGGGTTAGGGTTAGAGTGGTTACTGTTGAATGTACGATGAGGGTTAGGGTTAGGCTTAGAATGGTTACTGTTGAAAGTACGTTGAGGGTTAGGGTTAGGGTTAGAATGGTTACTGTTGAATGTACGTTGAGGGTTAGGGTTAGGGTTAGAATGGTTACTGTTGAATGTACGTTGTGGGTTAGGGTTAGGATGAGGGGGTTACTGTTGAATGTACGTTGAGTGTTAAGGTTATGGTGGTTACTGTTGAATGTACCTTGAGGGTTAGGGTTAGGGTTAGAGTGGTTACTGTTGAATGTACGTTGAGGGTTAGGGTTAGGTTAGGGTTAGGGTTAGGGTTATGGTGGTTACTGTTGCATGTACGTTTAGGGTTATTGTTAGTGTTAGGATGGTTACTGTTGAATGTACGTTGAGGGTTAGGGTTAGGGTTAGGGTGGTTACTGTTGAATGTACGTTGAGGGTTAGTGTTAGGGTTAGTGTTAGAGTGGTTAATGTTGAATGTACGTTGAGGGTTAGGGTTAGGGTGGGTACTGTTGAATGTACGTTGAGGGTTAAGGTTAGGGTTATTGTGGTTACTGTTGAATGTACGTTGAGGGTTAGGGTTAGGGTTAGGGTTAGGGTTAGAATGGTTACTGTTGAATGTACGTTGAGGGTTAAGGTTAGGGCTAGGGTTAGGGTGGTTACTGTTGAATGTACGTTGAGGGTTTGGGTTAGGCTAAGGGTTAGGGTGGTTACTGTTGAATGTACGTTGAGTGATAGGGTTAAGTTAGGGTTAGGGTTAGGGTTAGAGTGGTTACTGTTGAATGTACGTTGAGGGTTAGGGTTAGGGTTAGATTGGTTACTGTTGAATGTACGTTGAGGGTTAGGGTGAGGGTTAGAATGGTTACAGTTGAATGTACGTTGAGTGTTAGGGTTAGGATGAGGGGGTTACTGTTGAATGTACGTTGAGGGTTAGGGTTATGGTGGTTACTGTTGAATGTACGTTGAGGGTTAGGGTTAGGGTTAGGGTGGTTACTGTTGAATGTACGTTGAGGGTTAGGGTTAGGGTTAGGGTGGTTACTGTTGAATGTACGTTGAGGGTTAGGGTTAGGGTTAGAGTGGTTACTGTTGAATGTACGTTGAGGGTTAGGCTTAGGGTTAGAATGGTTACTGTTGAATGTACGTTGAGGGTTAGGGTTAGGATGAGGGGGTTACTGTTGAATGTACGTTGAGGGTTAGGGTTATGGTGGTTACTGTTGAATGTACGTCGAGGGTTAGGGTTAGGGTTAGGGTGGTTACTGTTGAATGTACGTTGAGGGTTAGGGTTAGGGTGGTTACTGTTGAATGTACGTTGAGGGTTAGGATTAGGGTTAGGGTTAGAGTGGTTACTGTTGAATGTACGTTGAGGGTTAGTGTTAGGGTGGTTACTTTTGAATGTACGTTGAGGGTTAGGGTTAGGGTTAGAGTGGTTACTGTTGAATGTACGTTGAGGGTTAGGGTTATGGTTAGAGTGGTTACTGTTGAATGTACGTTGAGGGTTAGAGTTAGTGTTAGGGTGGTTACTGTTGAATGTACGTTGAGGGTTAGGGTTAGGGTTAGATTGGTTACTGTTGAATGTACGTTGAGGGTTAGGGTGAGGGTTAGAATGGTTACAGTTGAATGTACGTTGAGTGTTAGGGTTAGGATGAGGGGGTTACTGTTGAATGTACGTTGAGGGTTAGGGTTATGGTGGTTACTGTTGAATGTACGTTGAGGGTTAGGGTTAGGGTTAGGGTGGTTACTGTTGAATGTACGTTGAGGGTTAGGGTTAGGGTTAGGGTGGTTACTGTTGAATGTACGTTGAGGGTTAGGGTTAGGGTTAGAATGGTTACTGTTGAATGTACGTTGTGGGTTAGGGTTGGGATGAGGGGGTTACTGTTGAATGTACGTTGAGTGTTAAGGTTATGGTGGTTACTGTTGAATGTACCTTGAGGGTTAGGGTTAGGGTTAGAGTGGTTACTGTTGAATGTACGTTGAGGGTTAGGGTTAGGTTAGGGTTAGGGTTAGGGTTATGGTGGTTACTGTTGCATGTACGTTTAGGGTTATTGTTAGTGTTAGGATGGTTACTGTTGAATGTACGTTGAGGGTTAGGGTTAGGGTTAGGGTGGTTACTGTTGAATGTACGTTGAGGGTTAGTGTTAGGGTTAGTGTTAGAGTGGTTAATGTTGAATGTACGTTGAGGGTTAGGGTTAGGGTGGGTACTGTTGAATGTACGTTGAGGGTTAAGGTTAGGGTTATTGTGGTTACTGTTGAATGTACGTTGAGGGTTAGGGTTAGGGTTAGGGTTAGGGTTAGAATGGTTACTGTTGAATGTACGTTGAGGGTTAAGGTTAGGGCTAGGGTTAGGGTGGTTACTGTTGAATGTACGTTGAGGGTTTGGGTTAGGCTAAGGGTTAGGGTGGTTACTGTTGAATGTACGTTGAGTGATAGGGTTAAGTTAGGGTTAGGGTTAGGGTTAGAGTGGTTACTGTTGAATGTACGTTGAGGGTTAGGGTTAGGGTTAGATTGGTTACTGTTGAATGTACGTTGAGGGTTAGGGTGAGGGTTAGAATGGTTACAGTTGAATGTACGTTGAGTGTTAGGGTTAGGATGAGGGGGTTACTGTTGAATGTACGTTGAGGGTTAGGGTTATGGTGGTTACTGTTGAATGTACGTTGAGGGTTAGGGTTAGGGTTAGGGTGGTTACTGTTGAATGTACGTTGAGGGTTAGGGTTAGGGTGGTTACTGTTGAATGTACGTTGAGGGTTAGGGTTAGGGTTAGAGTGGTTACTGTTGAATGTACGTTGAGGGTTAGGCTTAGGGTTAGAATGGTTACTGTTGAATGTACGTTGAGGGTTAGGGTTAGGATGAGGGGGTTACTGTTGAATGTACGTTGAGGGTTAGGGTTATGGTGGTTACTGTTGAATGTACGTCGAGGGTTAGGGTTAGGGTTAGGGTGGTTACTGTTGAATGTACGTTGAGGGTTAGGGTTAGGGTGGTTACTGTTGAATGTACGTTGAGGGTTAGGATTAGGGTTAGGGTTAGAGTGGTTACTGTTGAATGTACGTTGAGGGTTAGGGTTAGGGTGGTTACTTTTGAATGTACGTTGAGGGTTAGGGTTAGGGTTAGAGTGGTTACTGTTGAATGTACGTTGAGGGTTAGGGTTAGGGTTAGAGTGGTTACTGTTGAATGTACGTTGAGGGTTAGAGTTAGTGTTAGGGTGGTTACTGTTGAATGTACGTTGAGGGTTAGGGTTAGGGTTAGATTGGTTACTGTTGAATGTACGTTGAGGGTTAGGGTGAGGGTTAGAATGGTTACAGTTGAATGTACGTTGAGTGTTAGGGTTAGGATGAGGGGGTTACTGTTGAATGTACGTTGAGGGTTAGGGTTATGGTGGTTACTGTTGAATGTACGTTGAGGGTTAGGGTTAGGGTTAGGGTGGTTACTGTTGAATGTACGTTGAGGGTTAGGGTTAGGGTTAGGGTGGTTACTGTTGAATGTACGTTGAGGGTTAGGGTTAGGGTTAGAGTGGTTACTGTTGAATGTACGTTGAGGGTTAGGGTTAGGGTTAGAATGGTTACTGTTGAATGTACGTTGAGGGTTAGGGTTAGGGTTAGAATGGTTACTGTTGAATGTACGTTGAGGGTTAGGGTTAGGGTTAGAATGGTTACTCTTGAATGTACGTTGAGGGTTAGGGTTAGGATGAGGGGGTTACTGTTGAATGTACGTTGAGGGTTAAGGTTATGTTGGTTACTGTTGAATGTACGTTGAGGGTTAGGGTTAGGGTTAGAGTGGTTACTGTTGAATGTACGTTGAGGGTTAGGGTTAGGTTAGAATGGTTACTGTTGAATGTACGTTGTGGGTTAGGGTTAGGATGAGGGGGTTACTGTTGAATGTACGTTGAGGGTTAAGGTTATGTTGGTTACTGTTGAATGTACGTTGAGGGTTAGGGTTAGGGTTAGAGTGGTTACTGTTGAATGTACGTTGAGGGTTAGGGTTAGGTTAGGGTTAGGGTTAGGTTTATGGTGGTTACTGTTGCATGTACGTTTAGGGTTATTGTTAGTGTTAGGATGGTTACTGTTGAATGTACGTTGAGGGTTAGGGTTAGGGTTAGGGTGGTTACTGTTGAATGTACGTTGAGGGTTAGGGTTAGGGTTAGGGTGGTTACTGTTGAATGTACGTTGAGGGTTAGTGTTAGGGTTAGGGTTAGAGTGGTTAATGTTGAATGTACGTTGAGGGTTAGGGTTAGGGTGGGTACTGTTGAATGTACGTTGAGGGTTAAGGTTAGGGTTATTGTGGTTACTGTTGAATTTACGTTGAGGGTTAGGGTTAGGGTTAGGGTTAGGGTGGTTACTGTTGAATGTACGTTGAGGGTTAGGGTTATGGTGGTTACTGTTGAATGTACGTTGAGGGTTAGGGTTAGGGTTAGGGTGGTTACTGTTGAATGTACGTTGAGGGTTAGGATTAGGGTTAGGGTTAGAGTGGTTACTGTTGAATGTACGTTGAGGGTTAGGGTTAGGGTGGTTACTTTTGAATGTACGTTGAGGGTTAGGGTTAGGGTTAGAGTGGTTACTGTTGAATGTACGTTGAGGGTTAGGATTAGGGTTAGAGTGGTTACTGTTGAATGTACGTTGAGGGTTAGAGTTAGTGTTAGGGTGGTTACTGTTGAATGTACGTTGAGGGTTAGGGTTAGGGTTAGATTGGTTACTGTTGAATGTACGTTGAGGGTTAGGGTGAGGGTTAGAATGGTTACAGTTGAATGTACGTTGAGTGTTAGGGTTAGGATGAGGGGGTTACTGTTGAATGTACGTTGAGGGTTAGGGTTATGGTGGTTACTGTTGAATGTACGTTGAGGGTTAGGGTTAGGGTTAGGGTGGTTACTGTTGAATGTACGTTGAGGGTTAGGGTTAGGGTTAGGGTGGTTACTGTTGAATGTACGTTGAGGGTTAGGGTTAGGGTTAGAGTGGTTACTGTTGAATGTACGATGAGGGTTAGGGTTAGGGTTAGAGTGGTTACTGTTGAATGTACGTTGAGGGTTAGAGTTTGTGTTAGGGTGGTTACTGTTGAATGTACGTTGAGGGTTAGGGTTAGGGTTAGATTGGTTACTGTTGAATGTACGTTGAGTGTTAGGGTGAGGGTTAGAATGGTTACAGTTGAATGTACGTTGAGTGTTAGGGTTAGGATGAGGGGGTTACTGTTGAATGTACGTTGAGGGTTAGGGTTAGGGTGGTTACTGTTGAATGTACGTTGAGGGTTAGGGTTAGGGTTAGAGTGGTTACTGTTGAATGTACGATGAGGGTTAGGGTTAGGCTTAGAATGGTTACTGTTGAAAGTACGTTGAGGGTTAGGGTTAGGGTTAGAATGGTTACTGTTGAATGTACGTTGAGGGTTAGGGTTAGGGTTAGAATGGTTACTGTTGAATGTACGTTGTGGGTTAGGGTTAGGATGAGGGGGTTACTGTTGAATGTACGTTGAGTGTTAAGGTTATGGTGGTTACTGTTGAATGTACCTTGAGGGTTAGGGTTAGGGTTAGAGTGGTTACTGTTGAATGTACGTTGAGGGTTAGGGTTAGGTTAGGGTTAGGGTTAGGGTTATGGTGGTTACTGTTGCATGTACGTTTAGGGTTATTGTTAGTGTTAGGATGGTTACTGTTGAATGTACGTTGAGTGTTAGGGTTAGGGTTAGGGTGGTTACTGTTGAATGTACGTTGAGGGTTAGTGTTAGGGTTAGTGTTAGAGTGGTTAATGTTGAATGTACGTTGAGGGTTAGGGTTAGGGTGGGTACTGTTGAATGTACGTTGAGGGTTAAGGTTAGGGTTATTGTGGTTACTGTTGAATGTACGTTGAGGGTTAGGGTTAGGGTTAGGGTTAGGGTTAGAATGGTTACTGTTGAATGTACGTTGAGGGTTAAGGTTAGGGCTAGGGTTAGTGTGGTTACTGTTGAATGTACGTTGAGGGTTTGGGTTAGGCTAAGGGTTAGGGTGGTTACTGTTGAATGTACGTTGAGTGATAGGGTTAAGTTAGGGTTAGGGTTAGGGTTAGAGTGGTTACTGTTGAATGTACGTTGAGGGTTAGGGTTAGGGTTAGATTGGTTACTGTTGAATGTACGTTGAGGGTTAGGGTGAGGGTTAGAATGGTTACAGTTGAATGTACGTTGAGTGTTAGGGTTAGGATGAGGGGGTTACTGTTGAATGTACGTTGAGGGTTAGGGTTATGGTGGTTACTGTTGAATGTACGTTGAGGGTTAGGGTTAGGGTTAGGGTGGTTACTGTTGAATGTACGTTGAGGGTTAGGGTTAGGGTTAGGGTGGTTACTGTTGAATGTACGTTGAGGGTTAGGGTTAGGGTTAGAGTGGTTACTGTTGAATGTACGTTGAGGGTTAGGCTTAGGGTTAGAATGGTTACTGTTGAATGTACGTTGAGGGTTAGGGTTAGGATGAGGGGGTTACTGTTGAATGTACGTTGAGGGTTAGGGTTATGGTGGTTACTGTTGAATGTACGTCGAGGGTTAGGGTTAGGGTTAGGGTGGTTACTGTTGAATGTACGTTGAGGGTTAGGGTTAGGGTGGTTACTGTTGAATGTACGTTGAGGGTTAGGATTAGGGTTAGGGTTAGAGTGGTTACTGTTGAATGTACGTTGAGGGTTAGGGTTAGGGTGGTTACTTTTGAATGTACGTTGAGGGTTAGGGTTAGGGTTAGAGTGGTTACTGTTGAATGTACGTTGAGGGTTAGGGTTAGGGTTAGAGTGGTTACTGTTGAATGTACGTTGAGGGTTAGAGTTAGTGTTAGGGTGGTTACTGTTGAATGTACGTTGAGGGTTAGGGTTAGGGTTAGATTGGTTACTGTTGAATGTACGTTGAGGGTTAGGGTGAGGGTTAGAATGGTTACAGTTGAATGTACGTTGAGTGTTAGGGTTAGGATGAGGGGGTTACTGTTGAATGTACGTTGAGGGTTAGGGTTATGGTGGTTACTGTTGAATGTACGTTGAGGGTTAGGGTTAGGGTTAGGGTGGTTACTGTTGAATGTACGTTGAGGGTTAGGGTTAGGGTTAGGGTGGTTACTGTTGAATGTACGTTGAGGGTTAGGGTTAGGGTTAGAGTGGTTACTGTTGAATGTACGTTGAGGGTTAGGGTTAGGGTTAGAATGGTTACTGTTGAATGTACGTTGAGGGTTAGGGTTAGGGTTAGAATGGTTACTGTTGAATGTACGTTGAGGGTTAGGGTTAGGGTTAGAATGGTTACTCTTGAATGTACGTTGAGGGTTAGGGTTAGGATGAGGGGGTTACTGTTGAATGTACGTTGAGGGTTAAGGTTATGTTGGTTACTGTTGAATGTACGTTGAGGGTTAGGGTTAGGGTTAGAGTGGTTACTGTTGAATGTACGTTGAGGGTTAGGGTTAGGTTAGAATGGTTACTGTTGAATGTACGTTGTGGGTTAGGGTTAGGATGAGGGGGTTACTGTTGAATGTACGTTGAGGGTTAAGGTTATGTTGGTTACTGTTGAATGTACGTTGAGGGTTAGGGTTAGGGTTAGAGTGGTTACTGTTGAATGTACGTTGAGGGTTAGGGTTAGGTTAGGGTTAGGGTTAGGGTTATGGTGGTTACTGTTGCATGTACGTTTAGGGTTATTGTTAGTGTTAGGATGGTTACTGTTGAATGTACGTTGAGGGTTAGGGTTAGGGTTAGGGTGGTTACTGTTGAATGTACGTTGAGGGTTAGGGTTAGGGTTAGGGTGGTTACTGTTGAATGTACGTTGAGGGTTAGTGTTAGGGTTAGGGTTAGAGTGGTTAATGTTGAATGTACGTTGAGGGTTAGGGTTAGGGTGGGTACTGTTGAATGTACGTTGAGGGTTAAGGTTAGGGTTATTGTGGTTACTGTTGAATTTACGTTGAGGGTTAGGGTTAGGGTTAGGGTTAGGGTGGTTACTGTTGAATGTACGTTGAGGGTTAGGGTTATGGTGGTTACTGTTGAATGTACGTTGAGGGTTAGGGTTAGGGTTAGGGTGGTTACTGTTGAATGTACGTTGAGGGTTAGGATTAGGGTTAGGGTTAGAGTGGTTACTGTTGAATGTACGTTGAGGGTTAGGGTTAGGGTGGTTACTTTTGAATGTACGTTGAGGGTTAGGGTTAGGGTTAGAGTGGTTACTGTTGAATGTACGTTGAGGGTTAGGATTAGGGTTAGAGTGGTTACTGTTGAATGTACGTTGAGGGTTAGAGTTAGTGTTAGGGTGGTTACTGTTGAATGTACGTTGAGGGTTAGGGTTAGGGTTAGATTGGTTACTGTTGAATGTACGTTGAGGGTTAGGGTGAGGGTTAGAATGGTTACAGTTGAATGTACGTTGAGTGTTAGGGTTAGGATGAGGGGGTTACTGTTGAATGTACGTTGAGGGTTAGGGTTATGGTGGTTACTGTTGAATGTACGTTGAGGGTTAGGGTTAGGGTTAGGGTGGTTACTGTTGAATGTACGTTGAGGGTTAGGGTTAGGGTTAGGGTGGTTACTGTTGAATGTACGTTGAGGGTTAGGGTTAGGGTTAGAGTGGTTACTGTTGAATGTACGATGAGGGTTAGGGTTAGGGTTAGAGTGGTTACTGTTGAATGTACGTTGAGGGTTAGAGTTTGTGTTAGGGTGGTTACTGTTGAATGTACGTTGAGGGTTAGGGTTAGGGTTAGATTGGTTACTGTTGAATGTACGTTGAGTGTTAGGGTGAGGGTTAGAATGGTTACAGTTGAATGTACGTTGAGTGTTAGGGTTAGGATGAGGGGGTTACTGTTGAATGTACGTTGAGGGTTAGGGTTAGGGTGGTTACTGTTGAATGTACGTTGAGGGTTAGGGTTAGGGTTAGAGTGGTTACTGTTGAATGTACGATGAGGGTTAGGGTTAGGCTTAGAATGGTTACTGTTGAAAGTACGTTGAGGGTTAGGGTTAGGGTTAGAATGGTTACTGTTGAATGTACGTTGAGGGTTAGGGTTAGGGTTAGAATGGTTACTGTTGAATGTACGTTGTGGGTTAGGGTTAGGATGAGGGGGTTACTGTTGAATGTACGTTGAGTGTTAAGGTTATGGTGGTTACTGTTGAATGTACCTTGAGGGTTAGGGTTAGGGTTAGAGTGGTTACTGTTGAATGTACGTTGAGGGTTAGGGTTAGGTTAGGGTTAGGGTTAGGGTTATGGTGGTTACTGTTGCATGTACGTTTAGGGTTATTGTTAGTGTTAGGATGGTTACTGTTGAATGTACGTTGAGGGTTAGGGTTAGGGTTAGGGTGGTTACTGTTGAATGTACGTTGAGGGTTAGTGTTAGGGTTAGTGTTAGAGTGGTTAATGTTGAATGTACGTTGAGGGTTAGGGTTAGGGTGGGTACTGTTGAATGTACGTTGAGGGTTAAGGTTAGGGTTATTGTGGTTACTGTTGAATGTACGTTGAGGGTTAGGGTTAGGGTTAGGGTTAGGGTTAGAATGGTTACTGTTGAATGTACGTTGAGGGTTAAGGTTAGGGCTAGGGTTAGTGTGGTTACTGTTGAATGTACGTTGAGGGTTTGGGTTAGGCTAAGGGTTAGGGTGGTTACTGTTGAATGTACGTTGAGTGATAGGGTTAAGTTAGGGTTAGGGTTAGGGTTAGATTGGTTACTGTTGAATGTACGTTGAGGGTTAGGGTGAGGGTTAGAATGGTTACAGTTGAATGTACGTTGAGTGTTAGGGTTAGGATGAGGGGGTTACTGTTGAATGTACGTTGAGGGTTAGGGTTATGGTGGTTACTGTTGAATGTACGTTGAGGGTTAGGGTTAGGGTTAGGGTGGTTACTGTTGAATGTACGTTGAGGGTTAGGGTTAGGGTTAGGGTGGTTACTGTTGAATGTACGTTGAGGGTTAGGGTTAGGGTTAGAGTGGTTACTGTTGAATGTACGTTGAGGGTTAGGCTTAGGGTTAGAATGGTTACTGTTGAATGTACGTTGAGGGTTAGGGTTAGGATGAGGGGGTTACTGTTGAATGTACGTTGAGGGTTAGGGTTATGGTGGTTACTGTTGAATGTACGTCGAGGGTTAGGGTTAGGGTTAGGGTGGTTACTGTTGAATGTACGTTGAGGGTTAGGGTTAGGGTGGTTACTGTTGAATGTACGTTGAGGGTTAGGATTAGGGTTAGGGTTAGAGTGGTTACTGTTGAATGTACGTTGAGGGTTAGGGTTAGGGTGGTTACTTTTGAATGTACGTTGAGGGTTAGGGTTAGGGTTAGAGTGGTTACTGTTGAATGTACGTTGAGGGTTAGGGTTAGGGTTAGAGTGGTTACTGTTGAATGTACGTTGAGGGTTAGAGTTAGTGTTAGGGTGGTTACTGTTGAATGTACGTTGAGGGTTAGGGTTAGGGTTAGATTGGTTACTGTTGAATGTACGTTGAGGGTTAGGGTGAGGGTTAGAATGGTTACAGTTGAATGTACGTTGAGTGTTAGGGTTAGGATGAGGGGGTTACTGTTGAATGTACGTTGAGGGTTAGGGTTATGGTGGTTACTGTTGAATGTACGTTGAGGGTTAGGGTTAGGGTTAGGGTGGTTACTGTTGAATGTACGTTGAGGGTTAGGGTTAGGGTTAGGGTGGTTACTGTTGAATGTACGTTGAGGGTTAGGGTTAGGGTTAGAGTGGTTACTGTTGAATGTACGTTGAGGGTTAGGGTTAGGGTTAGAATGGTTACTGTTGAATGTACGTTGAGGGTTAGGGTTAGGGTTAGAATGGTTACTGTTGAATGTACGTTGAGGGTTAGGGTTAGGGTTAGAATGGTTACTCTTGAATGTACGTTGAGGGTTAGGGTTAGGATGAGGGGGTTACTGTTGAATGTACGTTGAGGGTTAAGGTTATGTTGGTTACTGTTGAATGTACGTTGAGGGTTAGGGTTAGGGTTAGAGTGGTTACTGTTGAATGTACGTTGAGGGTTAGGGTTAGGTTAGAATGGTTACTGTTGAATGTACGTTGTGGGTTAGGGTTAGGATGAGGGGGTTACTGTTGAATGTACGTTGAGGGTTAAGGTTATGTTGGTTACTGTTGAATGTACGTTGAGGGTTAGGGTTAGGGTTAGAGTGGTTACTGTTGAATGTACGTTGAGGGTTAGGGTTAGGTTAGGGTTAGGGTTAGGGTTATGGTGGTTACTGTTGCATGTACGTTTAGGGTTATTGTTAGTGTTAGGATGGTTACTGTTGAATGTACGTTGAGGGTTAGGGTTAGGGTTAGGGTGGTTACTGTTGAATGTACGTTGAGGGTTAGGGTTAGGGTTAGGGTGGTTACTGTTGAATGTACGTTGAGGGTTAGTGTTAGGGTTAGGGTTAGAGTGGTTAATGTTGAATGTACGTTGAGGGTTAGGGTTAGGGTGGGTACTGTTGAATGTACGTTGAGGGTTAAGGTTAGGGTTATTGTGGTTACTGTTGAATTTACGTTGAAGGTTAGGGTTAGGGTTAGGGTTAGGGTGGTTACTGTTGAATGTACGTTGAGGGTTAGGGTTATGGTGGTTACTGTTGAATGTACGTTGAGGGTTAGGGTTAGGGTTAGGGTGGTTACTGTTGAATGTACGTTGAGGGTTAGGATTAGGGTTAGGGTTAGAGTGGTTACTGTTGAATGTACGTTGAGGGTTAGGGTTAGGGTGGTTACTTTTGAATGTACGTTGAGGGTTAGGGTTAGGGTTAGAGTGGTTACTGTTGAATGTACGTTGAGGGTTAGGATTAGGGTTAGAGTGGTTACTGTTGAATGTACGTTGAGGGTTAGAGTTAGTGTTAGGGTGGTTACTGTTGAATGTACGTTGAGGGTTAGGGTTAGGGTTAGATTGGTTACTGTTGAATGTACGTTGAGGGTTAGGGTGAGGGTTAGAATGGTTACAGTTGAATGTACGTTGAGTGTTAGGGTTAGGATGAGGGGGTTACTGTTGAATGTACGTTGAGGGTTAGGGTTATGGTGGTTACTGTTGAATGTACGTTGAGGGTTAGGGTTAGGGTTAGGGTGGTTACTGTTGAATGTACGTTGAGGGTTAGGGTTAGGGTTAGGGTGGTTACTGTTGAATGTACGTTGAGGGTTAGGGTTAGGGTTAGAGTGGTTACTGTTGAATGTACGATGAGGGTTAGGGTTAGGGTTAGAGTGGTTACTGTTGAATGTACGTTGAGGGTTAGAGTTTGTGTTAGGGTGGTTACTGTTGAATGTACGTTGAGGGTTAGGGTTAGGGTTAGATTGGTTACTGTTGAATGTACGTTGAGTGTTAGGGTGAGGGTTAGAATGGTTACAGTTGAATGTACGTTGAGTGTTAGGGTTAGGATGAGGGGGTTACTGTTGAATGTACGTTGAGGGTTAGGGTTAGGGTGGTTACTGTTGAATGTACGTTGAGGGTTAGGGTTAGGGTTAGAGTGGTTACTGTTGAATGTACGATGAGGGTTAGGGTTAGGCTTAGAATGGTTACTGTTGAAAGTACGTTGAGGGTTAGGGTTAGGGTTAGAATGGTTACTGTTGAATGTACGTTGAGGGTTAGGGTTAGGGTTAGAATGGTTACTGTTGAATGTACGTTGTGGGTTAGGGTTAGGATGAGGGGGTTACTGTTGAATGTACGTTGAGTGTTAAGGTTATGGTGGTTACTGTTGAATGTACCTTGAGGGTTAGGGTTAGGGTTAGAGTGGTTACTGTTGAATGTACGTTGAGGGTTAGGGTTAGGTTAGGGTTAGGGTTAGGGTTATGGTGGTTACTGTTGCATGTACGTTTAGGGTTATTGTTAGTGTTAGGATGGTTACTGTTGAATGTACGTTGAGGGTTAGGGTTAGGGTTAGGGTGGTTACTGTTGAATGTACGTTGAGGGTTAGTGTTAGGGTTAGTGTTAGAGTGGTTAATGTTGAATGTACGTTGAGGGTTAGGGTTAGGGTGGGTACTGTTGAATGTACGTTGAGGGTTAAGGTTAGGGTTATTGTGGTTACTGTTGAATGTACGTTGAGGGTTAGGGTTAGGGTTAGGGTTAGGGTTAGAATGGTTACTGTTGAATGTACGTTGAGGGTTAAGGTTAGGGCTAGGGTTAGTGTGGTTACTGTTGAATGTACGTTGAGGGTTTGGGTTAGGCTAAGGGTTAGGGTGGTTACTGTTGAATGTACGTTGAGTGATAGGGTTAAGTTAGGGTTAGGGTTAGGGTTAGAGTGGTTACTGTTGAATGTACGTTGAGGGTTAGGGTTAGGGTTAGATTGGTTACTGTTGAATGTACGTTGAGGGTTAGGGTGAGGGTTAGAAGGGTTACAGTTGAATGTACGTTGAGTGTTAGGGTTAGGATGAGGGGGTTACTGTTGAATGTACGTTGAGGGTTAGGGTTATGGTGGTTACTGTTGAATGTACGTTGAGGGTTAGGGTTAGGGTTAGGGTGGTTACTGTTGAATGTACGTTGAGGGTTAGGGTTAGGGTTAGGGTGGTTACTGTTGAATGTACGTTGAGGGTTAGGGTTAGGGTTAGAGTGGTTACTGTTGAATGTACGTTGAGGGTTAGGCTTAGGGTTAGAATGGTTACTGTTGAATGTACGTTGAGGGTTAGGGTTAGGATGAGGGGGTTACTGTTGAATGTACGTTGAGGGTTAGGGTTATGGTGGTTACTGTTGAATGTACGTCGAGGGTTAGGGTTAGGGTTAGGGTGGTTACTGTTGAATGTACGTTGAGGGTTAGGGTTAGGGTGGTTACTGTTGAATGTACGTTGAGGGTTAGGATTAGGGTTAGGGTTAGAGTGGTTACTGTTGAATGTACGTTGAGGGTTAGGGTTAGGGTGGTTACTTTTGAATGTACGTTGAGGGTTAGGGTTAGGGTTAGAGTGGTTACTGTTGAATGTACGTTGAGGGTTAGGGTTAGGGTTAGAGTGGTTACTGTTGAATGTACGTTGAGGGTTAGAGTTAGTGTTAGGGTGGTTACTGTTGAATGTACGTTGAGGGTTAGGGTTAGGGTTAGATTGGTTACTGTTGAATGTACGTTGAGGGTTAGTGTGAGGGTTAGAATGGTTACAGTTGAATGTACGTTGAGTGTTAGGGTTAGGATGAGGGGGTTACTGTTGAATGTACGTTGAGGGTTAGGGTTATGGTGGTTACTGTTGAATGTACGTTGAGGGTTAGGGTTAGGGTTAGGGTGGTTACTGTTGAATGTACGTTGAGGGTTAGGGTTAGGGTTAGGGTGGTTACTGTTGAATGTACGTTGAGGGTTAGGGTTAGGGTTAGAGTGGTTACTGTTGAATGTACGTTGAGGGTTAGGGTTAGGGTTAGAATGGTTACTGTTGAATGTACGTTGAGGGTTAGGGTTAGGGTTAGAATGGTTACTGTTGAATGTACGTTGAGGGTTAGGGTTAGGGTTAGAATGGTTACTGTTGAATGTACGTTGAGGGTTAGGGTTAGGATGAGGGGGTTACTGTTGAATGTACGTTGAGGGTTAAGGTTATGTTGGTTACTGTTGAATGTACGTTGAGGGTTAGGGTTAGGGTTAGAGTGGTTACTGTTGAATGTACGTTGAGGGTTAGGGTTAGGTTAGAATGGTTACTGTTGAATGTACGTTGTGGGTTAGGGTTAGGATGAGGGGGTTACTGTTGAATGTACGTTGAGGGTTAAGGTTATGTTGGTTACTGTTGAATGTACGTTGAGGGTTAGGGTTAGGGTTAGAGTGGTTACTGTTGAATGTACGTTGAGGGTTAGGGTTAGGTTAGGGTTAGGGTTAGGGTTATGGTGGTTACTGTTGCATGTACGTTTAGGGTTATTGTTAGTGTTAGGATGGTTACTGTTGAATGTACGTTGAGGGTTAGGGTTAGGGTTAGGGTGGTTACTGTTGAATGTACGTTGAGGGTTAGGGTTAGGGTTAGGGTGGTTACTGTTGAATGTACGTTGAGGGTTAGTGTTAGGGTTAGGGTTAGAGTGGTTAATGTTGAATGTACGTTGAGGGTTAGGGTTAGGGTGGGTACTGTTGAATGTACGTTGAGGGTTAAGGTTAGGGTTATTGTGGTTACTGTTGAATGTACGTTGAGGGTTAGGGTTAGGGTTAGGGTTAGGGTGGTTACTGTTGAATGTACGTTGAGGGTTTGGGTTAGGCTAAGGGTTAGGGTGGTTACTGTTGAATGTACGTTGAGTGATAGGGTTAAGTTAGGGTTAGGGTTAGGGTTAGGGTTAGAGTGGTTACTGTTGAATGTACGTTGAGGGTTAGGGTTAGGGTTAGATTGGTTACTGTTGAATGTACGTTGAGGGTTAGGGTGAGGGTTAGAATGGTTACAGTTGAATGTACGTTGAGTGTTAGGGTTAGGATGAGGGGGTTACTGTTGAATGTACGTTGAGGGTTAGGGTTATGGTGGTTACTGTTGAATGTACGTTGAGGGTTAGGGTTAGGGTTAGGGTGGTTACTGTTGAATGTACGTTGAGGGTTAGGGATAGGGTTAGGGTGGTTACTGTTGAATGTACGTTGAGGGTTAGGGTTAGGGTTAGAGTGGTTACTGTTGAATGTACGTTGAGGGTTAGTGTTAGGGTTAGAATGGTTACTGTTGAATGTACGTTGAGGGTTAAGGTTAGGGTTAGGGTTAGGGTGGTTACTGTTGAATGTACGTTGAGGGTTTGGGTTAGGCTAAGGGTTAGGGTGGTTACTGTTGAATGTACGTTGAGTGATAGGGTTAAGTTAGGGTTAGGGTTAGGGTTAGGGTTAGAGTGGTTACTGTTGAATGTACGTTGAGGGTTAGGGTTAGGGTTAGATTGGTTACTGTTGAATGTACGTTGAGGGTTAGGGTGAGGGTTAGAATGGTTACAGTTGAATGTACGTTGAGTGTTAGGGTTAGGATGAGGGGGTTACTGTTGAATGTACGTTGAGGGTTAGGGTTATGGTGGTTACTGTTGAATGTACGTTGAGGGTTAGGGTTAGGGTTAGGGTGGTTACTGTTGAATGTACGTTGAGGGTTAGGGATAGGGTTAGGGTGGTTACTGTTGAATGTACGTTGAGGGTTAGGGTTAGGGTTAGAGTGGTTACTGTTGAATGTACGTTGAGGGTTAGGGTTAGGGTTAGAATGGTTACTGTTGAATGTACGTTGAGGGTTAGGGTTAGGGTTAGAATGGTTACTGTTGAATGTACGTTGAGGGTTAGGGTTAGGGTTAGAATGGTTACTGTTGAATGTACGTTGAGGGTTAGGGTTAGGGTTAGAATGGTTACTGTTGAATGTACGTTGAGGGTTAGGGTTAGGGTTAGAATGGTTACTGTTGAATGTACGTTGTGGGTTAGGGTTAGGATGTGGGGGTTACTGTTGAATGTACGTTGAGGGTTAAGGTTATTGTGGTTACTGTTGAATGTACGTTGAGGGTTAGGGTTAGGGTTAGAGTGGTTACTGTTGAATGTACGTTGAGGGTTAGGGTTAGGTTAGGGTTAGGGTTAGGGTTATGGCGGTTACCGTTGCATGTACGTTTAGGGTTATTGTTAGTGTTAGGATGGTTACTGTTGAATGTACGTTGAGGGTTAGGGTTAGGGTTAGGGTGGTTACTGTTGAATGTACGTTGAGGGTTAGGGTTAGGGTTAGGGTTAGGGTGGTTACTGTTGAATGTACGTTGAGGGTTAGAGTTAGTGTTAGGGTGGTTACTGTTGAATGTACGTTGAGGGTTAGGGTTAGGGTTAGATTGGTTACTGTTGAATGTACGTTGAGGGTTAGGGTGAGGGTTAGAATGGTTACAGTTGAATGTACGTTGAGTGTTAGGGTTAGGATGAGGGGGTTACTGTTGAATGTACGTTGAGGGTTAGGGTTATGGTGGTTACTGTTGAATGTACGTTGAGGGTTAGGGTTAGGGTTAGGGTGGTTACTGTTGAATGTACGTTGAGGGTTAGGGTTAGGGTTAGAGTGGTTACTGTTGAATGTACGATGAGGGTTAGGGTTAGGGTTAGAGTGGTTACTGTTGAATGTACGTTGAGGGTTAGAGTTTGTGTTAGGGTGGTTACTGTTGAATGTACGTTGAGGGTTAGGGTTAGGGTTAGATTGGTTACTGTTGAATGTACGTTGAGGGTTAGGGTGAGGGTTAGAATGGTTACAGTTGAATGTACGTTGAGTGTTAGGGTTAGGATGAGGGGGTTACTGTTGAATGTACGTTGAGGGTTAGGGTTAGGGTGGTTACTGTTGAATGTACGTTGAGGGTTAGGGTTAGGGTTAGAGTGGTTACTGTTGAATGTACGATGAGGGTTAGGGTTAGGCTTAGAATGGTTACTGTTGAAAGTACGTTGAGGGTTAGGGTTAGGCTTAGAATGGTTACTGTTGAATGTACGTTGAGGGTTAGGGTTAGGGTTAGAATGGTTACTGTTGAATGTACGTTGAGGGTTAGGGTTAGGGTTAGAATGGTTACTGTTGAATGTACGTTGTGGGTTAGGGTTAGGATGAGGGGGTTACTGTTGAATGTACGTTGAGTGTTAAGGTTATGGTGGTTACTGTTGAATGTACCTTGAGGGTTAGGGTTAGGGTTAGAGTGGTTACTGTTGAATGTACGTTGAGGGTTAGGGTTAGGTTAGGGTTAGGGTTAGGGTTATGGTGGTTACTGTTGCATGTACGTTTAGGGTTATTGTTAGTGTTAGGATGGTTACTGTTGAATGTACGTTGAGGGTTAGGGTTAGGGTTAGGGTGGTTACTGTTGAATGTACGTTGAGGGTTAGTGTTAGGGTTAGTGTTAGAGTGGTTAATGTTGAATGTACGTTGAGGGTTAGGGTTAGGGTGGGTACTGTTGAATGTACGTTGAGGGTTAAGGTTAGGGTTATTGTGGTTACTGTTGAATGTACGTTGAGGGTTAGGGTTAGGGTTAGGGTTAGGGTTAGAATGGTTACTGTTGAATGTACGTTGAGGGTTAAGGTTAGGGCTAGGGTTAGGGTGGTTACTGTTGAATGTACGTTGAGGGTTTGGGTTAGGCTAAGGGTTAGGGTGGTTACTGTTGAATGTACGTTGAGTGATAGGGTTAAGTTAGGGTTAGGGTTAGGGTTAGAGTGGTTACTGTTGAATGTACGTTGAGGGTTAGGGTTAGGGTTAGATTGGTTACTGTTGAATGTACGTTGAGGGTTAGGGTGAGGGTTAGAATGGTTACAGTTGAATGTACGTTGAGTGTTAGGGTTAGGATGAGGGGGTTACTGTTGAATGTACGTTGAGGGTTAGGGTTATGGTGGTTACTGTTGAATGTACGTTGAGGGTTAGGGTTAGGGTTAGGGTGGTTACTGTTGAATGTACGTTGAGGGTTAGGGTTAGGGTTAGGGTTAGGGTGGTTACTGTTGAATGTACGTTGAGGGTTAGGGTTAGGGTTAGAGTGGTTACTGTTGAATGTACGTTGAGGGTTAGGCTTAGGGTTAGAATGGTTACTGTTGAATGTACGTTGAGGGTTAGGGTTAGGATGAGGGGGTTACTGTTGAATGTACGTTGAGGGTTAGGGTTATGGTGGTTACTGTTGAATGTACGTCGAGGGTTAGGGTTAGGGTTAGGGTGGTTACTGTTGAATGTACGTTGAGGGTTAGGGTTAGGGTGGTTACTGTTGAATGTACGTTGAGGGTTAGGATTAGGGTTAGGGTTAGAGTGGTTACTGTTGAATGTACGTTGAGGGTTAGGGTTAGGGTGGTTACTTTTGAATGTACGTTGAGGGTTAGGGTTAGGGTTAGAGTGGTTACTGTTGAATGTACGTTGAGGGTTAGGGTTAGGGTTAGAGTGGTTACTGTTGAATGTACGTTGAGGGTTAGAGTTAGTGTTAGGGTGGTTACTGTTGAATGTACGTTGAGGGTTAGGGTTAGGGTTAGATTGGTTACTGTTGAATGTACGTTGAGGGTTAGGGTGAGGGTTAGAATGGTTACAGTTGAATGTACGTTGAGTGTTAGGGTTAGGATGAGGGGGTTACTGTTGAATGTACGTTGAGGGTTAGGGTTAGGGTTAGAATGGTTACTGTTGAATGTACGTTGTGGGTTAGGGTTAGGATGAGGGGGTTACTGTTGAATGTACGTTGAGTGTTAAGGTTATGGTGGTTACTGTTGAATGTACCTTGAGGGTTAGGGTTAGGGTTAGAGTGGTTACTGTTGAATGTACGTTGAGGGTTAGGGTTAGGTTAGGGTTAGGGTTAGGGTTATGGTGGTTACTGTTGCATGTACGTTTAGGGTTATTGTTAGTGTTAGGATGGTTACTGTTGAATGTACGTTGAGGGTTAGGGTTAGGGTTAGGGTGGTTACTGTTGAATGTACGTTGAGGGTTAGTGTTAGGGTTAGTGTTAGAGTGGTTAATGTTGAATGTACGTTGAGGGTTAGGGTTAGGGTGGGTACTGTTGAATGTACGTTGAGGGTTAAGGTTAGGGTTATTGTGGTTACTGTTGAATGTACGTTGAGGGTTAGGGTTAGGGTTAGGGTTAGGGTTAGAATGGTTACTGTTGAATGTACGTTGAGGGTTAAGGTTAGGGCTAGGGTTAGGGTGGTCACTGTTGAATGTACGTTGAGGGTTTGGGTTAGGCTAAGGGTTAGGGTGGTTACTGTTGAATGTACGTTGAGTGATAGGGTTAAGTTAGGGTTAGGGTTAGGGTTAGAGTGGTTACTGTTGAATGTACGTTGAGGGTTAGGGTTAGGGTTAGATTGGTTACTGTTGAATGTACGTTGAGGGTTAGGGTGAGGGTTAGAATGGTTACAGTTGAATGTACGTTGAGTGTTAGGGTTAGGATGAGGGGGTTACTGTTGAATGTACGTTGAGGGTTAGGGTTATGGTGGTTACTGTTGAATGTACGTTGAGGGTTAGGGTTAGGGTTAGGGTGGTTACTGTTGAATGTACGTTGAGGGTTAGGCTTAGGGTTAGAGTGGTTACTGTTGAATGTACGTTGAGGGTTAGGCTTAGGGTTAGAATGGTTACTGTTGAATGTACGTTGAGGGTTAGGGTTAGGATGAGGGGGTTACTGTTGAATGTACGTTGAGGGTTAGGGTTATGGTGGTTACTGTTGAATGTACGTCGAGGGTTAGGGTTAGGGTTAGGGTGGTTACTGTTGAATGTACATTGAGGGTTAGGGTTAGGGTGGTTACTGTTGAATGTACGTTGAGGGTTAGGATTAGGGTTAGGGTTAGAGTGGTTACTGTTGAATGTACGTTGAGGGTTAGGGTTAGGGTGGTTACTTTTGAATGTACGTTGAGGGTTAGGGTTAGGGTTAGAGTGGTTACTGTTGAATGTACGTTGAGGGTTAGGGTTAGGGTTAGAGTGGTTACTGTTGAATGTACGTTGAGGGTTAGAGTTAGTGTTAGGGTGGTTACTGTTGAATGTACGTTGAGGGTTAGGGTTAGATTGGTTACTGTTGAATGTACGTTGAGGGTTAGGGTGAGGGTTAGAATGGTTACAGTTGAATGTACGTTGAGTGTTAGGGTTAGGATGAGGGGGTTACTGTTGAATGTACGTTGAGGGTTAGGGTTATGGTGGTTACTGTTGAATGTACGTTGAGGGTTCGGGTTAGGGTTAGGGTGGTTACTGTTGAATGTACGTTGAGGGTTAGGGTTAGGGTTAGGGTGGTTACTGTTGAATGTACGTTGAGGGTTAGGGTTAGGGTTAGAATGGTTACTGTTGAATGTACGTTGTGGGTTAGGGTTAGGATGAGGGGGTTACTGTTGAATGTACGTTGAGTGTTAAGGTTATGGTGGTTACTGTTGAATGTACCTTGAGGGTTAGGGTTAGGGTTAGAGTGGTTACTGTTGAATGTACGTTGAGGGTTAGGGTTAGGTTAGGGTTAGGGTTAGGGTTATGGTGGTTACTGTTGCATGTACGTTTAGGGTTATTGTTAGTGTTAGGATGGTTACTGTTGAATGTACGTTGAGGGTTAGGGTTAGGGTTAGGGTGGTTACTGTTGAATGTACGTTGAGGGTTAGTGTTAGGGTTAGTGTTAGAGTGGTTAATGTTGAATGTACGTTGAGGGTTAGGGTTAGGGTGGGTACTGTTGAATGTACGTTGAGGGTTAAGGTTAGGGTTATTGTGGTTACTGTTGAATGTACGTTGAGGGTTAGGGTTAGGGTTAGGGTTAGGGTTAGAATGGTTACTGTTGAATGTACGTTGAGGGTTAAGGTTAGGGCTAGGGTTAGGGTGGTTACTGTTGAATGTACGTTGAGGGTTTGGGTTAGGCTAAGGGTTAGGGTGGTTACTGTTGAATGTACGTTGAGTGATAGGGTTAAGTTAGGGTTAGGGTTAGGGTTAGAGTGGTTACTGTTGAATGTACGTTGAGGGTTAGGGTTAGGGTTAGATTGGTTACTGTTGAATGTACGTTGAGGGTTAGGGTGAGGGTTAGAATGGTTACAGTTGAATGTACGTTGAGTGTTAGGGTTAGGATGAGGGGGTTACTGTTGAATGTACGTTGAGGGTTAGGGTTATGGTGGTTACTGTTGAATGTACGTTGAGGGTTAGGGTTAGGGTTAGGGTGGTTACTGTTGAATGTACGTTGAGGGTTAGGGTTAGGGTTAGGGTGGTTACTGTTGAATGTACGTTGAGGGTTAGGGTTAGGGTTAGAGTGGTTACTGTTGAATGTACGTTGAGGGTTAGGCTTAGGGTTAGAATGGTTACTGTTGAATGTACGTTGAGGGTTAGGGTTAGGATGAGGGGGTTACTGTTGAATGTACGTTGAGGGTTAGGGTTATGGTGGTTACTGTTGAATGTACGTCGAGGGTTAGGGTTAGGGTTAGGGTGGTTACTGTTGAATGTACGTTGAGGGTTAGGGTTAGGGTGGTTACTGTTGAATGTACGTTGAGGGTTAGGATTAGGGTTAGGGTTAGAGTGGTTACTGTTGAATGTACGTTGAGGGTTAGGGTTAGGGTGGTTACTTTTGAATGTACGTTGAGGGTTAGGGTTAGGGTTAGAGTGGTTACTGTTGAATGTACGTTGAGGGTTAGGGTTAGGGTTAGAGTGGTTACTGTTGAATGTACGTTGAGGGTTAGAGTTAGTGTTAGGGTGGTTACTGTTGAATGTACGTTGAGGGTTAGGGTTAGGGTTAGATTGGTTACTGTTGAATGTACGTTGAGGGTTAGGGTGAGGGTTAGAATGGTTACAGTTGAATGTACGTTGAGTGTTAGGGTTAGGATGAGGGGGTTACTGTTGAATGTACGTTGAGGGTTAGGGTTATGGTGGTTACTGTTGAATGTACGTTGAGGGTTAGGGTTAGGGTTAGGGTGGTTACTGTTGAATGTACGTTGAGGGTTAGGGTTAGGGTTAGGGTGGTTACTGTTGAATGTACGTTGAGGGTTAGGGTTAGGGTTAGAGTGGTTACTGTTGAATGTACGTTGAGGGTTAGGGTTAGGGTTAGAATGGTTACTGTTGAATGTACGTTGAGGGTTAGGGTTAGGGTTAGAATGGTTACTGTTGAATGTACGTTGAGGGTTAGGGTTAGGGTTAGAATGGTTACTCTTGAATGTACGTTGAGGGTTAGGGTTAGGATGAGGGGGTTACTGTTGAATGTACGTTGAGGGTTAAGGTTATGTTGGTTACTGTTGAATGTACGTTGAGGGTTAGGGTTAGGGTTAGAGTGGTTACTGTTGAATGTACGTTGAGGGTTAGGGTTAGGGTTAGAATGGTTACTGTTGAATGTACGTTGAGGGTTAGGGTTAGGGTTAGAGTGGTTACTGTTGAATGTACGTTGAGGGTTAGGGTTAGGTTAGAATGGTTACTGTTGAATGTACGTTGTGGGTTAGGGTTAGGATGAGGGGGTTACTGTTGAATGTACGTTGAGGGTTAAGGTTATGTTGGTTACTGTTGAATGTACGTTGAGGGTTAGGGTTAGGGTTAGAGTGGTTACTGTTGAATGTACGTTGAGGGTTAGGGTTAGGTTAGGGTTAGGGTTAGGGTTATGGTGGTTACTGTTGCATGTACGTTTAGGGTTATTGTTAGTGTTAGGATGGTTACTGTTGAATGTACGTTGAGGGTTAGGGTTAGGGTTAGGGTGGTTACTGTTGAATGTACGTTGAGGGTTAGGGTTAGGGTTAGGGTGGTTACTGTTGAATGTACGTTGAGGGTTAGTGTTAGGGTTAGGGTTAGAGTGGTTAATGTTGAATGTACGTTGAGGGTTAGGGTTAGGGTGGGTACTGTTGAATGTACGTTGAGGGTTAAGGTTAGGGTTATTGTGGTTACTGTTGAATTTACGTTGAGGGTTAGGGTTAGGGTTAGGGTTAGGGTGGTTACTGTTGAATGTACGTTGAGGGTTAGGGTTATGGTGGTTACTGTTGAATGTACGTTGAGGGTTAGGGTTAGGGTTAGGGTGGTTACTGTTGAATGTACGTTGAGGGTTAGGATTAGGGTTAGGGTTAGAGTGGTTACTGTTGAATGTACGTTGAGGGTTAGGGTTAGGGTGGTTACTTTTGAATGTACGTTGAGGGTTAGGGTTAGGGTTAGAGTGGTTACTGTTGAATGTACGTTGAGGGTTAGGATTAGGGTTAGAGTGGTTACTGTTGAATGTACGTTGAGGGTTAGAGTTAGTGTTAGGGTGGTTACTGTTGAATGTACGTTGAGGGTTAGGGTTAGGGTTAGATTGGTTACTGTTGAATGTACGTTGAGGGTTAGGGTGAGGGTTAGAATGGTTACAGTTGAATGTACGTTGAGTGTTAGGGTTAGGATGAGGGGGTTACTGTTGAATGTACGTTGAGGGTTAGGGTTAGGGTGGTTACTGTTGAATGTACGTTGAGGGTTAGGGTTAGGGTTAGAGTGGTTACTGTTGAATGTACGATGAGGGTTAGGGTTAGGCTTAGAATGGTTACTGTTGAAAGTACGTTGAGGGTTAGGGTTAGGGTTAGAATGGTTACTGTTGAATGTACGTTGAGGGTTAGGGTTAGGGTTAGAATGGTTACTGTTGAATGTACGTTGTGGGTTAGGGTTAGGATGAGGGGGTTACTGTTGAATGTACGTTGAGTGTTAAGGTTATGGTGGTTACTGTTGAATGTACCTTGAGGGTTAGGGTTAGGGTTAGAGTGGTTACTGTTGAATGTACGTTGAGGGTTAGGGTTAGGTTAGGGTTAGGGTTAGGGTTATGGTGGTTACTGTTGCATGTACGTTTAGGGTTATTGTTAGTGTTAGGATGGTTACTGTTGAATGTACGTTGAGGGTTAGGGTTAGGGTTAGGGTGGTTACTGTTGAATGTACGTTGAGGGTTAGTGTTAGGGTTAGTGTTAGAGTGGTTAATGTTGAATGTACGTTGAGGGTTAGGGTTAGGGTGGGTACTGTTGAATGTACGTTGAGGGTTAAGGTTAGGGTTATTGTGGTTACTGTTGAATGTACTTTGAGGGTTAGGGTTAGGGTTAGGGTTAGGGTTAGAATGGTTACTGTTGAATGTACGTTGAGGGTTAAGGTTAGGGCTAGGGTTAGTGTGGTTACTGTTGAATGTACGTTGAGGGTTTGGGTTAGGCTAAGGGTTAGGGTGGTTACTGTTGAATGTACGTTGAGTGATAGGGTTAAGTTAGGGTTAGGGTTAGGGTTAGAGTGGTTACTGTTGAATGTACGTTGAGGGTTAGGGTTAGGGTTAGATTGGTTACTGTTGAATGTACGTTGAGGGTTAGGGTGAGGGTTAGAATGGTTACAGTTGAATGTACGTTGAGTGTTAGGGTTAGGATGAGGGGGTTACTGTTGAATGTACGTTGAGGGTTAGGGTTATGGTGGTTACTGTTGAATGTACGTTGAGGGTTAGGGTTAGGGTTAGGGTGGTTACTGTTGAATGTACGTTGAGGGTTAGGGTTAGGGTTAGGGTGGTTACTGTTGAATGTACGTTGAGGGTTAGGGTTAGGGTTAGAGTGGTTACTGTTGAATGTACGTTGAGGGTTAGGCTTAGGGTTAGAATGGTTACTGTTGAATGTACGTTGAGGGTTAGGGTTAGGATGAGGGGGTTACTGTTGAATGTACGTTGAGGGTTAGGGTTATGGTGGTTACTGTTGAATGTACGTCGAGGGTTAGGGTTAGGGTTAGGGTGGTTACTGTTGAATGTACGTTGAGGGTTAGGGTTAGGGTGGTTACTGTTGAATGTACGTTGAGGGTTAGGATTAGGGTTAGGGTTAGAGTGGTTACTGTTGAATGTACGTTGAGGGTTAGGGTTAGGGTGGTTACTTTTGAATGTACGTTGAGGGTTAGGGTTAGGGTTAGAGTGGTTACTGTTGAATGTACGTTGAGGGTTAGGGTTAGGGTTAGAGTGGTTACTGTTGAATGTACGTTGAGGGTTAGAGTTAGTGTTAGGGTGGTTACTGTTGAATGTACGTTGAGGGTTAGGGTTAGGGTTAGATTGGTTACTGTTGAATGTACGTTGAGGGTTAGGGTGAGGGTTAGAATGGTTACAGTTAAATGTACGTTGAGTGTTAGGGTTAGGATGAGGGGGTTACTGTTGAATGTACGTTGAGGGTTAGGGTTATGGTGGTTACTGTTGAATGTACGTTGAGGGTTAGGGTTAGGGTTAGGGTGGTTACTGTTGAATGTACGTTGAGGGTTAGGGTTAGGGTTAGGGTGGTTACTGTTGAATGTACGTTGAGGGTTAGGGTTAGGGTTAGAGTGGTTACTGTTGAATGTACGTTGAGGGTTAGGGTTAGGGTTAGAATGGTTACTGTTGAATGTACGTTGAGGGTTAGGGTTAGGGTTAGAATGGTTACTGTTGAATGTACGTTGAGGGTTAGGGTTAGGGTTAGAATGGTTACTCTTGAATGTACGTTGAGGGTTAGGGTTAGGATGAGGGGGTTACTGTTGAATGTACGTTGAGGGTTAAGGTTATGTTGGTTACTGTTGAATGTACGTTGAGGGTTAGGGTTAGGGTTAGAGTGGTTACTGTTGAATGTACGTTGAGGGTTAGGGTTAGGTTAGAATGGTTACTGTTGAATGTACGTTGTGGGTTAGGGTTAGGATGAGGGGGTTACTGTTGAATGTACGTTGAGGGTTAAGGTTATGTTGGTTACTGTTGAATGTACGTTGAGGGTTAGGGTTAGGGTTAGAGTGGTTACTGTTGAATGTACGTTGAGGGTTAGGGTTAGGTTAGGGTTAGGGTTAGGGTTATGGTGGTTACTGTTGCATGTACGTTTAGGGTTATTGTTAGTGTTAGGATGGTTACTGTTGAATGTACGTTGAGGGTTAGGGTTAGGGTTAGGGTGGTTACTGTTGAATGTACGTTGAGGGTTAGGGTTAGGGTTAGGGTGGTTACTGTTGAATGTACGTTGAGGGTTAGTGTTAGGGTTAGGGTTAGAGTGGTTAATGTTGAATGTACGTTGAGGGTTAGGGTTAGGGTGGGTACTGTTGAATGTACGTTGAGGGTTAAGGTTAGGGTTATTGTGGTTACTGTTGAATGTACGTTGAGGGTTAGGGTTAGGGTTAGGGTTAGGGTGGTTACTGTTGAATGTACGTTGAGGGTTTGGGTTAGGCTAAGGGTTAGGGTGGTTACTGTTGAATGTACGTTGAGTGATAGGGTTAAGTTAGGGTTAGGGTTACGGTTAGGGTTAGAGTGGTTACTGTTGAATGTACGTTGAGGGTTAGGGTTAGGGTTAGATTGGTTACTGTTGAATGTACGTTGAGGGTTAGGGTGAGGGTTAGAATGGTTACAGTTGAATGTACGTTGAGTGTTAGGGTTAGGATGAGGGGGTTACTGTTGAATGTACGTTGAGGGTTAGGGTTATGGTGGTTACTGTTGAATGTACGTTGAGGGTTAGGGTTAGGGTTAGGGTGGTTACTGTTGAATGTACGTTGAGGGTTAGGGATAGGGTTAGGGTGGTTACTGTTGAATGTACGTTGAGGGTTAGGGTTAGGGTTAGAGTGGTTACTGTTGAATGTACGTTGAGGGTTAGTGTTAGGGTTAGAATGGTTACTGTTGAATGTACGTTGAGGGTTAAGGTTAGGGTTAGGGTTAGGGTGGTTACTGTTGAATGTACGTTGAGGGTTTGGGTTAGGCTAAGGGTTAGGGTGGTTACTGTTGAATGTACGTTGAGTGATAGGGTTAAGTTAGGGTTAGGGTTAGGGTTAGGGTTAGAGTGGTTACTGTTGAATGTACGTTGAGGGTTAGGGTTAGGGTTAGATTGGTTACTGTTGAATGTACGTTGAGGGTTAGGGTGAGGGTTAGAATGGTTACAGTTGAATGTACGTTGAGTGTTAGGGTTAGGATGAGGGGGTTACTGTTGAATGTACGTTGAGGGTTAGGGTTATGGTGGTTACTGTTGAATGTACGTTGAGGGTTAGGGTTAGGGTTAGGGTGGTTACTGTTGAATGTACGTTGAGGGTTAGGGATAGGGTTAGGGTGGTTACTGTTGAATGTACGTTGAGGGTTAGGGTTAGGGTTAGAATGGTTACTGTTGAATGTACGTTGAGGGTTAGGGTTAGGGTTAGAATGGTTACTGTTGAATGTACGTTGAGGGTTAGGGTTAGGGTTAGAATGGTTACTGTTGAATGTACGTTGTGGGTTAGGGTTAGGATGTGGGGGTTACTGTTGAATGTACGTTGAGGGTTAAGGTTATTGTGGTTACTGTTGAATGTACGTTGAGGGTTAGGGTTAGGGTTAGAGTGGTTACTGTTGAATGTACGTTGAGGGTTAGGGTTAGGTTAGGGTTAGGGTTAGGGTTATGGCGGTTACCGTTGCATGTACGTTTAGGGTTATTGTTAGTGTTAGGATGGTTACTGTTGAATGTACGTTGAGGGTTAGGGTTAGGGTTAGGGTGGTTACTGTTGAATGTACGTTGAGGGTTAGGGTTAGGGTTAGGGTTAGGGTGGTTACTGTTGAATGTACGTTGAGGGTTAGAGTTAGTGTTAGGGTGGTTACTGTTGAATGTACGTTGAGGGTTAGGGTTAGGGTTAGATTGGTTACTGTTGAATGTACGTTGAGGGTTAGGGTGAGGGTTAGAATGGTTACAGTTGAATGTACGTTGAGTGTTAGGGTTAGGATGAGGGGGTTACTGTTGAATGTACGTTGAGGGTTAGGGTTATGGTGGTTACTGTTGAATGTACGTTGAGGGTTAGGGTTAGGGTTAGGGTGGTTACTGTTGAATGTACGTTGAGGGTTAGGGTTAGGGTTAGAGTGGTTACTGTTGAATGTACGATGAGGGTTAGGGTTAGGGTTAGAGTGGTTACTGTCGAATGTACGTTGAGGGTTAGAGTTTGTGTTAGGGTGGTTACTGTTGAATGTACGTTGAGGGTTAGGGTTAGGGTTAGATTGGTTACTGTTGAATGTACGTTGAGGGTTAGGGTGAGGGTTAGAATGGTTACAGTTGAATGTACGTTGAGTGTTAGGGTTAGGATGAGGGGGTTACTGTTGAATGTACGTTGAGGGTTAGGGTTAGGGTGGTTACTGTTGAATGTACGTTGAGGGTTAGGGTTAGGGTTAGAGTGGTTACTGTTGAACGTACGATGAGGGTTAGGGTTAGGCTTAGAATGGTTACTGTTGAAAGTACGTTGAGGGTTAGGGTTAGGCTTAGAATGGTTACTGTTGAATGTACGTTGAGGGTTAGGGTTAGGGTTAGAATGGTTACTGTTGAATGTACGTTGAGGGTTAGGGTTAGGGTTGGAATGGTTACTGTTGAATGTACGTTGTGGGTTAGGGTTAGGATGAGGGGGTTACTGTTGAATGTACGTTGAGTGTTAAGGTTATGGTGGTTACTGTTGAATGTACCTTGAGGGTTAGGGTTAGGGTTAGAGTGGTTACTGTTGAATGTACGTTGAGGGTTAGGGTTAGGTTAGGGTTAGGGTTAGGGTTATGGTGGTTACTGTTGCATGTACGTTTAGGGTTATTGTTAGTGTTAGGATGGTTACTGTTGAATGTACGTTGAGGGTTAGGGTTAGGGTTAGGGTGGTTACTGTTGAATGTACGTTGAGGGTTAGTGTTAGGGTTAGTGTTAGAGTGGTTAATGTTGAATGTACGTTGAGGGTTAGGGTTAGGGTGGGTACTGTTGAATGTACGTTGAGGGTTAAGGTTAGGGTTATTGTGGTTACTGTTGAATGTACGTTGAGGGTTAGGGTTAGGGTTAGGGTTAGGGTTAGAATGGTTACTGTTGAATGTACGTTGAGGGTTAAGGTTAGGGCTAGGGTTAGGGTGGTTACTGTTGAATGTACGTTGAGGGTTTGGGTTAGGCTAAGGGTTAGGGTGGTTACTGTTGAATGTACGTTGAGTGATAGGGTTAAGTTAGGGTTAGGGTTAGGGTTAGAGTGGTTACTGTTGAATGTACGTTGAGGGTTAGGGTTAGGGTTAGATTGGTTACTGTTGAATGTACGTTGAGGGTTAGGGTGAGGGTTAGAATGGTTACAGTTGAATGTACGTTGAGTGTTAGGGTTAGGATGAGGGGGTTACTGTTGAATGTACGTTGAGGGTTAGGGTTATGGTGGTTACTGTTGAATGTACGTTGAGGGTTAGGGTTAGGGTTAGGGTGGTTACTGTTGAATGTACGTTGAGGGTTAGGGTTAGGGTTAGGGTTAGGGTGGTTACTGTTGAATGTACGTTGAGGGTTAGGGTTAGGGTTAGAGTGGTTACTGTTGAATGTACGTTGAGGGTTAGGCTTAGGGTTAGAATGGTTACTGTTGAATGTACGTTGAGGGTTAGGGTTAGGATGAGGGGGTTACTGTTGAATGTACGTTGAGGGTTAGGGTTATGGTGGTTACTGTTGAATGTACGTCGAGGGTTAGGGTTAGGGTTAGGGTGGTTACTGTTGAATGTACGTTGAGGGTTAGGGTTAGGGTGGTTACTGTTGAATGTACGTTGAGGGTTAGGATTAGGGTTAGGGTTAGAGTGGTTACTGTTGAATGTACGTTGAGGGTTAGGGTTAGGGTGGTTACTTTTGAATGTACGTTGAGGGTTAGGGTTAGGGTTAGAGTGGTTACTGTTGAATGTACGTTGAGGGTTAGAGTTAGTGTTAGGGTGGTTACTGTTGAATGTACGTTGAGGGTTAGGGTTAGGGTTAGATTGGTTACTGTTGAATGTACGTTGAGGGTTAGGGTGAGGGTTAGAATGGTTACAGTTGAATGTACGTTGAGTGTTAGGGTTAGGATGAGGGGGTTACTGTTGAATGTACGTTGAGGGTTAGGGTTATGGTGGTTACTGTTGAATGTACGTTGAGGGTTAGGGTTAGGGTTAGGGTGGTTACTGTTGAATGTACGTTGAGGGTTAGGGTTAGGGTTAGGGTGGTTACTGTTGAATGTACGTTGAGGGTTAGGGTTAGGGTTAGAGTGGTTACTGTTGAATGTACGTTGAGGGTTAGGGTTAGGGTTAGAATGGTTACTGTTGAATGTACGTTGAGGGTTAGGGTTAGGGTTAGAATGGTTACTGTTGAATGTACGTTGAGGGTTAGGGTTAGGGTTAGAATGGTTACTCTTGAATGTACGTTGAGGGTTAGGGTTAGGATGAGGGGGTTACTGTTGAATGTACGTTGAGGGTTAAGGTTATGTTGGTTACTGTTGAATGTACGTTGAGGGTTAGGGTTAGGGTTAGAGTGGTTACTGTTGAATGTACGTTGAGGGTTAGGGTTAGGTTAGAATGGTTACTGTTGAATGTACGTTGTGGGTTAGGGTTAGGATGAGGGGGTTACTGTTGAATGTACGTTGAGGGTTAAGGTTATGTTGGTTACTGTTGAATGTACGTTGAGGGTTAGGGTTAGGGTTAGAGTGGTTACTGTTGAATGTACGTTGAGGGTTAGGGTTAGGTTAGGGTTAGGGTTAGGGTTATGGTGGTTACTGTTGCATGTACGTTTAGGGTTATTGTTAGTGTTAGGATGGTTACTGTTGAATGTACGTTGAGGGTTAGGGTTAGGGTTAGGGTGGTTACTGTTGAATGTACGTTGAGGGTTAGGGTTAGGGTTAGGGTGGTTACTGTTGAATGTACGTTGAGGGTTAGTGTTAGGGTTAGGGTTAGAGTGGTTAATGTTGAATGTACGTTGAGGGTTAGGGTTAGGGTGGGTACTGTTGAATGTACGTTGAGGGTTAAGGTTAGGGTTATTGTGGTTACTGTTGAATGTACGTTGAGGGTTAGGGTTAGGGTTAGGGTTAGGGTGGTTACTGTTGAATGTACGTTGAGGGTTTGGGTTAGGCTAAGGGTTAGGGTGGTTACTGTTGAATGTACGTTGAGTGATAGGGTTAAGTTAGGGTTAGGGTTAGGGTTAGGGTTAGAGTGGTTACTGTTGAATGTACGTTGAGGGTTAGGGTTAGGGTTAGATTGGTTACTGTTGAATGTACGTTGAGGGTTAGGGTGAGGGTTAGAATGGTTACAGTTGAATGTACGTTGAGTGTTAGGGTTAGGATGAGGGGGTTACTGTTGAATGTACGTTGAGGGTTAGGGTTATGGTGGTTACTGTTGAATGTACGTTGAGGGTTAGGGTTAGGGTTAGGGTGGTTACTGTTGAATGTACGTTGAGGGTTAGGGATAGGGTTAGGGTGGTTACTGTTGAATGTACGTTGAGGGTTAGGGTTAGGTTAGAATGGTTACTGTTGAATGTACGTTGAGGGTTAGGGTTAGGGTTAGAGTGGTTACTGTTGAATGTACGTTGAGGGTTAGGGTTAGGTTTAGAATGGTTACTGTTGAATGTACGTTGAGGGTTAGGGTTAGGGTTAGAATGGTTACTGTTGAATGTACGTTGAGGGTTAGGGTTAGGGTTAGAATGGTTACTGTTGAATGTACGTTGAGGGTTAGGGTTAGGGTTAGAATGGTTACTGTTGAATGTACGTTGTGGGTTAGGGTTAGGATGTGGGGGTTACTGTTGAATGTACGTTGAGGGTTAAGGTTATTGTGGTTACTTTTGAATGTACGTTGAGGGTTAGGGTTAGGGTTAGAGTGGTTACTGTTGAATGTACGTTGAGGGTTAGGGTTAGGTTAGGGTTAGGGTTAGGGTTATGGCGGTTACTGTTGCATGTACGTTTAGGGTTATTGTTAGTGTTAGGATGGTTACTGTTGAATGTACGTTGAGGGTTAGGGTTAGGGTTAGGGTGGTTACTGTTGAATGTACGTTGAGGGTTAGGGTTAGGGTTAGGGTTAGGGTGGTTACTGTTGAATGTACGTTGAGGGTTAGTGTTAGGGTTAGGGTTAGAGTGGTTAATGTTGAATGTACGTTGAGGGTTAGGGTTAGGGTGGGTACTGTTGAATGTACGTTGAGGGTTAAGGTTAGGGTTATTGTGGTTACTGTTGAATGTACGTTGAGGGTAAGGGTTAGGGTTAGGGTTAGGGTTAGAATGGTTACTGTTGAATCTACGTTGAGGGTTAAGGTTAGGGTTAGGGTTAGGGTGGTTACTGTTGAATGTACGTTGAGGGTTTGGGTTAGGCTAAGGGTTAGGGTGGTTACTGTTGAATGTACGTTGAGTGATAGGGTTAAGTTAGGGTTAGGGTTAGGGTTAGAGTGGTTACTGTTGAATGTACGTTGAGCGTTAGGTTTAGAGTTAGGCTTAGGGTTAGAGTGGTTACTGTTGAATGTACGTTGAGGGTTAGGGTTAGGGTTAGGCTGCTTACTGTTGAATGTATGTTGAGCGTTAGGTTTAGAGTGAGGGTTAGGGTTAGGGTGGTTAGTGTTGAATGTACGTTGAGGGTTAGGGTTAGGGTTAGTTGTGGTTACTGTTGAATGTACGTTGAGGGCCGACTGATCTTCAGAGATCTATGAACATACAAAAGTGGTGGTGGTTTTGGCTGTTGTTGTTTTTGCTGCTGCTGCTGCTGCTGCTGTTGTTGTTGTTGTTGTTTTCTTTTGTTGTTGTTGTTGTTGTTGTTGTTGTTGTTGTTGTTGTTGTTCTTCTTCTTCTTCTTCTTCTTCTTCTTCTTCTTCTTCTTCTTCTTCTTCTTCTTCTTCTTCTTCTTCTCCTTCCTCTTTTTCTTCTTCGTCTCGACTGATGGTGTGTGTATATGTATATATATGTGTGTATATGTCTATATATGTGTGTATATGTATATATTTGTGTGTATATGTATATATATGTGTGTATATGTATATATTTGTGTATATATGTATATATATGTGTGTATATGTATATATATGTGTGTATAGGTATATGTATGTGTATATGTATATGTATATGTGTGTGTATATATATATGTATATATACACACATGTATATATACATATACATATACACACATATATATACATATACACACATATATATACATATACACGTGTAGACTACCACAAACGTGGGAACAGAAATGCTTCTGTTAAACATTTCTAAAATAGGGAGTATTCAATAAATTTGTTTTATTTTGCTTAAATGATTTTATTTCTTTTTTTTTCCGTCTTGCTTCCTTTTCAAATCAATATTCTCATGATACGGTTTCATGACCCTTCCTTCCTACCTTTCCTTCCTTTCTTCCTTTCTTCCTTCCTTCCTTTTCTTCATTCTTCAGAGACTATTCTCAATAAAACGTGTTTATTGGAAAAAAGAATACAAATAAAGATAAAAGAATAATAAAAGAAAGACTAGGGAAAATAAGAATATTTAATTTGGGTAGGTTACAATACTTTTATCTGACTTCTTGTCAACTTGTTCTCTTACCTAACAAGGTATTTTAATAAAACCAACGACGATTTAACCCTGTAGTGTTCAAACCGGCCAAAACCGGCCAGAATTCTCTACCTCTTTCTTTGTGTGTGTATATGTATGCATATATACATGTGTGTGTATATGTATATGTATATATATATGTGTGTATATGTATATGTATATATATTTATGTGTGTGTATATGTATATATATATGTGTGTGTGTATGTGTATATGTATATATACATATGTGTGTATATGTATGTGTATATATACATGTGTGTATATATATATATATATATATATATATATATATACATATATATACACAAGTACAATAACAACAAACATATATAAACACACACTAGTAAACAAAGATAGAATATAAAAACATAAACACATACACTCAAACGCGAACACACCAAACATTATACAGACACGCAAACGCATGCGCAGAGACGGAGACAAGAATAAATAAATAAAATCAAAATGGTGTAGACATTACAGTACAAATCAATACAATGTGAGGAAACATAATAGTACCACTGATGATGTTGCAGATGTGCAACGAAAGAACTTTGTTAGACTATATATATATTTATAGTATTAAGGATACTATTTATGGTTATGTATATACTAAAACCTTTTATAGTTATATATATTTTAAACCCTAAACAGTGAAAGACAGTTTAGGGTTTAAAATATATAATAAATGGTAAAATATACACAACAAATGAGTAATTGAATTGTAGTAGATGGTTTCCAGTCCAGCCAGCCTGCAACTACAAATAAAAATTGTTAGTTTGCTTTGTAACAATAGCATATCCAAGTTTTCGTATAAATCAACTTACTTTAACTTTGACTCATTTCAATTGGACCCTTGAGCTTCATGGAGTCTAGCTAACTCTTTGACGTGAGGCTGAATTTTCCTAATATGTAGCCAGAGATCTCCACGTGTAATTACATTGTAGCGGTTGCGAGCCTTACTGTGTAGTCTGGAAACAACACCAAACCTCCTCTTGGCTAAGTATGAGCTTGGAAAAGGCTCTTAGCCTCTGCATGTAGGTGTGGAAATCAACGCTGAATTTCCTCTTGCATCCCAAAAAGGGGTTCACCTATTTTGGGAAATCTAATTTTGATCATGTCATCTGCTTGAAGTTCAATGAATTCTTCCTGAAATTTAACGTCTAAATCATCGACGTTAGCTATGAAAGCATCTGCTATCCACATTGGGATGTCCATCGGCAAAAGGTTGACAAACCGTTCTCTCATGTTGTCTTGTAGTGCACGGAGGTGAGTGGTATAAATTTGGTGTTGGTCATCGCTTACAATGTTTTGAACATTGGCGACACTAGGAAAATTATAGAATTCCCGTCAACAAAGATTCCTTTCGATGACATTCAATTTGGCCAGGAATATTTTCACAGCATTCCTTGCTTAAGCAAGGTGATCTTCTCCCCCTGCAAAGCCAAAATTACGCTATTTCATTTGTAGAAGAAACAACCTAGACATCAGTGGAGAGCCGACCAGGAGGTGTAACTGCCCTGATAGATCTATGTGCCCCCTCAACAACAGATGCCGAGAACGTAACTTGATCTACCAGTGCAACGTGAGGACGGACACCTCCAACAAAGCTTATATAGGATTAACCGCTTGTGACTTCAAGGCCCGGCTCTACCAACACCGACATACTTTCCGAAACCCGGTCCGGCGACATGACACTACACTTTCGAGCCACATCTGGGACCTCAAATCTCACTTGGAGCTTACTGTCCAGAGCTAACTCTTACACGGGAGGACGTCGTCCGTGTAACTTATGCTCGGAGGAAACATTACAAATGCTGTTTTCGAAGGACCAACTCCTAAACAAGAAAGACGAACTGGTAACCGCATGCAAACACAGATTGCGTAGGACTTACCTCGCCCTCAAACCCCATAACGCCCCGGGTGGGTAGAGAAGAGCTGATACCCCCCACTTGCCGAATAAGTTAGGGGAAACCCCAGCTTACATAGGTAGACGTACCTCTTTTCTTTTCCTCTATGTTTTCTTCTTCCCCCCGTCTCATCCTATCACTTCCTTCCACCCCTGATCTTCTTCCTCGTCTATTTTTCCCCCTTTCGCCTACCCCGATGCAACCCATCGGTCCTCTGTAGCCTCAGAACCCCCACCCCTGTAATTTTAAGATAGAATTGGCCGATTACGCTTTACTAACTATTTATAGCAGATGTGTTAGACCCCTGTAATTTTGTATAATTTTTGTTATTGCTCCAATTCTACAATTTCAAAATTTCTTATTTAGTATTTTATATTATCAACTTATTTACCTGTAATTGTAAGATAGCATTGGCGGATTATGCTTTACTAACTATTTATAGCAGCTGTGTTAGACCCCCTGAAAAGTTTGCATTATATTTTTCACTACCCACTTCTATAATTTCTTATTTAGTATTTTCCCTTCTCAACTTATTAAACTTTTCTATAGCTTTGTCGTACAAGCAACACCTACTAATTACAGCAGCTGTTTCTAGACTCTACTGTTTTTGTTTTGTTTTTTTATTCATTTCTCACTATCTAATTTTTTATATATATTTTAATTTTCATTGTCTCCTACCCTCATTTGACTTACCTACCTCTCCTCCTTTTTCTCCAGAACAATTTTTCGACTTTTCATACACTATCCTTAGAATCTGCTGTATAGATTTCACTTTCAACGCCTAACAGGCTTTACTCACTCCCTCATTGTTCTACAGGGGAGTTCAGCCACCCCTACCTCCCACCAAATGCCATGATAGATTTATTTGTGTTTACAACAAAATTTGACCAATCCTCTTGACAACTACAATCTTCCCATATAAGGAAGTACCACATGACAAGTTCGGCTATATATTTACCAGGCTAAAAATTCTAATTTAGTCCAGAAATAGCCGTCGAAACGGCTTGAGCTCTGCCGACGGGCTCATACCTTTTCCTATATATATCATCATCATCATCATTTCATTTTTACGTCCGCTTTTTCCTTGCTTGCAAGGGTGGGACGGGAACTGATTCTACACCAACCTCATTTACAGTGAGTGCTGGGTGCTTTTTTGCCGTGGCACGTCCACGACCACTTTGCAGTCGAATGTTAGGGACCCCAGTCCCTATCATCTCATTTCTACAGCTGAGTAAACTGGAGCAATGTGAAATAAAGTGTCTTGCTCAAGGAAACAACACATCACCCGGTCTGAGTATTGAACTCACAACCTTTCGATTTCAAGACCAATGCTCTAACCACTAAGCCATGTGCCTCCACACACACACACACACACACACACACACACACACACACACACACACACATATATATATATATATATATATATATATATATATATATATATATATATATATATATATATATATATATAACGAAGGAAATGTGGTAAGGAACCAGGTGGACCATAACGCACCAAAGTACTCAATACTTGAGCCGTCGAAACGGCTTGAGCTCAGCTGTCGGGGTCTTACTGGTTCCTATATATATATATATATATATATATATATATATATATAATTCTTTGTCTCTCTGTCTGCCTGTCTGTCCTATACATTCTCTAACGGCTGGACCAAATCAAATCAAATTTTACAAGTATTAGACCCCGGGAGTGTGAACATATCATTTTTATTTTCATTTGGATTAAAGCAATATACAGTTTCATCTAACATAATATTTGTATAGTCAACTATAGTAAACGTATAATCTGAATAAGAACAGCAGTAACCCGGGCAACGCCGCGCAATTCAGCTAGTATATATATATATATTAATATATATATATGTATATATATATATATATATATATATATATATATATATATATATATATATGTGTGTGTGTGTGTGTGTGTGTGTGTGTGTGTGTGTGTGTGTGTGTGTGTGTATCCCGTTCAATCAGGGGTAACCGTAGTAAGGTACTCAATACATAGCAGAGTATATATGCTTAATATAGAAATGGCTTCTACGGGACTAGAACTGTTTTATTCGAAGGAAATCACCAAGAAAGCCGGCTGTCAATGTGATATGGTGGTATTTATACATTTTCTGGTGGTAGGAGAAACTGTTGGATGGGATCGGCGGAGGTCATTGGCCTTATGTACGTGTGCCTGTATGTGAGTATGTTTATAAATCTCTGACCAATTGATAAATACTTTCTTTGTTCACTTATATAATTCTATTCAATGAAAAATTGATAAATCGCCAGTATGGATTGGAAGTTTCTCCTGCACTTCAACACGTTGCTTCAATATATATATATGTCGTTGCCTTATCAGCCCCATGGATTATATTCCTTTGTTAAATTTCGAATACCTGAGGATGTCACCGGATTCATATGAACCCGGTCATTGAAATGTTCATAGTATAATAAACGTCTAAGGAATTACACCAGTCCAGCCTCCTATTATTTTATAATATATATATATATATATATATATATATATATATATATATATATATATATATATATATAAAAGGAGATTAATATCCCCACAGGTACTAAGTACCTCTGGAAATATATAGGGTGTCTATGATACAGTGGTTGTTCTATGGTATTAATTTGACATATTTTAAAATATTGTTTGAATCTTACTTGCTCCGCTTATCTCAATTATATAATATATATATATATATATATATATATATATATATATATATATATATATATATATATATATATATATATATATATATAGGAAAAGCGAAGTAGTTTCAGATGTTCGCTTTTCCTTATTCGATATTTACTCCGTCACTCCTATGTGGAAAAAGTACGTTGAGTGCTTGAATTGAATTGCATCAATATTTACCCTAATATATATATATATATATATATATATATATATTATATATATATATAATTATCGGAACGACAAAATAGACCAGATAGCTTCGACATTACTATGGGGTCTAGTGACTCCGCACAGATTACTGATGTAGTGGGCCTCCTAAATATAATTGTTTCTACTTTAGGCACAAGGCCAGCAATTACCCAGTGCGTTACTGGTACTTTATTTCATCGACCCCGTAAGGATGAAAGGCAAAGTCAACCTCGGCGGGATTTGAACTCAGATCGTAAAGGGACGTAACTATGCTGGAAAGCATGGCGCCTCCTAAATATAATAACGGACAAGATATCCAGCATGGGCGGAGGCTTGTGCCGGGACGACGCCCTACTCATGGCCCGTGGACTCAATAATACCCAATTAGATAGACTACACAAACGACTTAGATATATCTTTAAGACCCAAAGTTTAGCGGTAGAAATAGAACCCAACAGTAGGACAGTAAACTTCTTAGACGTCACGTTAGAATTTGACACAGGTCTCTACCGCCCTTACCATAAACCCAACGAAAACCTGAAATATGTCAACAGACATTCAAACCACCCTAGGAGCATAATTAACTCAATATTTAAGAGTGTTTCCTACAGAGTGTCCACCCTGTCGGTGAACAGAACTATCTTCAACCAGCACGCGGAATACTATAACTCCGCACTTGAAAAGGTTGGGTATAATGAGACGATAACTTACAATGACCAAACTAGAACCGCAACGCTGCTAAACCCAAACAGACCTTTAGAAACGCATATAGACGAGGACACCCCACCTAGAAATAATACTAAGCAAGGACCACCTTTAGCCGGCAGGATAGGCAGCGTTACACACAACTGCCATGGAGATAAAGCAATACTCTCCAACCCCAGTAAGGACTCTGAACATCGCACACAACGACCCAGTAATAGAGACCCGAGACTTAACGACAATAGAATAGCAGGAACCCCCATGACAGATACGCCTGACCAAAACGCACCCACACAACCACCAAATCACAACAACCACACTAAACACCGTAAATCCCGAAGTAGACCCGTGCCATGGTACAACGCCCCGTACTCTATACACGTTGCCACAAATATACCGGGAATCTTCTTCAGAGCTCTGGAACAATCCTTCTCACACACAAATACCACAAGCTCTTCAATAGACCCACTGTCAAATTCTCCTTCTCCACAACACTAAATCTAGGCGACACGATAGCACACACAAATAGGACAAAAATACACAAACATATGAGAGCACCACAACCAACCACTGGTACAACCCAGAACGAAACCACACACACAACACAACAACCTACATGCCAACTCCACACAGAATACAAACAACCGACAACGTGGCATCAAACCCATAACCCACAACTGCAACTGCAAAAAGCAGGTAGAATGGCCATTAAACGGGGAGTCCTCGTTAAAAACATTATTTACTGGTGCGATGTCACAGCTGGCCAAAAAGAGTACTCTTACATAGGGGCGACCTCGACTACGTTTAAGGAGCGCTGGTATAGACACAAAAGCTCAATCAAACACAGGCCCAAACGATCCCAAACAAGACTGACGGACTTGATCTGGGACCTCAAAGACAAGAACATGGAATACCAGATCAAATGCTCAGTTAAAAGACGCGTGGCCCAACTCCACAACGACAGAAACCACTTCAGGTTATACCTGGCCTAGGCGGCTGAGATCATTAAATTGAAATCAGCCATAAACTCAAGATCTGACATAATTATAAATTGCAGACATACCAGAATGACCACCTTCTCTGCACAAACATTCGGCCGAGGGCCAGCCACTAACCCTGACCCAACATAGGGATAACCAGCTTTGCTTTGCCACACCGGCCCTCATTTCAATATATTTGTCTTCTATAACATGTAACCCGTGGTAAGATCATATTATCCACGACACAGAGTACTCACAACCTCTAACTGTATTACCTATAACGATAACTTGTTACCCCATATATATATATAAATATATATATATATATATATTGAACCTAAAATAGTCAGCAGTCAAGGTGCATATTTAAGCAGTATTTCTCTGAAACCAGTTGTCAGAGTATTTTCTACTTCTCCGAGCTATATATTTTTCTTTTTATGACAGGCTGAATGAACAAGCCAACGAAACGTAAGTACCTGTACATGTCACTATTACAACTAATTATATATATGTATGTGTGTACGTACCAGCCACGATCTGTATATAATTCTTGTATTAATAACTGTTTCTACTTTAGACACAAGGCCAGCAATTACCCAGTACATTACTGGTACTTTATTTTATCGACCCCGTAAGGATGAAAGGCAAAGTCAACCTCGGTGGGATTTGAACTCAGATTGTAAAGGGACGTAACTATGCTGGAAAGCATGGTGTCCGACCCTCTACCGATACTGCCAATCCAACACTAACATATTCTTTTTAATATTTTATTCATAGGTTACATAATTGTTTAGGTACAAAAATCTTGCTTATAAGAGTGTTGTTTCGTCTTAATTCTTCTTTATAATGGGTGTAATTATGTTCTATTCGAAATACGAATTCATGCAGAGGATACAGCTCCTTACAGAGTACCTTGGTTCGATAACGGTTGGATATGGGGACTTCCATTCTATGGTTATAAGATGATGATTGGCACCATTTTAACGCCTGTTCTCCTACATAATAATCTATTGAACAGGGAGTAGGAAATTTAATTCCTTCAAAGGATCTATAATATAGGGGGAATATATGAGATTTTTTATAATGAAACGTGCTCTGTACGGTAAGTTCATGCCAGATATGTGATTCGTTTTCCTCGAAGTAAAATATATCTATATAAGGCCATCGGAATGGTCTTGATTTTAGTGTCTTCAGATTTTTATAATAGAATTTCCATTGATAATGATGTGGAGAATAAAGACCGAAATTTGATATTGAACTTAAAATCTTTTTACATCTAGTTTGTCCTGTTTTGTTTATCAAGACGTCAAAATCGTCGTCCCAAGGTATAAAACCATGGTGTCGTCTGACACCTAGCGCCGTTCCACTATCTAGTAGAAAAGTTATATTTGCATTTGTAAGTGCATTCGTGAATACTGATGCTGTTAGTAAAAACATTTCCTTTTCTGCGGAGTTTAATGCTCCCGGGTAAAGTTGCATCAATTTTTCAGTTTTATTCGATGACAATTTTCCAGAATAATGCTTTGAGGTACGAATTTCACCCAAATTTATCGTGAAATTCAATTGAGTCAAGATTGGTGGCACCGTTGTTCGGTTATTTGGCCCTTTAAGGTATATCGATACTTTTGAAATAATCTTGGTGTACTGATATGGCCATTGTAACAGAATGATGGTTAAAACTACTACCACTATACAGAGTAAAATACGCTGATATTTACTTGAGAACATTGTTGTTTTTATTTTAAAATCTAAAAACTTATTCTTTCAAAGGACACGCTTATTCTTCATGTGAAAATCTGAAACAAGGAATGGTTGAAAATTATTATATTGCTTAAATAAAGGTAAAATTATAACATTGCTTAAATAAAGGTAAAATTATAACATTGCTTAAATAAAGGTAAAATTATAACTTTGCTTAAATAAAGGTAAAATTATAACATTGCTTAAATAAAGGTAAAATTATAACTTTGCTTAAATAAAGGTAAAATTATAACATTGCTTAAATAAAGGTAAAATTATATTATTGCTTAAATAAAGGTAAAATTATAACATTGCTTAAGTAAAGGTAAAATTATAATATTGCTTAAATAAAGGTAAAATTATAATATTGCTTAAATAAAGGTAAAATTATAATATTGATTAAATAAAGGTAAAATTATAATATTGGTTAAATAAAGTTAGAATTATAATATTGATTGATGAAAGGTAAAATTATAATATTGATTGATGAAAGGTAACATTATTAAATTGATTAAATAAAGTTAAATAATTATATTGTATGTATAAATGTAAAATTATAATTTTACCTTTATTCATACAGTTTAATAATTTTACCTTTATTCATACGATTTAATAAAGGTAAAATTATTAAACTGTATGAATAAATGTAAAATTATAATATTGATCAAATAAAGTTAAATTTATAATTGTTTCTACTTTTGGCACAAGGCCAGCAATTATCCCAGTACATTACTGGTACTTTATTTTATCGACCCCATAAGGATGAAAGGCAAAGTCAACCTCGGTGGGATTTGAACTCAGATCGTAAAGGGACGTAACTATGCTGGAAAGCATGTCCGAGCCTCTACCGATACTGCCAATTCACCAATGTTGGTTAATCAGAGGTAAAATTATAATATTGATTAAATAAAGTTAAATTTATAATTGTTTCTACTTTTGGCACCAGGCCAGCAATTATCCCAGTGCATTACTGGTACTTTATTTTATCAACCCCGTAAGGATGAAAGGCAAAGTTAACCTCGGCGGGATTTGAACTCAGATCATAAAGGGAGGCAACTCTATTCTTCAAAGATTTGCGCCCGACCCTCTACCGATACTGCCAATCCACCGCCCAAACGTAAAAATATAATATTGATTAATCAAAGGTAAAATTATAATATTGTATAAATAAAGGTAAAATTATAATATTGTATAAATAAAGGTAAAATTATAATATTGATTAAACAAAATCAAAAATCAAAAATCAAAGTAAAAACATTCCGTTACACCTTACTCCCTTTTCTAGGGAAAATTGTTTGGATCTCCGTCTCATCATTCGATGAGTGCACCAGTTGTTAGATCAAACGAACCACCTGTTCGTGAAAAATACGTGCATGTGGCTAATCGTTTGGTTTTATATCCAGGAATAGTACTGTAGATGTCTTCGAGTGAGACCAATGCAAGAGAAGTTCCGAGACAAAAATAAGTCATTATACATAGCTTTCGTTTATCTGGAAAAGGCTTTTCGCGAAATACCGTCCTCTATTGTCTGGTGGTCCTTAAGGAGATTAGGTAAAGAAGAATGTCTTGTGGGAGCAGTGCAACCATGTACAGCGGAGATGTTTAAGGCCGGCTGCCCATAGGAACCTCTCTTTACAGGAGTTTAAGGCTGACTGCCCATAGGAACCTCTCTTTACAGGGGTTTAAGCCCGGCTGCCCATAGGAACCTCTCTTTACAGGAGTTTAAGGCTGACTGCCCATAGGAACTTCTCTTTTTAGGAGTTTAAGGCTGACTGCCCATAGGAACCTCTCTTTACAGGAGTTTAAGGCTGACTGCCCATAGGAACCTCTCTTTACAGGGGTTTAAGCCCGGCTGCCCATAGGAACCTCTCTTTACAGGAGTTTAAGGCTGACTGCCCATAGGAACCTCTCTTTACAGGGGTTTAAGCCCGGCTGCCCATAGGAACTTCTCTTTTTAGGAGTTTAAGGCTGACTGCCCATAGGAACCTCTCCTTACAGGAGTTTAAGGCTGACTGCCCATAGGAACCTCTCTTTACAGGGGTTTAAGCCCGGCTGCCCATAGGAACCTCTCTTTACAGGAGTTTAAGGCTGACTGCCCATAGGAACCTCTCTTTACAGGGGTTTAAGCCCGGCTGCCCATAGGAACTTCTCTTTTTAGGAGTTTAAGGCTGACTGCACATAGGAACCTCTCTTTACAGGAGTTTAAGGCTGACTGCCCATAGGAACCTCTCCTTACAGGAGTTTAAGGGTAACTGCCCATAGGAACCTCTCTTTACAGGGGTTTAAGCCCGGCTGCCCATAGGAACCTCTCTTTACAGTAGTTTAAGGCTGACTGCCCATAGGAACCTCTCTTTACAGGAGTTTCAGGCTGACTGCCCATAGGAACCTCTCTTTACAGGAGTTTCAGGCTGACTGCCCATAGGAACCTCTCTTTACAGGAGTTTCAGGCTGACTGCCCATAGGGACCTCTCTTTACAGGAGTTTAAGGCTGATTACCCATGGGAATCTCTCTTTACAGGAGTTTCAGGCTGACTGCTCATGGGAACCTCTCTTTACAAGAGTTTAAGGCTGGCTGCCCATGGGAACCTCTCTTTACAGGAGTTTAAGGCTGACTGCCCATGGGAACCTCTCTTTACAGGAGTTTAAGCCCGGCTGCTCATGGAAACCTCTCTTTACGGGAGTTTAAGCCCGGCTGCTCATGGGAACCTCTCTTTACAAGAGTTTAAGGCTGGCTGCCCATGGGAACCTCTCTTTACAGGAGTTTAAGGCTGACTGCCCATGGGAACCTCTCTTTACAGGGGTTTAAGTCCGGCTGCCCATAGGAACCTCTCTTTACAGGAGTTTAAGGCTGACTGCCCATGGGAACCTCTCTTTACAGGAGTTTAAGGCTGATTGCCCATGGGAACCTCTCTTTACAGGAGTTTAAGGCTGACTACCCATGGGAACCTCTCTTTATAGGATTTTAAGGCTGACTGCCCATGGGAACCTCTCTTTACAGGAGTTTAAGGCTGACTACACATGGGAACCTCTCTTTACAGGAGTTTAAGGCTGACTGCCCATGGGAACCTCTCTTTACAGGAGTTTAAGGCTGATTGCCCATGGGAACCTCTCTTTACAGGAGTTTAAGGCTGACTACCCATGGGAACCTCTCTTTATAGGATTTTAAGGCTGACTGCCCATGGGAACCTCTCTTTACAGGAGTTTAAGGCTGACTACCCATAGGAACCTCTCTTTGTAGAAGTTTAAGGCTGATTGCCCATGGGAACCTCTCTTTACAGGAGTTTAAGGCTGACTACCCATAGGAACCTCTCTTTGTAGAAGTTTAAGGCTGACTGCCCATAGGAACCTCTCTTTACAGGGGTTTAAGCCCGGCTGCCCATGGGAACCTCTCTTTACAGGAGTTTAAGGCTGACTGCCCATGGGAACCTCTCTTTACAGGAGTTTAAGGCTGATTGCCCATGGGAACCTCTCTTTACAGGAGTTTAAGGCTGACTACCCATGGGAACCTCTCTTTATAGGATTTTAAGGCTGACTGCCCATGGGAACCTCTCTTTACAGGAGTTTAAGGCTGACTACCCATAGGAACCTCTCTTTGTAGAAGTTTAAGGCTGATTGCCCATGGGAACCTCTCTTTACAGGAGTTTAAGGCTGACTACCCATAGGAACCTCTCTTTGTAGAAGTTTAAGGCTGACTGCCCATAGGAACCTCTCTTTACAGGGGTTTAAGCCCGGCTGCCCATGGGAACCTCTCTTTACAGGAGTTTAAGGCTGGCTGCTCATGGGAACCTCTCTTTACAGGAGTTTAAGACCGGCTGCTCATGGGAACCTCTCTTTACAGGAGTTTAAGGCTGACTGCACATAGGAACCTCTCTTTACAGGAGTTTAAGGCTGACTGCCCATAGGAACCTCTCCTTACAGGAGTTTAAGGGTAACTGCCCATAGGAACCTCTCTTTACAGGGGTTTAAGCCCGGCTGCCCATAGGAACCTCTCTTTACAGTAGTTTAAGGCTGACTGCCCATAGGAACCTCTCTTTACAGGAGTTTCAGGCTGACTGCCCATAGGAACCTCTCTTTACAGGAGTTTCAGGCTGACTGCCCATAGGAACCTCTCTTTACAGGAGTTTCAGGCTGACTGCCCATAGGGACCTCTCTTTACAGGAGTTTAAGGCTGATTACCCATGGGAATCTCTCTTTACAGGAGTTTCAGGCTGACTGCTCATGGGAACCTCTCTTTACAAGAGTTTAAGGCTGGCTGCCCATGGGAACCTCTCTTTACAGGAGTTTAAGGCTGACTGCCCATGGGAACCTCTCTTTACAGGAGTTTAAGCCCGGCTGCTCATGGAAACCTCTCTTTACAGAAGTTTAAGCCCGGCTGATCATGGGAACCTCTCTTTACAAGAGTTTAAGGCTGGCTGCCCATGGGAACCTCTCTTTACAGGAGTTTAAGGCTGACTGCCCATGGGAACCTCTCTTTACAGGGGTTTAAGTCCGGCTGCCCATAGGAACCTCTCTTTACAGGAGTTTAAGGCTGACTGCCCATGGGAACCTCTCTTTACAGGAGTTTAAGGCTGATTGCCCATGGGAACCTCTCTTTACAGGAGTTTAAGGCTGACTACCCATGGGAACCTCTCTTTATAGGATTTTAAGGCTGACTGTCCATGGGAACCTCTCTTTACAGGAGTTTAAGGCTGACTACACATGGGAACCTCTCTTTACAGGAGTTTAAGGCTGACTGCCCATGGGAACCTCTCTTTACAGGAGTTTAAGGCTGATTGCCCATGGGAACCTCTCTTTACAGGAGTTTAAGGCTGACTACCCATGGGAACCTCTCTTTATAGGATTTTAAGGCTGACTGCCCATGGGAACCTCTCTTTACAGGAGTTTAAGGCTGACTACCCATAGGAACCTCTCTTTGTAGAAGTTTAAGGCTGATTGCCCATGGGAACCTCTCTTTACAGGAGTTTAAGGCTGACTACCCATAGGAACCTCTCTTTGTAGAAGTTTAAGGCTGACTGCCCATAGGAACCTCTCTTTACAGGGGTTTAAGCCCGGCTGCCCATGGGAACCTCTCTTTACAGGAGTTTAAGGCTGACTGCCCATGCGAACCTCTCTTTACAGGAGTTTAAGGCTGATTGCCCATGGGAACCTCTCTTTACAGGAGTTTAAGGCTGACTACCCATGGGAACCTCTCTTTATAGGATTTTAAGGCTGACTGCCCATGGGAACCTCTCTTTACAGGAGTTTAAGGCTGACTACCCATAGGAACCTCTCTTTGTAGAAGTTTAAGGCTGATTGCCCATGGGAACCTCTCTTTACAGGAGTTTAAGGCTGACTACCCATAGGAACCTCTCTTTGTAGAAGTTTAAGGCTGACTGCCCATAGGAACCTCTCTTTACAGGAGTTTAAGGCTGGCTGCTCATGGGAACCTCTCTTTACAGGAGTTTAAGACCGGCTGCTCATGGGAACCTCTCTTTACAGGAGTTTAAGCCCGGCTGCTCATGGGAACCTCTCTTTACAGGAGTTTAAGGCTGATTGCCCATAGGGACCTCTCTTTACAGGAGTTTGTGGCTGACTGCCCATGGGAACCTCTCTTTATAGGAGTTTAAGGCTGACTGCCCATAGGAACCTCTCTTTACAGGAGTTTAAGGCTGACTGCCCATAGGAACCTCTCTTTATAGGATTTTAAGGCTGACTGCCCATGGGAACCTCTCTTTACAGGAGTTTAAGGCTGACTACCCATGGGAACCTCTCTTTACAGGAGTTTAAGGCTGACTGCTCATAGGAACCTCTCTTTACAGGAGTTTAAGGCTGACTGCCCATGGGAACCTCTCTTTACAGGAGTTTAAGGCTGACTGCCCATGGGAACCTCTCTTTACAGGAGTTTAAGGCTGACTGCCCATGGAAACCTCTCTTTACAGGAGTTTAAGGCTGACTGCCCATAGAAACCTCTCTTTACAGGAGTTTAAGACTGACTGCCCATGGAAACCACTCTTTATAGGTGTTTAAGGCTGACTGCCCATGGAAACCTCTCTTTACAGGAGTTTAGGCTCACTGCCCTTGTGAACCTCTCTTTACAGGAGTTTAAGGCTGGCTGCCCATGGGAACCTCTCTTTACAAGAGTTTAAGGCTGGCTGCCCATGGGAACCTCTCTTTACAGGAGTTTAAGGCTGACTGCCCATGGAAACCTCTCTTTACAGGTGTTTAAGGCTGACTGCCCATAGGAACCTCTCTTTACAGGAGTTTAAGACTGACTGCCCATGGAAACCTCTCTTTACAGGTGTTTAAGGCTGACTGCCCATGGGAACCTCTCTTTACAGGTGTTTAAGGCTGACTGCCCATGGGAACCTCTCTTTACAGGAGTTTAAGGCTGACTGCCCATAGGAACCTCTCTTTACAGGAGTTTAAGGCTGGCTGCCCATAGGAATCTCTATTTACAGGAGTTTAAGGCTGACTGCCCATAGGAACCTCTCTTTACAGGAGTTTAAGGCTGACTGCCCATAGGGATCTCTCTCTTTACAGTAGTTTAAGTCTGGCTGCCCATAGGAACTTCTCTTTTTAGGAGTTTAAGGCTGACTGCCCATTAGAACCTCTCTTTACAGATGTTTAAGGCTGACTGCCCATAGGAACCTCTCTTTACAGGAGTTTAAGGCTGACTGCCCATAGGAACCTCTCTTTACAGGAGTTTAAGGCTGACTGCCCATGGGAACCTCTCTTTACAGGAGTTTAAGGCTGACTGCCCATAGGAACCTCTCTTTACAGGAGTTTAAGGCTGACTGCCCATGTGAACCTCTCTTTACAGGAGTTTAAGGCTGACTGCCCATAGGAACCTCTCTTTACAGGAGTTTAAGGCTGATTGCCCATGGGAACCTCTCTTTACAGGAGTTTCAGGCTGACTGCCCATGGGAACCTCTCTTTACAGGAGTTTAAGGCTGACTGCCCATGGGAACCTCTCTTTACAGGAGTTTAAGGCTGACTGCCCATGGGAACCTTTCTTTACAGGAGTTTAAGGCTGACTGCCCATGGGAACCTTTCTTTACAGGAGTTTAAGGCTGACTGGCCTTGTAAACATCTTTTTACAGGAGTTTAAGGCTGACTGCCCATAGGAACCTCTCTTTACAGGAGTTTAAGGCTGACTGCCCATAGGAACCTCTCTTTACAGGAGTTTAAGGCTGACTTCCCATGGGAACCTTTCTTTACAGGAGTTTAAGGCTGACTGCCCATGGGAACCTCTCTTTACAGGAGTTTAAGGCTGACTGGCCTTGTAAACATCTTTTTACAGGAGTTTAAGGCTGACTGCCCATAGGAACCTCTCTTTACAGGAGTTTAAGGCTGACTGCCCATAGGAACCTCTCTTTACAGGAGTTTAAGGCTCACTGCCCATAGGAACCTCTCTTTACAGGAGTTTAAGGCTGGCTGCCCATAGGGACCTCTCTTTACAGTAGTTTAAGGCGGACTGCCCATAGGAACCTCTCTTTACAGGAGTTTAAGGCTGATTACCCATGGGAATCTCTCTTTACAGGAGTTTCAGGCTGACTGCCCATGGGAACCTCTCTTTACAGGAGTTTAAGCCCGGCTGCTCATGGGAACCTCTCTTTACAGGAGTTTAAGGCTGGCTGCCCATGGGAACCTCTCTTTACAGGAGTTTAAGCCCGGTTGCTCATGGGAACCTCTCTTTACAGGAGTTTAAGCCCGGCTGCTCATGGGAACCTCTCTTTACAGGAGTTTAAGGCTGACTGCCCATAGGAACCTCTCTTTACAGGAGTTTAAGGCTGACTGCCCATAGGAACCTCTCTTTACAGGAGTTTAAGGCTGACGGCCCATAGGGACCTCTCTTTACAGTAGTTTAAGGCTGACTGCCCTTGTAAACCTCTCTTTACAGGAGTTTCAGGCTGATTGCTCATAGGAACCTCTCTTTGTAGAAGTTTAAGGCTGACTGACCATGGGAACCTCTCTTTACAGGGGTTTAAGCCCGGCTGCCCATAGGAACCTCTCTTTACAGGGGTTTAAGCCCGGCTGCCCATGGGAACCTCTCTTTACAGGAGTTTAAGGCTGACTGCCCATAGGAACCTCTCTTTACAGGAGTTTAAGGCTGACTGCCCATAGGAACCTCTCTTTACAGGAGTTTCAGGCTGACTGCCCATGGGAACCTCTCTTTACAGGAGTTTAAGGCTGACTGCCCATGGGAACCTCTCTTTACAGGAGTTTAAGGCTGACTGTCCATAGGAACCTCTCTTTACAGGAGTTTAAGGCTGACTGCCCATGGGAACCTCTCTTTACAGGAGTTTAAGGCTGACTGCCCATAGGAACCTCTCTTTACAGGAGTTTAAGGCTGACTGCCCATGGGAACCTCTCTTTACAGGAGTTTAAGGCTGACTGCCCATAGGAACCTCTCTTTACAGGAGTTTAAGGCTGACTGCCCATGGGAACCTCTCTTTACAGGAGTTTAAGGCTGACTGCCCATAGGAACCTCTCTTTATAGGATTTTAAGGCCGGCTGCTCATAGGAACCTCTCTTTACAGGAGTTTAAGGCTGACTGCCCATAGGAACCTCTCCTTACAGGAGTTTAAGGCTGACTGCCCATAGGAACCTCTCCTTACAGGAGTTTAAGGCTGACTGCCCTTAGAAATGACATAGATGCCAACTTAAGGAATGCCACAGTACTAAAGTACGCAGACGACATCAAGCTGTACCTTGAGATAAAAAGGACAGATCCTGAACACTATAGATCTTGCTTGCAGTCTGACCTGGACACAATGCAACAGTGGATCTCAGACTGGCAACTCAAGCTAGCTGTGGACAAGTGCACCACCATGCATTTTGGGTGTAAAAACCCAGCGTCCACATACTCCCTCCACAGCACTAATATCAAGAAGTCTTCCTGTGAACGTGACCTGGGCATTACGGTCAGCAGCGATTTGCGTTGGACGAGGCACGTCTCTAAAATTGTCAAGAGGGCCGAGGGTGTCTTAGCATCACTCAGCAAGACCTTTGTCAGCCGCTCTCCAGATATCTATTTAAGGCTGTATACAGCTATGGTGCGACCACACTTAGAATTTGCATCACCAGTCTGGAACCCCTATCTTGCTCAGGACATTGACCGCCTGGAAACTGTTCAGAGACGTGCAACCAAGCGAATACCCTCCATCAGGCATCTACCATACTCTGAGCGCCTTGCTTCCCTGGGCATGGATTCATTGAAGCTCCGACGCCTGGCAACTGACTTGGTAAACACCCACAAAATTGTTAACCATGTTGCCAACAACAACCCTGAGTGCCTTTTCGATTTCCATGTGTCTAACACACGTGGACATGCCCACAAAGTAAGAAAACAGCACAGTTCCCATGACTTTCGGAAACATTTTTTCACGCTCAGAGTTGCTGAAGCATGGAACAAACTACCTGCATCAGTTGTTAGCTGTCGAGACACTGCATCCTTTAAGGCCTCCATGCTTCCCGAGATCCGCCAACACTACAGCTAACACATACAAACATGTACTTCCCTGGCATTTGTGTATTATTCTATGTACTATATTGACGAGTTGTAGTGCACCTGAGCACTTTACACAATAATTTCATTATTATTAAACCTCTCTTTACACGTGTTTAAGGCTGACTGCCCATAGGAACCTCTCTTTACAGGAGTTTAAGGCTGGCTGCCCATAGGGACCTCTCTTTACAGGAGTTTAAGGCTGACTGCCCATGGGAACCTCTCTTTACAGGAGTTTAAGGCTGACTGCCCATAGGAACCTCTCTTTACAGGAGTTTAAGGCTGCACATGGGAACCTCTCTATGTATATGATCTGCTGCTTATAGTCGAATCTATTGTCAAATCGCCACCGACGAATGCGAGAAAGTTCTCCAGGAAAGTTAACCAGGAATCTTTAAAAATCATCCCACAGAAGACACACACACACACACACACACACACACATATATATATTCACTATATTTAGTGGTACACCACTGGATCGAACTGGCCATTCCGCATAGTTAACCGTGATGAAATAGTAGGAAAAACACTCAACGTCACGGAACTCATCCATCGTAGATGTGTGTGTGCCTGTGTGTGTATGTGTATGTGTATGTGTATGTGTGCCTGTGTGCGCGCGTGTGTGTGTGTATGGATGTGTGTACGTACCAGCCACAATTTGTATATAATTCTTGTATCAATAACACTAACATATTCTTTTTAATATTTTATTCATAGGTTACATAATTGTTTAGGTACAAAAATCTTGCTTATAAGAGTGTTGTTTCGTCTTAATTCTTCTTTATAATGGGTGTAATTATGTTCTGTTCGAAATACGAATTCATGCAGAGGATACAGCTCCTTACAGAGTACCTTGGTTCGATAACGGTTGGATATGGGGACTTCCATTCTATGGTTATAAGATGATGATTGGCACCATTTTAACGCCTGTTCTCCTACATAATAATCTATTGAACAGGGAGTAGGAAATTTAATTCCTTCAAAGGATCTATAATATAGGGGGAATATATGAGATTTTTTATAATGAAACGTGCTCTGTACGGTAAGTTCATGCCAGATATGTGATTCGTTTTCCTCGAAGTAAAATATATCTATATAAGGCCATCGGAATGGTCTTGATTTTAGTGTCTTCAGATTTTTATAATAGAATTTCCATTGATAATGATGTGGAGAATAAAGACCGAAATTTGGTATTGAACCTAAAATCTTTTTACATCTAGCTTGTTCTGTTTTGTTTACCCAGACATCGATATCGTCGTCCCAAGGTATAAAACCATGGTGTCGTCTGGCTCCGATAGCTGTTCCCCCATTTAGTATAAAAGTTATATTTGCATTTGTAAGTGCATTCGCGAATACTGATGCTGTTAGTAAAAACATTTCCTTTTCTGCGGAGTTTAATGCTCCCGGGTAAAGTTGCATCAATTTTTCAGTTTTATTCGATGACAATTTTCCAGAATAATGCTTTGAGGTACGAATTTCACCCAAATTTATCGTGAAATTCAATTGAGTCAAGATTGGTGGCACCGTTGTTGGAGTATGCACTCTTGTTGGAGCAGGCACTCTTGTTGGAGTAGACACCCTTTTTGGAGTATGCACTCTTGTTGGAGTAGACACCCTTTTTGGAGTAGGCACTCTTGTTGGAGTTGACACTCTTGTTGGAGCAGACACTCTTGTTGGAGTAGACATCCTTTTTGGAGTATGCACTCTTGTTGGAGTAGACACCCTTTTTGGAGTAGGCACTCTTGTTGGAGTAGACACTCTTGTTGGAGTAGGAACTCTTGTTGGAGCAGGCACTCTTGTTGGAGCAGGAACTCTTGTTGGAGCAGGCACTCTTGTTGGAGTAGACACTCTTGTTGGAGCAGGAACTCTTGTTGGAGTATGCACTCTTGTTGGAGCAGGCACTCTTGTTGGAGTAGGCACTCTTGTTGGAGTAGACACTCTTGTTGGAGCAGGCTCCCTCGTTGTAGTAAGCACCTGTGTTGAAGTAAATATAGTTTTTGGCCTCGTTATTCGTTTATTTGGCGCTTGAGGGCAAAACCATTCATTTGAAATAACCTCGGTGTACTGATAAGGCGATTGTAACAGAATCATGGTTAAAACTACTACCAGTATCCAGGGTAAGAAACGCCAAAAGTTACTTGAGAACATCGTTATTATTTTCTTTTAAATGTTTAAAATTATCCTTTCAAAAAACACTACAAAATATATTCTCTCAATCACAAGGGAATAACATGATTACTATTATAATATCTAAATTTATTTTGTCTTAGAGGCCACGTTTGGAAGTTTTAAACGTTTGCTAGATAAGTCATTCTACAAATAATCTCACGGTGTAATTTCTATCATACCTTCTCTTCTAGTTTTGCCTGAAATCATCCTAAACTATCGAAGTATTGTTTTTTCATTGATCTTTCTCTGAAACATATTACTTATTGTTATAAATGAACAGTTCAGTCAAAACAAATAGTCATCGTCCGGCCGATTTTTATTAATTAGTACCGTTTATCATTCATTTGCAAATCTGAAACAAGGAATGGTTGAAAAATTATATTTCTTAATCAAAGGTAAAATTATGATATTTCTTAAATAAAGGTAAACTTATAATATTGATTAAATAAAGTTGAAATTATAATATTGTTTGATGAAAGGTAAAATTATAATATTGATCGATCAAAGGTAAAATTATTATATTGATTAAAAAAAGGTAAATTATAATATTTTTTAAACAAAGGTAAAATTATTATATCGATTAAATAAAAGTTAGATTATTATATTGATTGAATAATAGTAAAAATATTATATTTCCTAAATATCATAACAGAGGATTTTAAGGCCAACTGCCCATGGGAACGTCTCTTTGCTGGGGTTTAAGGCTGACTTCCCATGGGAACCTCACTCTATGCAGATGATCTGGTGCTTATAGCCGAATCTATTCAAGAACTAGAAAACAAGTTCCGACCATGGAAACAGAATTTGGAATCAAAATGTCTGAGAGTATACTGAAGCAAAGCTAAAGATTTCTCAAAAGATTCTCTCTACGTACTAAGGACGACTCTATGGCGCATGATAGTAAGACAAGGGCTGTGACTGCAGCTGTCATGCGTAGACTGGCGAGACACGAAGCAACCATACTTCGTTGGATGTGAAATATAAGTGTGAAAGAAAGGCTGTGCTTGGACGAGTTGAGGGAGACGCTGCTTCTAAGTGGAGTCTGTGGTGGTGTGCAGGAGAGAAGACTGTGTTGATACGGACATGTGATGCCCATAGACAATGAGCGCTGGGTGAAAAACGTGCCAGGAAATCCCAGTGGAAGGAAGCTGCATTAAACGTAGACCAAGAAAGAACTAGGCAGATTTTGTGAGAGCTGATTTCAAATTGCTGAACCGAGTAGATGACGAAGGATTGCAGCAAGGGGAGAAATGGTGTGCTGAGAAGAACGCGAGCAACACATGCAAACGTGGTAAAATGGACGTAAAAACGATGATGATGATGACGATGATAAGTATATATTTATTCATAAGTTTGTTTTGAAACAACGAGCGAACTTTGAAATTTAGTAGAAACTAGACTACCGATTTACGCGAAACTTGTTTTATTCCATTTGTATTCCCATTTTAGGGTCAACTTCCTTTCAAAGTATTTCCCTATTATGCGCCCTTTTGGCTCTATCACATTACACACAAGCAAGCTAGCAATCACAGACATTTAGTATTATATAGATAGAAAGCTTTCGCCGGATTTTTGACTAAAGAAATTTTAGCCTGATAGAGGGGTTTAGAACCCTCTAAAAAATGGAAAAGGATGAGTATTGACGTCAATACTCATCCTTTCCCATTTTTAGAAGGTTCTAAACCTCGCTATTAGGCTAAAATTTCTTTAGTAAAAAATACGGCGAAATCTATTTCTACTAAATTTGATATTTATTTATATTGTCATACAAACTTGGTATAAATATCCAACGGTTTAGAGTTAAGTATAATTAGTTACAACAGTGACATGTACATGTACTTAAGTTTCGTTAGGTTTTAAACCTAATATAATTGTTTCTACTTTTGGCACAAGGCCAGCAATTACACAGTGCATTACTGGTACTTCATTTTATCGACCCCGTAAGGATGAAAGGCAAAGTTAACCTCGGCGGGATTTGAACTCAGAATGGCAAGGGCCGTAACTCTATGCGTCAAAGCATGGCGTCCGACCCTCTACCGATACTGCCAATCCAATGGCTCCTAGTGGAGATTTTAGAAAGTATATGAGTGTTCAATGGGTAGGTTATATTATAAATAGACAAACACCTTTAATGTAAATGCAAAGGGTGGTACCTATATAAAAAAAACAACAGCAGGCAAATTGTGCTTAACAGGGAGTCCAAGGGTTAAATTGAAAGGCTGAAAAAATAAATTCAATGAATCTGGTTTAGACCATGTTTCAGAAAAAAAGTTTGCTTGTTGAGGACAAAGATTAAAGCAGTCAAGGTGCATATTTAAGCAGTATTTCTCTGAAACCAGTTGTCAGAGTATTTTCTACTTCTCCGAGCTATATATTTTTCTTTTTATGACAGGCTGAATGAACAAGCCAACGAAACGTAAGTACCTGTACATGTCACTATTACAAGTTTGGAAGTTTTAAACGTTTGCTAGATAAGTCATTCTACAAATAATCTCACGGTGTAATTTCTATCATACCTTCTCTTTTAGTTTTGCCTGAAATCATCCTAAACTATCGAAGTATTGTTTTTTCATTGATCTTTCTCTGAAACATGTCAAAAGAAATAGTCATCGTCTGGACGATTTTTATTATTTAGTACCGTTTATCATTCATTTACAAATCTGAAACAAGGAATGGTTGAAAAATTATATTTCTTAATCAAAGGTAAAATTATGATATTATTTAAATAAAGATAAAATTATTATATTACTTAATGAAATGTAAAAATAAAAAACAAAAATTAAAACATTCCGTTATAACTTTTTCGGTGTTCTAGGGAATGGATTGGGTCTCCGCCTCATCATTCGATGAGTGCATCAGTTGTTAGATCAACGGAACAACTTGCTCGTGAAAAATATGTGCATGTGGCTGAGCCTTCCATAGATGCAAGTATCCTTGTGTAATTCTCAGGGAGATTCTGCATGACAAGTCTTGTCCGGTCCTATCTACTGTAGTATAGTAGCTAGATTCTATTTACTGTAGTATAGTAGCTAGATTCTATTTACTGCAGTATAGTACTTAGGTTCTATTTACTGTAGTATAGTAGATAGATTCTATTTACTGTAGTATAGTACTTAGGTTCTATTTACTGTAGTATAGTAGATATATTCTATTTACTGTAGTATAGTACTTAGGTTCTATTTACTGTAGTATAGTAGCTAGATTCTATTTACTGTAGTATAGTAGTTAGGTTCTATTTACTGTAGTATAGTAGCTAGATTCTATTTACTGTAGTATAGTAGCTAGATTCTATTTACTGTAGTATAGTACTTAGGTTCTATTTACTGTAGTATAGTAGATAGATTATATTTACTGTAGTATAGTACTTAGGTTCTATTTACTGTAGTATAGTAGATAGATTCTATTTACTGTAGTATAGTAGCTTGGTTCTATTTACTGTAGTATAGTAGTTAGGTTCTATTTACTATAGTATAGTAGTTAGATTCTATTTACAGTAGTATAGTAGTTAGGTTCTATTTACTGTAGTATAGTAGCTAGGTTCTATTTACTGTAGTATAGTAGCTAGGTTCTATTTACTGTAGTATAGTAGTTAGGTTCTATTTACTGTAGTATAGTAGTTAGGTTCTATTTACTGTAGTATAGTAGTTAGGTTCTATTTACTGTAGTATAGTAGTTAGGTTCTATTTACTGTAGTATAGTAGTTAGGTTCTATTTACTGTAGTATAGTAGCTAGGTTCTATTTACAGTAGTATAGTAGCTAGGTTCTATTTACTGTAGTATAGTAGTTAGGTTCTATTTACTGTAGTATAGTAGTTAGGTTCTATTTACTGTAGTATAGTAGTTAGGTTCTATTTACTGTAGTATAGTAGTTAGGTTCTATTTACTGTAGTATAGTAGCTAGGTTCTATTTACTGTAGTATAGTAGCTAGGTTCTATTTACTGTAGTATAGTAGCTAGGTTATTTTTACTGTAGTATAGTAGCTAGGTTCTATTTACTGTAGTATAGTAGTTAGGTTCTATTTACTGTAGTATAGTAGCTAGGTTCTATTTACTGTAGTATAGTAGCTAGGTTCTATTTACTGTAGTATAGTAGTTAGGTTCTATTTACTGTAGTATAGTAGCTAGGTTCTATTTACTGTAGTATAGTAGATAGATTCTATTTACTGTAGTATAGTAGTTAGGTTCTATTTACTGTAGTATAGTAGCTAGGTTCTATTTACCGTAGTATAGTAGCTAGGTTCTATTTACTGTAGTATAGTAGCTAGGTTCTATTTACTGTAGTATAGTAGCTAGGTTCTATTTACTGTAGTATAGTAGCTAGGTTCTATTTACTGTAGTATAGTAGTTAGGTTCTATTTACTGTAGTATAGTAGCTAGGTTCTATTTACTGTAGTATAGTAGATAGATTCTATTTACTGTAGTATAGTAGTTAGGTTCTATTTACTGTAGTATAGTAGCTAGGTTCTATTTACCGTAGTATAGTAGCTAGGTTCTATTTACTGTAGTATAGTAGCTAGGTTCTATTTACTGTAGTATAGTAGCTAGGTTCTATTTACTGTAGTATAGTAGCTAGGTTCTATTTACTGTAGTATAGTAGCTAGGTTCTATTTACTGTAGTATAGTAGCTAGGTTCTATTTACCGTAGTATAGTAGCTAGGTTCTATTTACTGTAGTATATTAGCTAGGTTCTATTTACTGTAGTATAGTAGCTAGGTTCTATTTACTGTAGTATAGTAACTAGGTTCTATTTACTGTAGTATAGTAGTTAGGTTCTATTTACTGTAGTATAGTAGCTAGGTTCTATTTACTGTAGTATAGTAGCTAGGTTCTATTTACTGTAGTATAGTAGCTAGGTTCTATTTACTGTAGTATAGTAGCTAGGTTCTATTTACTGTAGTATAGTAACTAGGTTCTATTTACTGTAGTATAGTAGTTAGGTTCTATTTACTGTAGTATAGTAGTTAGGTTCTATTTACTGTAGTATAGTAGCTAGGTTCTATTTACTGTAGTATAATAACTACGTTCTATTTACTGTAGTATAGTAGTTAGATTCTATTTACGGTAGTATAGTAGTTAGGTTCTATTTACTGTAGTATAGTAGCTAGGTTCTATTTACTGTAGTATAGTAGCTAGGTTCTATTTACTGTAGTATAGTAACTAGGTTCTATTTACTGTAGTATAGTAGTTAGGTTCTATTTACTGTAGTATAGTAGTTAGGTTCTATTTACTGTAGTATAGTAGTTAGGTTCTATTTACTGTAGTATAGTAGTTAGGTTCTATTTACTGTAGTATAGTAGTTAGGTTTTATTTACTGTAGTATAGTAGCTAGGTTCTATTTACCGTAGTATAGTAGCTAGGTTCTATTTACTGTAGTATAGTAACTAGGTTCTATTTACTGTAGTATAGTAGTTAGGTTCTATTTACTGTAGTATAGTAGTTAGGTTCTATTTACTGTAGTATAGTAGTTAGGTTCTATTTACTGTAGTATAGTAGTTAGGTTCTATTTACAGTAGTATAGTAGCTAGGTTCTATTTACTGTAGTATAGTAGTTAGGTTCTATTTACTGTAGTATAGTAGCTAGGTTCTATTTACTGTAGTATAGTAGCTAGGTTCTATTTACTGTAGTATAGTAGTTAGGTTCTATTTACTGTAGTATAGTAACTAGGTTCTATTTACTGTAGTATAGTAGCTAGGTTCTATTTACTGTAGTATAGTAGCTAGGTTCTATTTACTGTAGTATAGTAACTAGGTTCTATTTACTGTAGTATAGTAGTTAGGTTCTATTTACTGTAGTATAGTAACTAGGTTCTATTTACTGTAGTATAGTAGCTAGGTTCTATTTACTGTAGTATAGTAGCTAGGTTCTATTTACTGTAGTATAGTAGTTAGGTTCTATTTACTGTAGTATAGTAGCTAGGTTCTATTTACCGTAGTATAGTAGCTAGGTTCTATTTACTGTAGTATAGTAACTAGGTTCTATTTACTGTAGTATAGTAGTTAGGTTCTATTTACTGTAGTATAGTAGCTAGGTTCTATTTACTGTAGTATAGTAGCTAGGTTCTATTTACTGTAGTATAGTAACTAGGTTCTATTTACTGTAGTATAGTAGCTAGGTTCTATTTACTGTAGTATAGTAGCTAGGTTCTATTTACTGTAGTATAGTAGTTAGGTTCTATTTACTGTAGTATAGTAGCTAGGTTCTATTTACTGTAGTATAGTAGCTAGGTTCTATTTACTGTAGTATAGTAGCTAGGTTCTATTTACTGTAGTATAGTAGTTAGGTTCTATTTACTGTAGTATAGTAGCTAGGTTCTATTTACTGTAGTATAGTAGCTAGGTTCTATTTACTGTAGTATAGTAACTAGGTTCTATTTACTGTAGTATAGTAGCTAGGTTCTATTTACTGTAGTATAGTAGTTAGGTTCTATTTAGCGTAGTAAAGTTGCCAAGTTCTTATTCTAACACAGGTGTTCTCAATGTGGGTGCTACCACCTCCAGGGATGTTGGGGCCTGTGGTGGGGTGGTAGAGAAAAAGGGGGCAGTTGGGAGGAACAGAGAGGCTGTAAATGTCATTCTGCCGTGTGAAAACTTGCCTCACATTCTTTCTTCTACTTAACATTTTACCCAGGGCCGGATTCATCAAATTTTCTTATATTTAGAGACATCAGGTTGTTATCAGAATATCTAATAAAGAAGAAGTCTACATTTGGAACAAAGTGAAATTCTTCTTCATTGTCTTTCTAACATCATATTTGGTTGAGAGAGGATTCAGTGCAGTCTCACGGTCTCTTACGGAGCAGTGGTACATCATCTCTTACAGAGCAGTGGTACATCTTCTCTTACAGAGCAGTGGTACATCATCTCTTACGGAGCAGTGGTACATCATCTCTTACAGAGCAGTGGTACATCATCTCTTACAGAGCAGTGGTACATCTTCTCTTACGGAGCAGTGGTACATCATCTCTTAAGGAGCAGTGGTACATCATCTCTTACAGAGCAGTGGTACATCTTCTCTTAAGGAGCAGTGGTACATCTTCTCTTACAGAGCAGTGGTACATCATCTCTTACGGAGCAGTGGTACATCTTCTCTTACAGAGCAGTGGTACATCATCTCTTACAGAGCAGTGGTACATCTTCTCTTACAGAGCAGTGGTACATCATCTCTTACGGAGCAGTGGTACATCATCTCTTACGGAGCAGTGGTACATCTTCTCTTACAGAGCAGTGGTACATCATCTCTTACAGAGCAGTGGTACATCATCTCTTACAGAGCAGTGGTACATCATCTCTTACGGAGCAGTGGTACATCATCTCTTACAGAGCAGTGGTACATCTTCTCTTACAGAGCAGTGGTACATCATCTCTTACGGAGCAGTGGTACATCATCTCTTACAGAGCAGTGGTACATCATCTCTTACGGAGCAGTGGTACATCATCTCTTACAGAGCAGTGGTACATCATCTCTTAAGGAGCAGTGGTATATCTTCTCTTACGGAGCAGTGGTACATCATCTCTTACGGAGCAGTGGTACATCATCTCTTACAGAGCAGTGGTACATTATCTCTTAAGGAGCAGTGGTACATCATCTCTTACAGAGCAGTGGTACATCATCTCTTACAGAGCAGTGGTACATCTTCTCTTACAGAGCAGTGGTACATCATCTCTTACAGAGCAGTGGTACATCATCTCTTAAGGAGCATTGGTATATCTTCTCTTACGGAGCAGTGGTACATCATCTCTTACGGAGCAGTGGTACATCTTCTCTTACAGAGCAGTGGTACATCATCTCTTACGGAGCAGTGGTACATCTTCTCTTACAGAGCAGTGGTACATCATCTCTTACAGAGCAGTGGTACATCTTCTCTTACGGAGCAGTGGTACATCATCTCTTACGGAGCAGTGGTACATCTTCTCTTACGGAGCAGTGGTACATCATCTCTTACAGAGCAGTGGTACATCTTCTCTTACGGAGCAGTGGTACATCATCTCTTACAGAGCAGTGGTACATCTTCTCTTACAGAGCAGTGGTACATCATCTCTTACAGAGCAGTGGTACATCTTCTCTTACAGAGCAGTGGTACATCATCTCTTACAGAGCAGTGGTACATCTTCTCTTACGGAACAGTGGTACATCATCTCTTACAGAGCAGTGGTACATCTTCTCTTACAGAGCAGTGGTACATCATCTCTTACAGAGCAGTGGTACATCTTCTCTTACAGAGCAGTGGTACATCATCTCTTACAGAGCAGTGGTACATCTTCTCTTACAGAGCAGTGGTACATCATCTCTTAAGGAGCAGTGGTACATCTTCTCTTACGGAGCAGTGGTACATCATCTCTTACGGAGCAGTGGTACATCTTCTCTTACAGAGCAGTGGTACATCATCTCTTACAGAGCAGTGGTACATCTTCTCTTACAGAGCAGTGGTACATCATCTCTTATGGAGCAGTGGTACATCTTCTCTTACAGAGCAGTGGTACATCATCTCTTTCGGAGCAGTGGTACATCTTCTCTTACAGAGCAGTGGTACATCATCTCTTACGGAGCAGTGGTACATCTTCTCTTACAGAGCAGTGGTACATCTTCTCTTACGGAGCAGTGGTACATCATCTCTTTCGGAGCAGTGGTACATCATCTCTACACCACCTATTCCACCACCCCTCTGTGTACACTAAATACAACAGCCAGATAACAGCAATTTCACCACCACCACCACCACCAGTCCCAGCATAATAATAATAATTATTATTATTGTATCTCAAGTTTTCTCAAAATGTTTAATTCAAATATTAAGGAAATATGTCAACATATATATTAAACATAGGCGATAATCCGCAATAGATATACAGATCAAAGAAACGCATACTAGCTACAGCTATTCAACAGAACTCAGTAGCGACAACGCCATCACTACACTCACCGCCATTTCTGGGTGAGAGAAGCCATCTTGTTCGTGACCTCCTCCCACTAATAATAATAATAATAATAATAATAATAATAATGATAAAAGGACGATTTGTTATGTCTTCATTACGTTTATTGAGTAGTGACGCGCATTTCGCTATTGAACAGCTCAAAGTTCGATCTGTATCGATCTGACCCGACTCTGGAATCAAAAGCTCGTCAGACCTCTGTAGTGGTCATGACAGAATGAACCTATAGATGGGATAACTGCACGTTCCACTCCCTAAATATATATTATCTAAATAGCTTCGGGGAGCAAAGTCACAATTCCACTAGATTTTCGTGCAAATGTACTCAATATACTCATCAAAGTTTAATAAGTGTATTGATATGAAATCATAGATCACTGTAGATCGTCCATTAATAAAAATATAAATACCTATATGTACTTTTATTCAAGTACAGAGTTTTCCCATTTTCAAAGACACATACACATTCAATAATAAATCGCACCACTTTGAAAGGTTATAGTCGATCATATTGGTTCCAGTACCTTTTTATCGAACCACAAAATTAGGGGAGATAGACACGCGCACACACACATATATATAAGGGTAAACGGTAAAGACACCCTTCGGTCACCAATGACCATGGGATTTGCACCTAGAAAGTTCTGCTCTGAGGCACAAGTCTGGGCAAGGTTGTTTGTGGAAGATCAGCAGTCGCCATTACATACCAGCCTCCCCTCTCCACGTCACTGATGTTCCAAGGGAAAGGTAATGGCTGGTACAGCTTGCCTCCAGTGACGTCACAACTCATTTCTACAGCTGAGTAAACTGGAGCAACGTGTTTTGCTCAAGAACAGAACTCGCTTATTTATATATATAAATAAAATTAGAATTCTATTTCTCACCCTAGCACAGCTGATACATAAATGTAAGTATGTACATACTCACACACACACACACACACACACACACACACACACACACACACACACACACACACACACACACACACATATATATATATATATGTGTGTGTGTGTGTGTGTAAGTAAGTATGCACACGTACACACACATATATATATACATATATATATAAATATTATTGTGGATTGGCAGTATGGGTAGAGGGTCGGACGCCATGCTTTGAAGCATAGAGTTACTGCCCATGCCATTCTGAGTTCAAATCCCGCCGAGGTTAACTTTGCCTTTCATCCTTACGGGGTCGATAAAATAAAGTACCAGTAATGTACTGGGTTATTGCTGGCCTTGTGCCAATAGTAGAAACAATTATTATATATATACATACACACACACATATATATATACATATATATGTATGGGTTATATCAAACATTAATAATAATGTTCGATCCGTTTGTAAACAAACGGTCCGATTTGAAGCTGTGCCGTGCCGATGACTGATCGTCATCTGCTTATTCAACACTGGCTTTGAGGAACAATCAACATGTTTCGGAGTCATTACCCTTCATCAGGACTGTACACCTCTGCCAGTCTCTGACCCATATATATATATATATATATATATATATATATATATATATATATATATATATGTGTGTGTGTGTGTGTGTGTGTGTGTGTGTGTGTGTGTGTGTGTGTGTGTGTGTGTGTGTGTGTGTGTGTGTCTATCTATCTATACTTGTCGTCGAAAACCTGGTGGGAGAAGCGCAGACATTCGCAATCCCGACCAGCTCCATACACGACAACCTCCGCTTCATGCGATACATCATAGAGAGGGTAGGGTGTAAACCCGGCTTCGGTGGGGCCCTGATCAACTTGGATCAGTCTAAGGCTTTCGATAGGGTTGACCATCGTTACCTGGATGCGGTGCTCGAGGCGGCAGGCTTTGGTCCCGTGTTCAGGGGCTAGATTGCTGCAATGCACAACATCAACAACTGCTCAAGGGTCAAGGTGAACGGCTACCTTTCGGAGCCGTTCCATATCACGCGCTCCATCCGACAGGGATGCCCTCTCTCCTCCCTTCTGTACGTACTGACTCTCGAGCCACTACTGTGGAAGTTGGAGCTATTGCAGGGCATCCCTTTGGAACCGGGACTGCGAAAAGCGGCGTCGGCCTGCGCCGACGACGTGACAGTAATGGTGTCGAGCACCTCGCAAATCGGGGAGATCGGCACCTTACTGGAGGAATAGGAAAGGTTCACAGGAGCGAAGCTGAATCGGGACAAATCCGTCGGTTTGCAACTCGGAACGTGGAGAGGCAAACCGATGCCTTCCGATGACGTCGTCGGACGCTGGACGGAAGGACCGGTAAAGCTGCTCGGGGTCTGGTTTGGTCCTGACCACCAGGTGGAGAAGAACTGGAACGAGGTGACGGCCAAGGTGTTTGCGCTCACCCAGAAGTGGGCCGAGTGCAAATCCCTGAAAGATCGAGTGGAGGTGGCGAACACTTTTATAGCGTCCGTCATCTACTACCGCTTGACCGTTGTGCCTTGTCCAGCCAAAACGCCCACCAAAATGGAGTGCGCGCTCTTCCAATTCCTTTGGAAGAAACGGGTTCCTTTGATGAGAAGATCCATCTGCTGTCAACACCCTTCAAACGGAGGGCTGGGGATGCCGTGGCTGACGATGCGCAAACACGCGCTCAGGCTTCGGCACCTCCACGTATTCCTCACCGGACAACCGGTGTGGGCTCCGTTCGTGAGGCGAGCCTTCCCACGACTCGTCTCGCTGACCGAGCTGCAGACCTGGGTCAAGCAAAGACCGAAGAAAATGGGCGACTGGCATATCGAATGTGCTCAGGCGCTCACAGTCCTCTGGCAAACGGAGCCGGCGATCAGTGGAGACTCCACTTCGACATTCTATAGAGGGTTGGTCCGCAGCAAATGCGACGACACGCTCGGAGAAACTCTAGGCGTAGAGGAGGACGAACTGGCCAGTCTGTTCGGTAGGACCTTCCGCCCGGGACCAATGGACAACTTCCAAAAGTCCCTGGCCTGGCAGTGCTACCGAGGAGCTCTACAAGTTCGAGACAAGCTCTACAGACACGGGCGCCCGGATAGGGACCCTTCGAAAAAGATCTGTCCGAGATGCGTGCGCGACGAGGAAACCGTCGCACACGCATTGGTACAATGCCCGGGCGTTACCGACCTGTGGGGCTATGTAGAACGACTATTGTCGCGGGTGGGACCAATCCAGTTGACCACCGAGTCCATTGTCATGATCAAACCGCCACCCTCCTTCAAAAACGAGGGAGAGGCGGTTTTCCTATGTGTTATGGCTATGGTGAAAGAGGTTATATGGTGCACGAGGTTAAAAGGGCTGAGGTCAGACACCTTTCTCTCCGGCGAGCAACTGATTCGTTTTTTCAAATATCATTTTGGAAGAAGAATCAGAACGGAGAGAGAGGTGCTGTACCCCAGCAAATTTTATAAAAGGTGGGTGAATGTGGCAAAGATGGCCCGAGTGGTTGGGCCTTCTCTCTATATAAGCCTGTAGGTTGAGGAAAAAGAGGAAGAAAGGAAGGGAGTACTCACTCTTGGTGCTCCTGGAGATGAGGGTTGTACATTTTTTCGGGATGTGTACAACCCCTGTGTAACACCTCCCCCCTATTGGGGATTTCAATTGTTATTTGTTATTGTATTAATAGTTTTATTTTCATATACCTGTATGTAAACTCCCCATTTGTATTTGTCCCCTTCTTTTGTGCCCTTGTGGCTAATAAAGAAATTTATCTATCTATCTATCTCCTCGATAGATGTGTGCCAGTTCGCTGGTAATTTTTTTTCTAAGTAAGAAATAAAAAATGGGGTGAAATATTCGTTTGAAAAAATTTCTTCGGTGAAAAAAAATTTGTAATGTTGCATTCAGTCATGAACGCTGCGTCCAGTACTAGAAGTGGTGGAGAGGCGGTAAGAGTGTTAAGCTCGCACGCATCTCCTCTCACCACCTCATTGAAAGACGTCGAAAATGTCGTCAGTTTTGAAAACACGATGTCGAACGTTGACTGTAACATCAACACTAACACAAACACCAATAACATACAAAATATAAACAACACCAACCAGAACAACAACAACAACAACAACAACAACAATAATGACAACAAAAACAACAAGAACAACAGCAACAATGATAACAACAACACCACCAACAACAGCAACACGAACAACTCCACGAACAAGGAAAAGATTTCCTTTGCCCAAACTGCGAAAAAAAAACCTTGAATACCTGCCAGTAGACATAAGCAACGCTAAGGAGCTACTGGCAGAAGCCAAAAAATACATAGTATACGGGGAAAATTTATCATTTTCGCCCCCCCCCGAACTAAAAAGTCAAAGACTCCTAAACACAGTGATGTTTAGGACAGTGTTAAATAAAACGAAAAAAAAAACAGCTCAACCATCACAGAGTGAGATAGAGCTGGTCTTAAAAGATGTAACGAAAGACATCATATTCATCCAGAAGGATAGACTCTATGGGAGTCTATCTATCCATTCTCATGAAGGACCAGGTCACGGCAAAACAACTTTCGGTAAAACCTATTACATCCACCGCATACACCTTCTACCCTACGTACATGGGTAGAATGACGCAGAAAATAAAAATACACACCATTATTCCAATTATGGACACATGGTGGGTGTTAACAGGTTTTCTTGACCTGAACGATGACATATTAATATCCATGGGAAAGGCATCGGGTGACGCGTTTAGTGGAACGGGCCTCAAACTTTTAGTTCAAATGAGGTCCGAAAGGATCGCCTAGATCTCTGAACGCGTCATTCTGGATGACCAAACTTTTATAAACATTACCGTTGAGGGTAGGCGGCCCTCGTGTTACCTCTGTGGAACTAGAGGTCACCTGAGGGCTGTTTGTCCTCAACTTAAAAAGAACACTCCAATTCTGCCCACACCACCAACAACTACACAACCAACACAATCACCACCACCACCACTACAAAAACAAAAACCACAAGTTAACACAAAACAAAACACTGTCCAACCCATCCCCCCACTCAAAAAACAATTTCCAAAACACCCGCACCGCAAACACTACCCGAAAATTTACCCCTCCCCTCCAACACGGAAGACGACCCCCGTTCGTCGTCAGACGAGGGGGAACATTTCCAAAATGTTAAAAGAAAGAAAAGAAAACACACCTCAGACACACAAATAAAAACAACCCCTCCTCAAAACATAACACAGACATCAACACAAAAGAACACACAACAACAGCAAACAAAAAACACCACACAAAAACAAAAATATGCATACATAAACACAAGAAACAATAAACTGTTGAACATTATTTATAATAACAATTTGGTAAAAACCGAAGGGCCTAACTTCACCCAGGCAGGGGATTTCCCCCACCTCAAAATGATAAAAGTCCCAGGGGACATATACAAAACTTTAAAGTTAAAGGACAATTTTAAAGAGGACGTGCCCCCCCCCCCTGCATCGGACCCATTAACCGCGTCCTCCTAAAAAAATTCCCCACCCCCTCCCCAAACATCCATACAACTCCAAACACCCCAACCCCACCACATACTGATGTCCCCACTCTACCACAAACCTCCACCCCACCCAACAACCCCTCCCCCACACCCATGGAAATTGTGCGACCTGGTCCCCGGGACGCAGAGAGGTAGGTGCCTCCTTTTTCTCTTTACCACCAACATGGCTGTATTGAGAGTGGCTTGTCTAAATGCGCGTGGCAAAACTTCTAAATGACCTCAGGTCACGCTGTATAAATGTGATGGTCATTTGCGAGGACAGGATCAGCAGCGTGCGACAGCTGGCCCCCACCTTTGATGATTTCGAGATGCACGCATCTCTCTGTCAACCCGGAGGTGGGGGTGGGGTTGTCGTTCTGCTGCAAAAACATTTGGGTCTCGCCGCACAGACGGTACACCTGGACCCGGAGGGTCGACTGGTGGTTTTAGACGTTGGCAGTGGTGAAGGCGGAGCCTTTAGGCTGGTCGCTTTTGGGTCAGCGCGGCCGGATTTCTTTCAACGTCTGGAGACTTTTCTAGGGACGTCCCGCTCCTTGCTTTTAGTGGGGGGGACTGGAATGGTTTCCTAGATGCACGTTGGGACTATGTAGGGGCATGTCCCGATAGAGGAGGGGGCGTGTGTGTAACAGCCTCAAGGAGTTAATCGGCCGATTTGACCTGGCCGATAGATATCGACTAGATTTTCCGACTGCACCAACTTGGACTTGGGCAAACCTCAGCGGATCATCTAGGTCGTACCTAGATAGGGTCCTAGTTAGAAATAAGGATAGGGAACTTTTAAGCTGTCCAAAGATGCCCATGGTTGGCTATTCGGATCACAAATTAGTGACCTGCATACTCAACCTTGATAGAAACCATAAACAGGGACCCGGTTACTGGAAACTCAACTTGTCCCTACCGGCAAGTAAAGTGTACAGGGACGGGATTAGTACTTAGTTAAGGAGCGGTTGACGGGAGCGATTGTCAACAGCAGGTGGTGGGGATCTCTCAAAAGAGAGATTAGAGTAGTTTCAATAGGATTTAGTAAGGAGTTAGCCTCAGATAGAAATAGGAAGGAAAGGGAGTTGGTAGATAGTGTAGAAGAGGCAATTAGAAGCGGCGACGTGGCCAGAGTGCTAGCGTCAAGAACGACCTTGGGCCAGTTCTTTGACGCGAAGCACGAAGGCTGCGTTGTCCGAAGCAAAATACGTGCTCTAGGAAACGAGGGGACCAAAGCTGTTAGCTGGGCCCACGTGACAGAAGTCAACAGAGGGATTAGATCCACTATCCGGTCTTTACGAGATCAGGATGGACGGATGATCCTTGAACCTAAGCAGATGTGTGAGGCCTTTCAAAGGCACTTTACCCGATTGTTCGGGAGGGGTGGGGGTCCAGGTGGGGATATGGACTTCGGTCCATACCTCGACGGCTTGCCGCTTCTTTCGGACGAGGAGGCGAAGTCCTGCAAGGGGCCGATTTCAGCGGCTGAGATAGAGGACGTGCTGAGCTGATGCGGCAAACGCAAATCCCCGGGTCCTGATGGTCTTCCATACGAACTATATTTAGCTATGCCGGACTTGCTCCCCGATCTCCTCGAGGCCGTCTACTGCAAATGGCAACAGAACGGGAGAATTCCCTGTTCTGTGACCAAGGGCGTAGTTTCGCTAGTGAGGAAGGACGAGAACAAGGGGACGAAATAAGTAATTTCAGGCCCATAACTCTGCTAAATGCAGAGTTAAAGATTTTGGCCAAGGTGTTAGCAAAGAGGTTGGCGCTTGTCGTGGGAAACCTTATGGGAGATACGCAGATATGTACTATCCCGTCCAGGTCCATCCACGACAACCTCCACCTTATACGATACATCATAGAGAGGGTTGGGAACGAACCTGGTTTTGGTGGGGCCCTGATCAACTTGGTTCAATCTAAGGCGTTCGATAGGGTCGACCATAGTTACCTGGATGTGGTGCTAGCGGCGGCAGGTTTCGGATCCGTTTTCAGGGGCTGGATCACTGCCATGCACAGCAGCCACATCTGCTCTAGAGTCAAAGTGAACGGCTACCTCTCGGAGCCGTTCGAAATCGCGCGGTCCATCCTCCCTTCTGTATGTATTGGCCCTCGAGCCACTGCTACGGAAGTTGGAGTTGTTGCAGGGCATCCCGTTTGAACTGGGATTGCGGAAAGCGGTGTCAGCCTACGCCGATGACGCAACAGTAATGGTGTCGACCGCCTCGGAAATCGGGGCGATCGGCACCTTACTGGAGGAGTACGAAAGGTTTAAAGGGGCTAAGCTGAACCGGGGCAAGTCGATCGGTCTGCAACTCGACACGTGGAGGAGCAAATCGATGCCCTCCGATGGCGTCGTCGGGAGCTGGACGGAGGGCCCGGTGAAGTTGCTCGGGGTCTGGTTCGGTCCAGACCTCCAGGTGGAGAAGAACTGGGGTGAGGTAACGAACAGGGTGTTTGAACTAACCCAGAAGTGGGCCGAGTGCAAACTATCCCTGAAAGGTCGGGCGGAGGTGGCGAACACTTATATAGCGTCCGTCATCTACTACCGCCTGGCCGTTGTGCCTTGCCCAAGGGAAACGCTAGCCAAAATGGAGCGCGCACTCTACCAATTCCTTTGGAAGAAGCGGGCTCCTATTGTGAGGAGATCCATCTGCTGTCAACACCCTTCGAAAGGAGGGCTGGGGATGCCGTGGCTGATGATGCGTAAACACGCATTAAGGCTACGGCACCCCCAGGTATTCCTCACCGGTCAACCGGTGTGGGCCCCGTTTGTGAGGCGAGCCTTTCCCAGACTCGTCTCGCTCACCGAGCTGCTATCCTGGGTCAAGCAAAGACCGAGAAAACTGGGCGCCTGGCACACCGAGTGTGCCCAGGCGCTCACGGCTCTCTGGCAGGCGGACCCGGCTGCCAGTGGAAAATCCACCTCGTCATTATATAGAGGGCTGGTGGTTAGCAGGTGCGACGACGCCCTCGGAGAAGCCCTAGGCATGGAGGAAAACGAACTGGCAAACCTGTTCGGTAGGACATTCAGCCCGGGACCTATGGATAACTTCCAGAGGTCCCTGGCCTGGCAATGCTACCAAGGGGCTCTGCCCGTTTGAGAAAGGCTCTACAGACACGGGAGCCCGGGTAGGGACCCCTCGAAAAAGATCTGTCCCAGAGGCGTGTGCGACGAGGAAACCGTTGCACACGCATTGGTACACTGTTCGGGCATTGCCGATCTGTGGGGCTATGTCGAACAACTGCTGTCACGGGTGGCACCGATCCGGTTGACCACCGAGTCTATTGTAACGATCAAGCCGCCTCCCCTCTTCAAAAACGAAGGAGAGGCGGTGTTTCTGTGCGTAATAGCCATGGTGAAAGAGGTTGTATGGTGGACGCGTCTGAAAGGACTGAGGTCAGACACCTTTCTCTCTGGCCAACAACTGGTCCGTTTCTTCCGATATCATTTCGGAAGAAGGATCAGGATGGAGAGAGAGGTGCTCCACCCCAGCCGTTTTTATGAAAGATGGGTGAAAGTGGCGGGAATGGCCCGTGTGAATGGGCCTTCACTCTAGATCAGACTGTAGGTGAGAAAGATGAAAGTTCAAGGGAGCACCCTCTCTCTGTGCTCCTGAGGAGAAGGGTTGCACACTCTTTCGGGGGTGTGTGTGACCCCCCAAGGCACCTCCTCCCTATTGAGGATTTTGTTATTCAATTTACTTTTGTTATATTTTATATTTTATATTTTTATATTTTGTTATTGCCTCCTCCTTATTGAGGACGCCTTTTTATGTAAACTCCCCCCAATTTTACTTGTCCCAATCTTTGACGCCCTGGTGGCAAATAAAAAGAAAGTTATCTATCTATCTATCGACCGGACGTGCGATAGATCGTTGGTAAGTTTTTGTAAAATTTTCTATACAAAAACAGAGTTTATTGTGTGAAAATTTATATTGTTTGATAGATTACCACCCAGGCTGAATTTTCAGCTGGGTGGTAATCTCAGTTTTCGCCCCACAGGGCGGAAATTTTATTTGAAAAATTTTCAAAAGATTTAATATTTTTGCTATCAATAATGCCTAACTTAGTAGAAGCAACGCTACTGAACGCTGACGAAGAAAGTAGAGAGAGAAAGGCAGAGAGTAACGTTACCGTAACTTCTGCCTCCATAGGCGTCACTATGGAGACAAGAGACAAATAGTGACAACAATTTTGCCAAGAAGCCGAAAAATGCAACTTACAAGATGGACCACACAGCTTACAAAAGACACCAAAAAAACCACAAAAAATGAAACAATAGACACAACTACAAACGGAAAAACCGACAACAACAACAACAACAACAACAACAACAACAACAGCAACAAAATAATTTTTACAGAAACAGTCACAAATAATAATAACTGTTTCTACTTTAGGCACAAGGCCAGCAATTACCCAGTTCATTACTGGTACTTTATTTTATCGACCCCGTAAGGCTGAAAGGTAAAGTCAACCTCGGCGGGATTTGAACTCAGATCGTAAAGGGACGTAACTATGCTGGAAAGCATGGCGTCCGACCCTCTACCGATACTGCCAATCCACCGCAAATAATAATAACGTTACTTCAAACTCCGCATGTATTGGCGTCAATATGGACAACAAAAATAAAAACAAGATTGAACCACACAGTGTACAACAAACTCCAAAGGCAACAGAAAAATCAACAGAAAATAAAACCATTGACGCAACAACAAACGAAAAACCGACAACCACAACAACAACAATAACAACAACACCAAAAAAAAAAAAACTTTTGCGCAAACAGTCATCAACAAACAAGAGTTCAAGGATCTCGATATCTCCAATGCGAGACAGATGCTCTCTGAAGCAAAGAAGTTTATCACTTTCGGTGAAAACGGTGGGTTTCAAATAAACTCACCCCCATAATTTCGTCTTGAAACATTTCGAAGGACAGTTACCTTCAGAACTGTTTCGAATGAAACAAAACGACCAGTATTCCTTAGTCAAGGGGAAATTGAAGCAACCTTGAAGGAGATATTGCCAAACATTGACTTTATGCAGAGGGCCAAACAGTACGGGTGTATTTCGGTACTCTTTAAAAGCGAGGCCCTTGCACAAAGATACTCAGTGACGCCAATACTGTAAAAAAATACACCTTTTCCCCTACATAACTGGGAAAAAGGACAGAAAAAATCAGGATTACAAATATACCACCAAATATTAATATTTGGTGGATATTGGCAGGATTTTTAGAGGAGGGAAAAGACACCATTCTCTCCATCAAAAAGTCAACCAGACACACGTGGTCTGGTACAAATTTGGAGATTCTGGTGCAAATGAGCCCGGAGAGAATCTCCAAAATACCCGAAAAAGTTCTGGTGGACAACAACAGCCACATAAGCATTTCAGTTGAGGGACGAAAACCACATTGCTTTCGTTGTAATAGCACCACACATCTAAAGGCCTCCTGCCCTTTACAAACACGCCCAAACAAAACCATTCCAAAAGAAAACACTGTTACCAACACCAACACAACCACCACCACTACAACAACAACACACGAAACAAGCAAACACACCAAAACAAACAGCCACTCAACCAACAACAACAGAAAAAACACCCCTGAAGGACACAGCCCCACCCCATCCCACTCCATCAAACACTACTACAAACACACACACCGAAACACCACCACCACACAACATACCAATACCCCACACTCCTGACGATGGTTATTCATTAACAGATGAGGCTGCTTCTCTTTCTTTAAGTGAAGAAGGAGAGCCTCGGAAATCCAAAAAACAAAAAAAGAGACACCACAAAACCCCTAATCACCAATACCAACACACAACCACAGACACAAACAACAACACAAACAACACCACAGCAAAACGAACACCAACACCACCCCAAACACAAGCACCCACCATAAAAAGAAAACTCCCGAACGAACAACAAACAATAACAACACAACAAAAACACAAACAACAAGAGTTTGATGGAGGTCATCTCCCAAAACCCCAAGGTAGAGATGGAGGGCAAAACTTTCGTTAAAGCAGAATCGTTACCCACACCTTAAACTTATAAGGATTTCTATGGAGACCTATAATGACCTGAAGAATAAATTTTCGCAGGACGTGGGCAACCCCTGCCAGAAACTCATCAACCGCGTCCGGTTAAAATGTTTCCCACCCACCCAACACCACCTCCATCACCCAAATGGAGATTGAACAACCCGATCTCCAGGAACCGAAAAGGTAAGTGCACCTTTTCGTCCTTTTTCGCCAACTCTTCTCCACCAACATGGCTAGTTTACGAGTTGGAAGCTTGAATTTGCGTGACCTAGGGATGCCCTGGAAACAGGGCCAACTTTTAAACGACCTTAGCTCACACGGTATGGATGTGATAGCCATCACCGAGTCCAGGATCCACAACAAGCAGCAACTAACCCCCATCTTCGACGACTTTGAGATCTACGTTTCTCTCTGTCAGCCAGGAGGTGGGGGTGGAGTGACTGTCATGTTTCGGAAGAACCTGGACGTTGAAGTACAGCAAATACACTTGGACCCGGAGGGTAGACTGGTAGTCCTAGACGTGAAGAGTATTGGAGGTGGAGCCTTCAGACTGGTGACCGTTTATGCCCCGACCGGGCAATCACAATCGCAGCCAGACTTCTTTAAGCGTCTAGAGTCTTTTCTGGGAACATCTCGCTCCTTATTTTTAGTGGGGGACTGGAATGGTATCCTATATGCACGATGGTACTATGTGGGAGCATGTCCCAGTAGAGGGGGGTGCAACAGCCTAAACAATCTAATCGGCCAATTTCAACTGGTCGACAGATATCGACTATATTCCCCGACTGCACCACAGTGGACGTGGGCAAACCGCAGCGAGACATCTAGATCGTATTTAGATAGGTTTTTCATTAGAGAGGACAAGAAAATGTTAAGCTGTCCACAAATGCACATGGTTGCCTATTCAGACCACAAACTAGTCATCTGCATAGTCAACCGTGATAGAATACATAGACAAGGACCCAGATACTGGAAGCTGAACATGTCGCTACCGATACGTAAAGCCTACAGTGAACGGATAAGTAGATTAGTTAAGCAACAATTGACGGGATCCATCGTCAACAACAGATGGTGGTACTCCCTCAAGAAAGCAATTAGAGTAGAGTCGATAGACTTTAGGAGAGAGTTAGCCTTAGAGAGAAACAAAACAGAAACGGAACTAGTAGCCAAAGTAGAGGAGGCGCTTAGGAGTGGCAACGTAGCTAGAGTGCTAGCAACGAGAAGGGCACTGGACCAGTTCTTCGACGCGAAACACAAAGGCTGCGTGGTCAGAAGTAAATCACGTGCTCTAGGAAACGAGGGAGCGAAGGCTGTTAGCTGGGCCCGAGTGGCAGAGGCGAAAAGTGGCAACAAGTCCACGATTCGGTCTTTGAAAGACCAAAACGGACGCGTGCTACTTGACCCCAAGCGGATGTGCGCGGCCTTTCAGCGGCACTTTGCGCAACTATTCGGGCAGAGTGGCGGTGCGTCGAACGGGGCAATGGACTTCGGTTCATACCTCGACGGCCTGTCGCGCCTCTCGAGCATGGACGCCGAGTTCTGCGAAAGACCGATCACATCCACTGAGATACGGGACGCTTTGGGCCGGTGCGGGAAACGCAAATCACCCGGTCTAGATGGTCTACCCTATGAGTTTTACATAAGCATGCCGGACTTGTTCTCTGGCATCCTTGAGGCCGTCTACTGCAACTGGCAGCAGAACGGGAGAATTCCCAGTTCTGCAGGCAGGGGTGTAGTAAAGCTGATCAGGAAAGACGAGAACAAGGGGGACAAACTAAGCAACTTTAGGCCCATAACTCTGCTCAACACAGAGTTAAAGATTTTGGCCAAGGTGTTGGCAACGAGGTTGTCGTCGAGAACCTGTTACGGAAAGCGCAAACGTGTGCAATCTCGACCAGGTCCATACACGACAACCTCCACCTCATGCGATACATCATAGAGAGGGTGGGGTGTAAACCCGGCTTTGGTGGGGCTCTGATCAATTTAGATCAGGCTAAGGCGTTCGATAGGGTCGACCATCGATACTTGGAAGAGGTTCTCAAGGTGGCCGGTTTCGGACCCGTCTTCAGAGGCTGGATCGCCGCAATGCACACCAACATCTGCTCGATGGTCAAGGTCAACGGCTACCTATCGGAGTCGTTCGCAATCACGCGTTCCATCCGGCCGGCATGCCCTCTCTCCTCTATTCCGTACGTACTGACACTAGAGCCACTACTGCGGAAGCTGGAGCTACTGCAGGGCATTCCGTTGGAACCGGAACTGCGAAAAGTGGCGTCGGCTTATGTCGACGACGTGTCGGTAATGGTGTCGGAAGCCTCCGAAATCGGAGCAATCGGCAACTTACTGCAGGAATATGAAAGGCTCACAGGAGCAAAACTGAACCCGGACAAGCCTGTCGGTTTGCAACTCGGAACGTGGAGAGGTAAACCGATGCCGTCTGACAGCGTCGTCGGACGCTGGACGGACGGACCGGTGAGATTGCTCGGAGTCTGGTTCGGTCCAGACCTCCAGGTGGAGAAAAACTGGAATGAGGTCACGGCCAAGGTATTTGCGCTCACCCAGAAATGGGCAGAGTGCAAACTATCCTTGAAAGGTCGAGCGGAGATGGCGAACACTTTCACAGCGTCCGTCATCTACTACCGCTTGACCGTCGTGCCTTGTTCCCGTGAACACCTCACCAAGATGGAACGCATGTTCTTCCAGTTCCTTTGGAAGAAGCAGACTCCACTGGTGAGGAGATCCGTCTGCTGTCAGCACCCTTCCAACGGAGGGCTGGGAATGCCGTGGCTGATGATGCGCAAGCATGCGCTGAGGCTACAGCATCTACAGGTATTCCTCACCGACCCCCAACCGATGTGGGCACCGTTTGTGAGACAGGCCTTCCTGCAACTTGTCTCGCTGACGGAGCTGCAGTCCTGGGTCAAGCGAAGACCGAAGAAAATGGGTGCCTGGCACATTGAATGCGCTCAGGCGCTCACAGTCCTCTGGCAAGCGGGCACGGCAATCAGTGGAGGCTCCACTTCGACATTCTATAGAGGGTTAGTACGTCACAAGGGCGACGACGTGCTCGGAGAGACTCTAAGCGTCGAAGACGACGAACTCACCAGTCTGTTTGGTAGGACTTTCCGCCCGGGACCCATGGACAACTTCCAGAGGTCCCTGGCCTGGCAGTGCTACCGAGGAGCTCTACCAGTTCGAGACAAGATCTACAGGCACGGACGCCCCGGTAGGGATCCTTCCAAGAGGACGTCTCCAAGATGCGAGCAGGACATTGAAACCATCCTGCACGCAATTGTACACAGCCCGGGCGTAACCGACCTGTGGAACTACGCGGAACAACTGCTGTCGCGTATGGGACAATTCCAGTTGACTGCCGAGTCCATAGTAAGCATAAAACCGCCAATTTCTTTCAAAAACGAAAGAGAGGCGGTTTTCCTCTGTATAGTGGCTATGGTGAAAGAGGTTATATGGTGGACGAAATTGAGAGGACTGAGGACAGATGCCTTTCTCTCCGGACAGCAACTCATTCCCTTCTTTAGATACCACTTTAGAAGGAGAATCAGAGTGGAGAGAGAGGCACAGCACCCCAGTAAATTTACTGAAAGGTGGGTGAATGTGGCAAAAATGGCCTGAGTGATTGAGCCTTCTCTGTATATAAACCTGTAAGTTGAAGAAGAGCGCAAAAAGAAGAAAGGAGCACTTGCAAAGCACACTCCTGAAGTTGAGGGTTATTCTATCGACGGGGTATTAAACAACCCATTTGTGGGGTTTCCCCCCCTATTGGGGATTTCGATTGTTATAATTGTTTGTTTTATATTTTTTTTTACACGATTGTATGTAAAATCCCCGGCATGTCTTTGTTTTGTCCGCCCTTGTGGCTAATAAAGAAATCTATCTATCTATCTATCTAAAACACATATGCTTAAACATATACATACATTTACACATAAAATTGACACTAATGCATTTCACTTAGCGTTCCAATTTACGTTACCAAGGTGACCTAACAGTTTCTACTGTTTGCTCACATTATTTTCGTTTTTCTTTTAACTACTGACTACTTATTTTCTGTATCCTTTGTAATCCTGTCTGTATTTTTGTACTCCCGAAGAAGGGCTAAAGCCCGATACGTCGAACTTTCTTTCTTCTTTTCCATATAACTAATAAGACATTTTGTATCTCTGTTTTGTCGTTTCTTTGAACTATATATATATTTATTAAAATAACAGATTATTACTATATATATATATAATAATAATAATAATTGTTTCTACTTTTGGTACAAGGTCAGCAATTACCCAGTACTTTTGGCACAAGGCCAGAAATTAACCAGTATATTGCTGGTACTTTATTTTATCGACCCCGTAAGGATGAAAGGCAAAGTTAACCTCGGTGGGATTTGAACTCAGAATGGAAAGGGACGTAACTCTATGCGTCAAAGCATGGCGTCCGACCCTCTACCGATACTGCCAATCCACCGCCCTTGTATAATAATAATAATAATAATAATAATAATAATAATAATAATAATAATAATAATAATAATAATAATAATAATAATTGTTTCTACTTTAGGCACAAGGCCAGCAATTATCCCAGTGCATTACTGGTACTTTATTGTATCGACCCCGTAAGGATGAAAGGCAAAGTTAATAATAATAATATATAATTGGTGTTAGATGCTTAAAGCGTCCGTATGCGGTAGGCCGTATCAGCACGCGATGCCCTCATAGGGCAGAGTATGATATCACAGAAAAAATAGAATCAGTGTTGCGACGAAAGTAATTTATTGGATATATTACAATTGTTTCTCGGGCGACCAGCTCGAGGCAGGATCGATATGGTGATCAAACCTAATTGTAATATGTCCAATAAATTCCTTTCGTCGCAACACTGATTCTCTTTTTTCTGTGATAAAACAGTATATATATATATATATATATATATATATATATATATATATATATATATATATATATATATATATATATATATGTGAGAAAAATGGAGCGCTGCGTGGTTGCACATAGGTTACATATGAATAAAATTAGTCCTTCATCAGTGATCTTTTTCATCGCTTTAATACACACACACACAC
>OZ024742.1:0-22500 GCA_964016885.1 Eledone cirrhosa | reverse complement strand
GCGCATGTATTGTTTTTTTGGCGGTAATTTACTTCCTCATTTTTGAATCAGTTTGAGCATTTCTTTAGAACTGCTGGACTGGCAACCTAACAGATACCTCAGGTACTGATGATGATTATCGCTAAATACTGATGTTGGTTAGATTATCAATATTAGTATTATTAGGGCACCCACTGATGAATTATAGGGGCCCACTTGAATATATATCTATTGATGGTATACAAGCTCCTACATAAATTGGAATAATTTAACCCAAATTGTAGGAATCCTATAATGAAACGAGACGTCCGTCTGGGAAGAGATATATTCGATATATCTCATTTGAAATAATACAGCCAATTTTCCACGCAATACTTTTAGTTAGCACCCCGAACGCATAATTGGGAATATAATCACTTATTTCCTAATGTTTGTTGAGTGAGTTGGAATTTGGCCAGAGTATCGCTAAAAAGCTTTCTCCGATATTGTATTTATTTATATATATATATATATATATATATATATATATATATATATATATATATATATATATATATATATATATATATATATATATATATATATATATATATATATATATATATATATATATATATATTGTTATACTTTGGGAGGGTCTTGTTGTCAATAAGAAACACACGTACCAGTTGCTTTCACTTCAATTTATTATAATAAATTTATAAATTTAGGAATTTATAAATTTCCGGTTGGTTGGTTGGTTCCACAACCAGATGATTGTTTATATATTGTCAAAGTTCTTTCGTCACACATTCTGTGACCTCTTCAGTGACTGGGGATTCTTTTCTTTGTTTTTGTGCCTCTCCTTTGTTCTGTCCTACGCCATCTTGTTTTTGTGTGTGTTGTGAGCTTAGTTTGCGCATGTGTTACATCCGGGTGTCTGTGTGTGTTTATATTTGTTTATCTATTTGTTTATTTACATGTTACTGGTTGGTTGTTTGTTCTATGTGCGTGTGTGTTTTCATTTTGTCCTTAATTGTAAGTTGTGATGTTGCTGTTCCATTCATGTTTTCGTTTAATTTTGGTTGGAGTTCATTTATGTTTATTGCCTCTGTGATTTGTCTAAACATTGCGTTTTTCTGTGTGTAGATTCTATTTTTATTTCTAAGTTCTCTAATTTACCCTTATGTTCTATTTTAGCATGTTGGTAGAGTACATATGATTCTTTACTATCTTGAAGGTCTCACCAGTGTTCATTTATCCGTCCGCCTATACTACGAGCTGTCTCACCTATGTACACTATATTCTTATCTCTACATTCTCCTTCAGTACATCTTATGCTATATACTACATTTCTAGTTTTACAGTTAATATGGAGGTTTAATTTACAGATTATACATTTCTTATCTATAAAGGGAGGTCTTTGAAAAGGGTATGTATTGCTAATAAGTGTTTTTATGGAGGTACCTGGTCTTTCTACTATCTTAATATTGAGTTTATGTTTATCTAGGGCCCTTCTAAATGTGTAAGCTAATTCACCTCTAGGGGTTGTATCGATGAACATTACACTCTGGTATTTATTGCTATCATACCATGAGTTTATTCTATTAGCCTTATTCCTAGTTCTTTCTATTCTATTCCAAAATTTGCTCCTATACAAGGGGCAGGTTTCATTTGTGTCATTATTTACCATTTTTTCCCATTTGGTTCTGGCTCCTCTATATACTCTGATTTTATCTCTCTGATTGTAACCAGAGAACTGCATACGGTGGATGAAGTGTTGTATGTGTCTCTCTAGTTATTCGGGGTTGCACATGCGGGACACGTGTCTCATCACCCGTACCAAATCCGCAATCAGTATGTTGATTTTGGTATGGTCCGAAACAGCTGAGTTTCGGCGGATCAGATATTTGGAAGTCATGGGTTTGGCATAATGGGAATGGAGGATTTGTTTTTTGTTATTAATGGTATCTAACTAGAGCTCTGTGTCTAGTACAGGTAATCGATGGTTGAGGTGTTTGCTTGGGTAGTCTATAGTAACTCTAATACTCTAATACTCAATATCGGTTTCAACACACATTTTCAGATAAAGATTCTTGCTAAACAAATTCAGAAACGATATATATATATATATATATATATTAATAACTCCCTCTGGTCGAGCAATCTTTGAAGTGTGGGGACAACTGGAAAGCTTCCATTACTCGTACTTCTCGCCTTCTTCACTACCTCTTCTACGGCCTCGATATGAATACCCCCTCCGCCTCCGTGGTATTTTCTTCGTGGTTATAAGAGGCTTAGCTCTGTTTCTCGACCGTTATATCGCGTGACTATCTCCCCCTCCGCCTTTTGGGATTCTTTCTCACGTCGTGTAGACGCGTTCTTGAGACTAGTAAAATGAGGTATCCTCTTGATAAGTTGGCAGACCTCGCAAGGACTCTATATCTTTGATATATTGTTTTTGTTTATGCCACGAAACTACGTAGTCGAGGAATTTAGGAGCAGTTTAGGTATGATACATTTTATTACCAATTATATCTAAATGTTTCTTCTCTCTTCATAATGTATTTTTAACTCTGATACTGGTTCAGTCTGGTTCAAACTGAATTGGTCTGTCCCAGTCATTCATTGAGCAACATCGGTGAAGTTGGCACCCTTAACTCGCAGTTGGGTGCGGATGCATTCATGTATATATGTGTGTGTCCGCATGTATCTGTGTGTTTCTAAATATATTAATAACTCCCTCTGGTCGAGCAATCTTTGAAGTGTGGGGACAACTGGAAAGCTTCCATTACTCGTACTTCTCGCCTTCTTCACTACCTCTTCTACGGCCTCGATATGAATACCCCCTCCGCCTCCGTGGTATTTTCTTCGTGGTTATAAGAGGCTTAGCTCTGTTTCTCGACCGTTATATCGCGTGACTATCTCCCCCTCCGCCTTTTGGGATTCTTTCTCACGTCGTGTAGACGCGTTCTTGAGACTAGTAAAATGAGGTATCCTCTTGATAAGTTGGCAGACCTCGCAAGGACTCTATATCTTTGATATATTGTTTTTGTTTATGCCACGAAACTACGTAGTCGAGGAATTTAGGAGCAGTTTAGGTATGATACATTTTATTACCAATTATATCTAAATGTTTCTTCTCTCTTCATAATGTATATATATATATATGTAGACGGAAACAATGAAACGAAATTTCATTTCCCACTCTTAGTACGGCTGTTACTTAAATATAAGTATGTACACGTACATACTCATATGCATACAGACATACAGTAGTATGTATACATATATATATATACATACATGCACATATATATATATATGTACGTATGGATTCACCGAACATTTATTATAATGCTCTGTGTGTTTGTAAACAAACATCCCGTATTAAGCCGTAGTGTCCAGCAACCATCGTTGCTCGTTTGTTCAACACTGCAAATTGGGCTACTCAGCCGTTAATATGCATAAGGTAAGTATATACGTTCAACAATCTGGCAGGAAGGTATACGTTGCTGACGATAGCTAATAAGCTTGAAACTAGTACAGAGTTCCTTTGTCAGTGTTGAACAAACGAGCAACGGTGGTTGTTAGACACTACGGCTTAATAAGGGGATATTTGTTACAAACACACAGAGCATTATAATAAATGTTCGGTGAATCCATACGTACATATATATATATGTGTGCATGTATGTATATATATATATATATATACATACTACTGTACGTCTGTATACTACCTTTAGTAACAACTATCACTACCATTAGTAACAACTATCACTACCATTAGTAACTATCACTACCATTAGTAACTATCACTACTATTAGTAACTATCACTACCATTAGTAACTATCACTACCATTAGTAACTATCACTACCATTAGTAACAACTATCACTACCATTAGTAACTATCACTACCATTAGTAACTATCACTACCATTAGTAACTATCACTACTATTAGTAACTATCACTACTATTAGTAACAACTATCACTACTATTAGTAACAACTATCACTACCATTAGTAACAACTATCACTACCATTAGTAACTATCACTACCATTAGTAACTATCACTACCATTAGTAACTATCACTACCATTAGTAACTATCACTACTATTAGTAACAACTATCACTACTATTAGTAACAACTATCACTACTATTAGTAACAACTATCACTACCATTAGTAACTATCACTACTATTAGTATCAACTATCACTACCATTAGTAACTATCACTACCATTAGTAACTATCACTACCATTAGTAACTATCACTACTATTAGTAACAACTATCACTACCATTAGTAACTATCACTACTATTAGTAACAACTATCACTACCATTAGTAACTATCACTACTATTAGTAACAACTATCACTACTATTAGTAACAACTATCACTACTATTAGTAACTATCACTACCATTAGTAACTATCACTACCATTAGTAACTATCACTACTATTAGTATCAACTATCACTACCATTAGTAACTATCACTACTATTAGTAACTATCACTACCATTAGTAACTATCACTACTATTAGTAACTATCACTACCATTAGTAACTATCACTACCATTAATAACAACTATCACTACCATTAGTAACTATCACTACCATTAGTAACAACTATCACTACCATTAGTAACAATCACTACCATTAGTAACTATCACTACCATTAGTAACAACTATCACTACTATTAGTAACTATCACTACCATTAGTAACTATCACTACTATTAGTAACAACTATCACTACCATTAGTAACTATCACTACCATTAGTAACTATCACTACCATTAGTAACTATCACTACCATTAGTAACTATCACTACCATTAGTAACAACTATCACTACCATTAGTAACTATCACTACCATTAGTAACAACTATCACTACCATTAGTAACAACTATCACTACCATTAGTAACTATCACTACCATTAGTAACAACTATCACTACTATTAGTAACTATCACTACCATTAGTAACAACTATCACTACTATTAGTAACTATCACTACCATTAGTAACTATCACTACCATTAGTAACAACTATCACTACCATTAGTAACAACTATCACTACCATTAGTAACTATCACTACCATTAGTAACTATCACTACCATTAGTAACAACTATCACTACCATTAGTAACTATCACTACCATTAGTAACGACTATCACTACCATTAGTAACTATCACTACCATTAATAACAACTATCACTACCATTAGTAACTATCACTACCATTAGTAACTATCACTACCATTAGTAACAACTATCACTACTATTAGTAACTATCACTACCATTAGTAACAACTATCACTACCATTAGTAACTATCACTACCATTAGTAACTATCACTACCATTAGTAACAACTATCACTACCATTAGTAACTATCACTACCATTAGTAACAACTATCACTACCATTAGTAACTATCACTACCATTAGTAACAACTATCACTACCATTAGTAACTATCACTACCATTAGTAACAACTATCACTACCATTAGTAACTATCACTACCATTAGTAACTATCACTACCATTAGTAACGACTATCACTACCATTAGTAACTATCACTACCATTAGTAACTATCACTACCATTAGTAACAACTATCACTACCATTAGTAACTATCACTACCATTAGTAACAACTATCACTACCATTAGTAACTATCACTACCATTAGTAACAACTATCACTACTATTAGTAACTATCACTACCATTAGTAACAACTATCACTACCATTAGTAACTATCACTACCATTAGTAACAACTATCACTACTATTAGTAACTATCACTACCATTAGTAACTATCACTACCATTAGTAACAACTATCACTACTATTAGTAACTATCACTACCATTAGTAACTATCACTACCATTAGTAACAACTATCACTACCATTAGTAACTATCACTACCATTAGTAACAACTATCACTACCATTAGTAACTATCACTACCATTAGTAACTATCACTACCATTAGTAACTATCAGTACCATTTGTAACAACTATCACTACCATTAGTAACAACTATCACTACCATTAGTAACAACTATCACTACTATTAGTAACTATCACTACCATTAGTAACTATCACTACCATTAGTAACAACTATCACTACCATTAGTAACTATCACTACCATTAGTAACAACTATCACTACCATTAGTAACTATCACTACTATTAGTAAATATCACTACCATTAGTAACTATCACTACGATTAGTAACTATCACTACTATTAGTAACAACTATCACTACCATTAGTAACTATCACTACCATTAGTAACTATCACTACCATTAGTAACTATCACTACCATTAGTAACAACTATCACTACCATTAGTAACTATCACTACCATTAGTAACTATCACTACTATTAGTAACAACTATCACAACCATTAGTAACTATCACTACCATTAGTAACTATCACTACTATTAGTAACAACTATCACAACCATTAGTAACTATCACTACTATTAGTAACTATCACTACGATTAGTAACTATCACTACTATTAGTAACAACTATCACTACCATTAGTAACTATCACTACCATTAGTAACTATCACTACCATTAGTAACTATCACTACCATTAGTAACTATCACTACTATTAGTAACAACTATCACAACCATTAGTAACTATCACTACTATTAGTAACTATCACTACGATTAGTAACTATCACTACTATTAGTAACAACTATCACTACCATTAGTAACTATCACTACCATTAGTAACTATCACTACTATTAGTAACTATCACTACTATTAGTAACTATCACTACTATTAGTAAATATCACTACCATTAGTAACTATCACTACTATTAGTAACTATCACTACTATTAGTAACTATCACTACTATTAGTAACTATCACTACCTTTAGTAACTATCACTACCATTAGTAACTATCACTACTATTAGTAACTATCACTACCTTTAGTAACTATCACTACCATTAGTAACTATCACTACTATTAGTAACAACTATCACTACTATTAGTAACTATCACTACCATTAGTAACTATCACTACTATTAGTAACTATCACTACTATTAGTAACTATCACTACCATTAGTAACTATCACTACTATTAGTAACTATCACTACCTTTAGTAACTATCACTACCATTAGTAACTATCACTACTATTAGTAACTATCACTACCATTAGTAACTATCACTACCATTAGTAACTATCACTACCATTAGTAACTATCACTACTATTAGTAAATATCACTACCATTAGTAACTATCACTACTATTAGTAACTATCACTACTATTAGTAACTATCACTACTATTAGTAACTATCACTACTATTAGTAACTATCACTACTATTAGTAAATATCACTACTATTAGTAACTATCACTACTATTAGTAAATATCACTACTATTAGTAACTATCACTACCATTAGTAAATATCACTACCATTAGTAACTATCACTACTATTAGTAACTATCACTACCATTAGTAACTATCACTACTATTAGTAACTATCACTACCATTAGTAACTATCACTACCATTAGTAACTATCACTACCATTAGTAACTATCACTACTATTAGTAAATATCACTACCATTAGTAACTATCACTACTATTAGTAACTATCACTACTATTAGTAACTATCACTACTATTAGTAACTATCACTACTATTAGTAAATATCACTACCATTAGTAACTATCACTACTATTAGTAACTATCACTACTATTAGTAACTATCACTACCATTAGTAACTATCACTACTATTAGTAACTATCACTACTATTAGTAACTATCACTACTATTAGTAACTATCACTACTATTAGTAACTATCACTACCTTTAGTAACTATCACTACCATTAGTAACAACTATCACTACTATTAGTAACTATCACTACCATTAGTAACTATCACTACTATTAGTAACTATCACTACCATTAGTAACTATCACTACTATTAGTAACTATCACTACCATTAGTAACTATCACTACCATTAGTAACTATCACTACCATTAGTAACTATCACTACCATTAGTAACAACTATCACTACTATTAGTAACTATCACTACCATTAGTAAATATCACTACTATTAGTAACAACTATCACTACCATTAGTAACTATCACTACTATTAGTAACTATCACTACTATTAGTAACTATCACTACTATTAGTAACTATCACTACTATTAGTAACTATCACTACTATTAGTAAATATCACTACCTTTAGTAACTATCACTACCATTAGTAAATATCACTACCATTAGTAACTATCACTACCATTAGTAACTATCACTACCATTAGTAACTATCACTACCATTAGTAACTATCACTACCTTTAGTAACTATCACTACCATTAGTAAATATCACTACCATTAGTAACTATCACTACCATTAGTAACTATCACTACCATTAGTAACTATCACTACCTTTAGTAACTATCACTACCTTTAGTAACTATCACTACCTTTAGTAACTATCACTACCTTTAGTAACTATCACTACCTTTAGTAACTATCACTACCTTTAGTAACTATCACTACCTTTAGTAACTATCACTACCTTTAGTAACTATCACTACTATTAGTAACTATCACTACCATTAGTAACTATCACTACCATTAGTAACTATCACTACTATTAGTAAATATCACTACCTTTAGTAACTATCACTACCATTAGTAACTATCACTACCATTAGTAACTATCACTACCATTTGTAACTATCACTACCATTAGTAACTATCACTACCATTAGTAACTATCACTACCATTAGTAACTATCACTACTATTTGTAACTATCACTACCATTAGTAACTATCACTACCATTAGTAACTATCACTACCATTTGTAACTATCACTACCATTAGTAACTATCACTACCATTAGTAACTATCACTACCATTAGTAACTATCACTACTATTAGTAAATATCACTACCTTTAGTAACTATCACTACCATTAGTAACTATCACTACCATTAGTAACTATCACTACCATTAGTAACTATCACTACCATTTGTAACTATCACTACCATTAGTAACTATCACTACCATTAGTAACAACTATCACTACTATTAGTAACTATCACTACCATTAGTAACAACTATCACTACCATTAGTAACAACTATCACTACCATTAGTAACTATCACTACTATTAGTAACTATCACTACCATTAGTAACTATCACTACCATTAGTAACTATCACTACCATTAGTAACTATCACTACTATTAGTAACAACTATCACTACCATTAGTAACAACATTCACTACCATTAGTAACAACTATCACTGACATTAGTAACTATCACTACTATTAGTAACAACTATCACTACCATTAGTAACTATCACTACTATTAGTAACAACTATCACTACCATTAGTAACAACTATCACTACCATTAGTAACTATCACTACTATTAGTAAGAACTATCACTACCATTAGTAACAACTATCACTGCCATTAGTAACTATCACTACTATTAGTAACAACTATCACTACCATTAGTAACTATCACTACTATTAGTAACAACATTCACTACCATTAGTAACTATCACTACCATTAGTAACAACTATCACTACCATTAGTAACAACTATCACTACCATTAGTAACTATCACTACCATTAGTAACAACTATCACTACCATTAGTAACAACTATCACTGCCATTAGTAACTATCACTACCATTAGTAACAACTATCACTACCATTAGTAACAACTATCACTACCATTAGTAACTATCACTACCATTAGTAACAACTATCACTACTATTAGTAACTATCACTACCATTAGTAACTATCACTACTATTAGTAACAACTATCACTACTATTAGTAACTATCACTACCATTAGTAACTATCACTACTATTAGTAACAACTATCACTACTATTAGTAACTATCACTACCATTAGTAACTATCACTACTATTAGTAACAACTATCACTACTATTAGTAACTATCACTACCATTAGTAACTATCACTACCATTAACAACTATCACTACCATTAGTAACTATCACTACCATTAGTAACTATCACTACTATTAGTAACAACTATCACTACTATTAGTAACTATCACTACCATTAGTAACTATCACTACCATTAGTAACAACTATCACTACCATTAGTAACTATCACTACCATTAGTAACTATCACTACTATTAGTAACTATCACTACCATTAGTAACTATCACTACTATTAGTAAATATCACTAACATTAGTAACTATCACAACCATTAGTAACTATCACTACTATTAGTAACTATCACTACTATTAGTAAATATCACTGCCTTTAGTAACTATCACTACCATTAGTAACTATCACTACCATTAGTAACTATCACTACCATTTGTAACTATCACTACCATTAGTAACTATCACTACTATTAGTAACTATCACTACCATTAGTAACTATCACTACTATTAGTAACTATCACTACCATTAGTAACTATCACTACTATTAGTAACTATCACTACCATTAGTAACTATCACTACTATTAGTAACTATCACTACCATTAGTAACTATCACTACCATTAGTAACTATCACTACCATTAGTAACTATCACTACTATTAGTAACTATCACTACCATTAGTAACTATCACTACCATTAGTAACTATCACTACCATTAGTAACTATCACTACCATTAGTAACTATCACTACCATTAGTAACTATCACTACCATTAGTAACTATCACTACCATTAACAACTATCACTACCATTAGTAACTATCACTACCATTAGTAACTATCACTACTATTAGTAACAACTATCAATGACATTAGTAACTATCACTACCATTAGTAACAACTATCACTGCCAATAGTAACTATCACTACCATTAGTAACTATCACTACCATTAGTAACAACTATCAATGACATTAGTAACTATCACTACCATTAGTAACAACTATCACTGCCAATAGTAACTATCACTACCATTAGTAACTATCACTACCATTAGTAACTATCACTACCATTAGTAACAACTATCACTACTATTAGTAACTATCACTACCATTAGTAACTATCACTACCATTAGTAACTATCACTACCATTAGTAACAACTATCACTACTATTAGTAACTATCACTACCATTAGTAACAACTATCACTACCATTAGTAACTATCACTACCATTAGTAACTATCACTACCATTAGTAACAACTATCACTACCATTATTAACTATCACTACCATTAGTAACGACTATCACTACCATTAGTAACTATCACTACCATTAGTAACTATCACTACCATTAGTAACTATCACTACCATTAGTAACGACTATCACTACCATTAGTAACTATCACTACCATTAGTAACTATCAGTACCATTAGTAACTATCACTACCATTAGTAACTATCACTACCATTAGTAACGACTATCACTACCATTAGTAACTATCACTACCATTAGTAACGACTATCACTACCATTAGTAACTATCACTACCATTAGTAACTATCACTACCATTAGTAACTATCACTACCATTAGTAACAACTATCACTACCATTAGTAACAACTACCACTACCATTAGTAACTATCACTACCATTAGTAACTATCACTACCATTAGTAACGACTATCACTACCATTAGTAACTATCACTACCATTAATAACTATCACTACCATTAGTAACTATCACTACCATTAGTAACGACTATCACTACCATTAGTAACTATCACTACCATTAGTAACAACTATCACTACCATTAGTAACTATCACTACCATTAGTAACTATCACTACCATTAGTAACTATCACTACCATTAGTAACGACTATCACTACCATTAGTAACTATCACTACCATTAGTAACTATCACTACCATTAGTAACTATCACTACCATTAGTAACGACTATCACTACCATTAGTAACTATCACTACCATTAGTAACGACTATCACTACCATTAGTAACTATCACTACCATTAGTAACAACTATCACTACCGTTAGTAACTATCACTACCATTAGTAACAACTATCACTACCATTAGTAACTATCACTACTATTAGTAACAACTATCACTACTATTAGTAACTATCACTACCATTAGTAACGACTATCACTACCATTAGTAACTATCACTACCATTAGTAACAACTATCACTACCATTAGTAACTATCACTACCATTAGTAACAACTATCACTACCATTAGTAACTATCACTACTATTAGTAACAACTATCACTACCATTAGTAACTACCACTACTATTAGTAACAACTATCACTACTATTAGTAACTATCACTACCATTAGTAACAACTATCACTACCATTAGTAACTATCACTACCATTAGTAACAACTATCACTACTATTAGTAACTATCACTACCATTAGTAACAACTATCACTACCATTAGTAACTATCACTACCATTAGTAACAACTATCACTACCATTAGTAACTATCACTACCATTAGTAACAACTATCACTACCATTAGTAACTATCACTACTATTAGTAACAACTATCACTACTATTAGTAACTATCACTAACATTAGTAACAACTATCACTACCATTAGTAACTATCACTACCATTAGTAACAACTATCACTACTATTAGTAACTATCACTACCATTAGTAACAACTATCACTACCATTAGTAACTATCACTACCATTAGTAACAACTATCACTACCATTAGTAACAACTATCACTACCATTAGTAACTATCACTACCATTAGTAACAACTATCACTACCATTAGTAACTATCACTACCATTAGTAACAACTATCACTACCATTAGTAACTATCACTACCATTAGTAACAACTATCACTACCATTAGTAACTATCACTACCATTAGTAACAACTATCACTACCATTAGTAACTATCACTACCATTAGTAACAACTATCACTACCATTAGTAACTATCACTACCATTAGTAACAACTATCACTACCATTAGTAACTATCACTACCATTAGTAACAACTATCACTACCATTAGTAACTATCACTACCATTAGTAACAACTATCACTACCATTAGTAACTATCACTACTATTAGTAACAACTATCACTACTATTAGTAACTATCACTACCATTAGTAACAACTATCACTACCATTAGTAACTATCACTACCATTAGTAACAACTATCACTACCATTAGTAACTATCACTACCATTAGTAACAACTATCACTACTATTAGTAACTATCACTACCATTAGTAACAACTATCACTACTATTAGTAACTATCACTACTATTAGTAACTATCACTACCATTAATAACAACTATCACTACCATTAGTAACTATCACTACCATTAGTAACTATCACTACCATTAGTAACAACTATCACTACTATTAGTAACTATCACTACCATTAGTAACAACTATCACTACCATTAGTAACTATCACTACCATTAGTAACAACTATCACTACCATTAGTAACAACTATCACTACCATTAGTAACTATCACTACCATTAGTAACAACTATCACTACCATTAGTAACTATCACTACCATTAGTAACAACTATCACTACCATTAGTAACTATCACTACCATTAGTAACTATCACTACCATTAGTAACTATCACTACCATTAGTAACAACTATCACTACCATTAGTAACTATCACTACCATTAGTAACTATCACTACCATTAGTAACTATCACTACCATTAGTAACAACTATCACTACTATTAGTAACTATCACTACCATTAGTAACAACTATCACTACCATTAGTAACTATCACTACCATTAGTAACAACTATCACTACTATTAGTAACTATCACTACCATTAGTAACAACTATCACTACCATTAGTAACTATCACTACCATTAGTAACAACTATCACTACCATTAGTAACTATCACTACCATTAGTAACAACTATCACTACCATTAGTAACTATCACTACCATTAGTAACAACTATCACTACCATTAGTAACTATCACTACCTTTAGTAAATATCACTACCATTAGTAACAACTATCACTACTATTAGTAACTATCACTACCATTAGTAACAACTATCACTACCATTAGTAACTATCACTACCATTAGTAACTATCACTACCATTAGTAACAACTATCACTACCATTAGTAACTATCACTACCATTAGTAACTATCACTACCATTAGTAACACCTATCACTACCATTAGTAACTATCACTACCATTAGTAACAACTATCACTACCATTAGTAACTATCACTACCTTTAGTAAATATCACTACCATTAGTAACAACTATCACTACTATTAGTAACTATCACTACCATTAGTAACAACTATCACTACCATTAGTAACTATCACTACCATTAGTAACTATCACTACCATTAGTAACAACTATCACTACCATTAGTAACTATCACTACCATTAGTAACTATCACTACCATTAGTAACAACTATCACTACCATTAGTAACTATCACTACCATTAGTAACTATCACTACCATTAGTAACAACTATCACTACTATTAGTAACTATCACTACCATTAGTAACAACTATCACTACCATTAGTAACTATCACTACCATTAGTAACAACTATCACTACCATTAGTAACTATCACTACCATTAGTAACAACTATCACTACCATTAGTAACTATCACTACCATTAGTAACAACTATCACTACCATTAGTAACTATCACTACCTTTAGTAAATATCACTACCATTAGTAACAACTATCACTACTATTAGTAACTATCACTACCATTAGTAACAACTATCACTACCATTAGTAACTATCACTACCATTAGTAACTATCACTACCATTAGTAACAACTATCACTACCATTAGTAACTATCACTACCATTAGTAACTATCACTACCATTAGTAACAACTATCACTACCATTAGTAACTATCACTACCATTAGTAACTATCACTACCATTAGTAACAACTATCACTACTATTAGTAACTATCACTACCATTAGTAACAACTATCACTACCATTAGTAACTATCACTACCATTAGTAACAATTATCACTACCATTAGTAACTATCACTACCTTTAGTAAATATCACTACCATTAGTAACAACTATCACTACTATTAGTAACTATCACTACCATTAGTAACAACTATCACTACCATTAGTAACTATCACTACCATTAGTAACTATCACTACCATTAGTAACAACTATCACTACCATTAGTAACTATCACTACCATTAGTAACTATCACTACCATTAGTAACAACTATCACTACTATTAGTAACTATCACTACCATTAGTAACAACTATCACTACCATTAGTAACAACTATCACTACTATTAGTAACTATCACTACCATTAGTAACAACTATCACTACTATTAGTAACTATCACTACCATTAGTAACAACTATCACTACCATTAGTAACAACTATCACTACTATTAGTAACTATCACTACCATTAGTAACAACTATCACTACTATTAGTAACTATCACTACCATTAGTAACAACTATCACTACCATTAGTAACTATCACTACCATTAGTAACTATCACTAACATTAGTAACAACTATCACTACCATTAGTAACTATCACTACCATTAGTAACTATCAGTACCATTAGTAACTATCAGTACCATTTGTAACAACTATCACTACCATTAGTAACAACTATCACTACCATTAGTAACAACTATCACTACTATTAGTAACTATCACTACCATTAGTAACAACTATCACTACTATTAGTAACTATCACTACCATTAGTAACAACTATCACTACCATTAGTAACTATCACTACCATTAGTAACTATCACTAACATTAGTAACAACTATCACTACCATTAGTAACTATCACTACCATTAGTAACTATCAGTACCATTAGTAACTATCACTACCATTAGTAACAACTATCACTACCATTAGTAACAACTATCACTACTATTAGTAACAACTATCACAACCATTAGTAACTATCACTACCATTAGTAACTATCACTACTATTAGTAACAACTATCACTACTATTAGTAACTATCACTACCATTAGTAACTATCACTACCATTAACAACTATCACTACCATTAGTAACTATCACTACCATTAGTAACTATCACTACCATTAGTAAATATCACTACCATTAGTAAATATCACTACCATTAGTAAATATCACTACTATTAGTAACTATCACTACTATTAGTAAATATCACTACCATTAGTAAATATCACTACTATTAGTAAATATCACTACCATTAGTAAATATCACTACCTTTAGTAACTATCACTACCATTAGTAAATATCACTACTATTAGTAACTATCACTACTATTAGTAAATATCACTACCATTAGTAAATATCACTACCTTTAGTAACTATCACTACCATTAGTAAATATCACTACTATTAGTAACTATCACTACCATTAGTAAATATCACTACTATTAGTAACTATCACTACTATTAGTAACAACTATCACTACCATTAGTAACAACTATCACTACCATTAGTAACTATCACTACCATTAGTAACAACTATCACTACCATTAGTAACAACTATCACTACCATTAGTAACTATCACTACTATTAGTAACTATCACTACCATTAGTAACTATCACTACCATTAGTAACAACTATCACTACCATTAGTAACTATCACTACCATTAGTAACTATCACTACTATTAGTAACAACTATCACTACCATTAGTAACTATCACTACCACTTAGTAAAACTATCACTACCATTAGTAACTATCACTACCATTAGTAACACTATCACTACCATTAGTAACTATCACTACCATTAGTAAACTATCACTACCATTAGTAACAACTATCACTACCATTAGTAACTATCACTACCATTAAGTAACAACTATCACTACCATTAGTAACTATCACTTACCATTAGTAACTATCACTACCATTAGTAACTATCACTACCATTAGTAACAACTATCACTACCATTAGTAACTATCACTACCATTAGTAACTATCACTACCATTAGTAACAACTATCACTACCATTAGTAACTATCACTACCATAGTAACAACTATCACTACCATTAGATAACACTATCACTACCATTAGTAAACTATCACTACCATTAGTAACAACTATCACTACCATTAGTAACTATCAGCTACCATTAGTAAACTATCACTACCATTAGTAACTATCACTACCATTAGTAACAACTATCACTTACCATTAGTAAACTATCACTTACCATTAGTAACTATCACTACCATTAGTAACAACTATCACTACCATTAGTAACTATCACTACCATTAGTAACTATCACTACCATTAGTAACTATCAACTACCATTAGTACACTATCACTACCATTAGTAACTATCACTCACCATTAGTAACCAACTATCACTACCACTTAGTAACTATCACTACCATTAGTAAACTATCACTACCATTAGTAACAACTATCACTACCATTAGTAACTATCACTACCATTAGTAACAACTATCACTACCATTAGTAACTATCACTACCATTAGTAACTATCACTACCATTAGTAACTATCACTACCATTAGCTAACAACTATCACTACCATTAGTAACAACTATCACTACCATTAGTAACAACTATCACTACCATTAGTAACTATCACTACCATTAGTAACAACTATCACTACCATTAGTAACTATCACTACCATTAGTAACTATCACTACCATTAGTACTATCACTACTCATTAGTAACAACTATCACTACCATTAGTAACTATCACTACCACTTAGTAACAAACTATCACTACCATTAGTAACTATCACTACCATAGTAACTATCACTACCATTAGTAACAACTATCACTACCATTAGTAACTATCACGACCATTAGTAAAACTATCACTACCATAGTAACTATCACTACCATTAGTAAACATATCACTACCATTAGTAACTATCACCTACCATTAGTAACAACTATCACTACCATTAGTAACAACTATCAACTACCATTAGTAACAACTATCACTTACCATTAGTAACTATCACTACCATTAGTAACAACTATCACTACCATTAGTAACTATCACTACCATTAGTAACAACTATCACTACCCATTAGTAACTATCAGTACCATTAGTAACAACTATCACTACCATTAGTAACTATCACTACCATTAGTAAACAACTATCACTACCATTAGTAACTATCACTACCATTAGTAACACTATCACTACCATTAGTAACGTATCACTACCATTAGTAACTATCACTACCATTAGTAACAACTATCACTACCATTAGTAACTAAATCACTACCATTAGTAACAACTATCACTACCATTAGTAACTATCACTACCATTAGTAACAACTATCACTACCATTAGTAACTATCACTACCATTAGTAACAAACTATCACTACCATTAGTAACTATCACTACCATTAGTAACAACTATCACTACCATTAGTAACTATCACTACAATTAGTAACTATCACTACCATTAGTAACTATCACTACCATTAGTAACAACTATCACTACCATTAGTAACTATCACTACCATTAGTAAACTATCACTACCATTAGTAACTATCACTACCATTAGTAACAACTATCACTACTATTAGTAACTATCACTACCATTAGTAACAACTATCACTACCATTAGTAACTATCACTACCATTAGTAACAACTATCACTACCATTAGTAACTATCACTACCATTAGTAACAACTATCACTACCATTAGTAACTATCACTACCATTAGTAACAACTATCACTACCATTAGTAACTATCACTACCTTTAGTAAATATCACTACCATTAGTAACAACTATCACTACTATTAGTAACTATCACTACCATTTAGTAACAACTATCACTACCATAGTAACTATCACTACCATTAGTAACTATCACTACCATTAGTAACAACTATCACTACCATTAGTAACTATCACTACCATTAGTAACTATCACTACCATTAGTAACACCTATCACTACCATTAGTAACTATCACTACCATTAGTAACAACTATCACTACCATTAGTAACTATCACTACCTTTAGTAAATATCACTACCATTAGTAACAACTATCACTACCTATTAGTAACTATCACTACCATTAAGTAACAACTATCACTACCATTAGTAACTATCAACTACCATTAGTAACTATCACTACCATTAGTAACAACTATCACTAACCATTAGTAACTATCACTACCATAGTAACTATCACCATTAGTAACAACTATCACTACCATTAGTAACTATCACTACCATTAGTAACTACCACTACCATTAGTAACAACTATCACTACTATTAGTAACTATCACTACCATTAGTAACAACTATCACTACCATTAGTAACTATCACTACCATTAGTAACAACTATCACTACCATTAGTAACTATCACTACCTATTAGTAACAACTATCACTACCATTAGTAACTATCACTACCATTAGTAACAACTATCACTACCATTAGTAACTATCACTACCTTTAGTAAATATCACTACCATTAGTAACAACTATCACTACTATTAGTAACTATCACTACCATTAGTAACAACTATCACTACCATTAGTAACTATCACTACCATTAGTAACTATCACTACCATTAGTAACAACTATCACTACCATTAGTAACTATCACTACCATTAGTAACTATCACTACCATTAGTAACAACTATCACTAACCATTAGTAACTATCACTACCCATTAGTAACTATCACTACCATTAGTAACAACTATCACTACCTATTAGTAACTATCACTACCATTAGTAACAACTATCACTACCATTAGTAACTATCACCTACCATTAGTAACAACTATCACTACCATTAGTAACTATCACTACCTTTAGTAAATATCACTACCATTAGTAACAACTATCACTACTATTAGTAACTATCACTACCATTAGTAACAACTATCACTACCATTAGTAACTATCACTACCATTAGTAACTATCACTACCATTAGTAACAACTATCACTACCATTAGTAACTATCACTACCATTAGTAACCAACTATCACTACCATTAGTAACAACTATCACTACTATTAGTAACTATCACTACCCATTAGTAACAACTATCACTACCATTAGTAACAACTATCACTACTATTAGTAACTATCACTACCATTAGTAACAACTATCACTACTATTAGTAACTATCACTACCATTAGTAACAACCTATCACTACCATTAGTAACAAACCTATCACTACTATTAGTAACTATCACTACCATTAGTAACAACTATCACTACTATTAGTAACTATCACTACCATTAGTAACAACTATCACTACCATTAGTAACTATCACTACCATTTAGTAACTATCACTAACATTAGTAACAACTATCACTACCATTAGTAACCTATCACTACCATTAGTAACTATCAAGTACCATTAGTAACTATCACGTACCATTTGTAACAACTATCACTACCATTAGTAACAAACTATCACTACCATTAGTAACAACTATCACTACTATTAGTAACTATCACTACCATTAGTAACAACTATCACTACTATTAGTAAACTATCACTACCATTAGTAACCAAACTATCACTACCATTAGTAACTATCACTACCATTAGTAACTATCACTAACATTAGTAACAACTATCACTACCATTAGTAACTATCACTACCATTAGTAACATATCAGTACCATTAGTAACTATCACTACCCTATTAGTAACAACTATCACTACCATTAAGTAACAACTATCACTACTATTAGTAACAACTATCACAACCATTAGTAACTATCACTACCATTAGTAACTATCACTACCTATTAGTAACAACTATCACTACTATTAGTAACTATCACTACCATTAGTAAACTATCACTACCATTAACAACTATCACTACCTATTAGTAACTATCACTACCATTAGTAACTATCACTACCATTAGTAAATATCACTACCATTAGTAAATACTCACTTCACCATTAGTAAATATCACTACTATTAGTAACTATCACCTACTATTAGTAAATATCACTACCATTAGTAAATATCACTACTATTAGTAAATATCACTACCATTAGTAAATATCACTACCTTTTAGTAACTATCACTACCATTAGTAAATATCACTACTATTAGTAACTATCACTACCATAGTAAATATCACTACTATTAGTAACTATCACTACTATTTAGTAACAACTATCACTACCATTAGTAACAACTATCACTACCATTAGTAACTATCACTACCATTAGTAACAACTATCACTACCATTAGTAACAACTATCACTACCATTAGTAACTATCACTACTATTAGTAACTATCACTACCATTAGTAACTATCACTACCATTAGTAACAACTATCACTACCATTAGTAACTATCACTACCATTAGTAACTATCACTACATTAGTAACAACTATCACTACCATTAGTAACTATCACTACCATTAGTAACAACTATCACTACCATTAGTAAACTATCAACATTAGTACTATCACTACCATTAGTAACTATCACTACCATTAGTAACAACTATCACTACCATTTAGTAACAACTATCACTACCATTAGTAACACTATCACTACCATTAGTAACAACTATCCACTACCATTAGTAACTATCACTACCATTAGTAACTATCACTACCATTAGTAACTATCACTACCATTAGTAACAACTATCACTACCATTAGTAACTATCACTACCATTAGTAACTATCACTACCATTAGTAACACTATCACTACCATTAGTAACTATCACTACCATTAGTAACAACTATCACTACCATTAGTAAACTATCACTACCATTAGTAACTATCACTACCATTAGTAACACTATCACTACCATTAGTAACCTATCACTACCATTAGTAACTATCACTACCATTAGTAACTATCACTACCATTAGTAACAACTATCACTACCATTAGTAACTATCACTACCATTAGTAACAACTATCACTACCATTAGTAACTATCACTACCATTAGTAACCTATCACTACCATTAGTAACTATCACTACCATTAGTAAACTATCACTTAACCATTAGTAACAACTATCACTTACCATTAGTAACTATCACTACCATTAGTAACAACTATCACATACCATTAGTAACTATCACTACCATTAGTAACTATCACTACCATTAGTAACAACTATCACTACCATTAGTAACTATCACTACCATTAGTAACAACTAATCACTACCATTAGTAACTATCACTACCATTAGTAACTATCACTACCATTAGTAACTATCACTACCATTAGTAACAACTATCACTACCATTAGTAACAACTATCACTACCATTAGTAAACAACTATCACTACCATTAGTAACTCATATCACTACCAAATCTAGTAACAACTATCACTACCATTAGGTAACTATCACTACCATTAGTAACTATCACTAACATTCAGTTAACTATCACTACTATTAGTAACAACTATCACTACCAATTAGTAACTATCACTACCATTAGTAACAAACTATCACCTACCATTA
>OZ024741.1:416145080-416282580 GCA_964016885.1 Eledone cirrhosa | reverse complement strand
GTATTGGTGTTACTATTGGTGTTGTTATTAGTATTGGTATTAATGTTATTGTTGGTGTTACTGCTAGAGAAATGGGCCCGGAGAATATGGTGTGATTGCTACTGCTGGTATTGTTGCTGTTATTTCCACAGAGGGGCGGCGGGAGAGGGCACGTGACTTAGACAAGCCCTCCAAGTGGAATGGATGGTCTCCACTTTCGAGTTTGTTTTCTTTTTGTTTGTTGTCGAGTTGGTGATAGATAATAGGGGGGGGGGAGAAAGACTAGGAGAAAAAAGGAGGAAGACAAGTGTAAGACTATGAAAAAGGAGGAGAAGAAAGAATAAGAAAGGGAGGGGAGAAGGAAGAGGAGCAGGAAGAAAAAAATGAGAGGGAGGAGAGTGAGAGTAGAGGAAGGAGGATAAGGGAAAAAGAAGAGTAGATAAAGGAGGAAAGGGAAGCTATGGCAGAGAGTGAGAGTAATAGTAGGAGGGAAAGTAAGAAGTGGATGGAGAAAGGAAAGAAAGAGAGTAATGATTATATGAGGGGTAAAAGATAGAGAATAATAAGTATAAGAAGAAAGAAAAAGTGTAGTTATAAGGGGAGTAAAAGATAGATAGACTGAGAAAGTAGCTATAAGAAGAGAGAGAGTAACTATAAGAGAGTGAGTAGCGGTTATGTAAGAGGGGTAAAGATAGATAGAGAGTAACAACTGTAAGAAGAGAACGAATAATGTTTATGTGGGAGAAAAGAGAGAGAGAGAGAGAGAAACAATAGCAGAATTGAGCGGATAACAGATTGTGGAATGTGTATATATATACATATGTATATATATGTGTGTGTTTGTGAATTGAATTACGAGGCAATTTTGAAAGCATTGTAATATTACAACACAACATCACTACCCCAGCGATGTGGACCGGGAAAATATGGGGTGTATTACTATGATATATGGGGAACCTTATGCGCAGGCTGCCTCCTAGTCCCAGCGGAGGACAGAATGGAGAAAACATGGTCTCGGAGGATTGCGAGGGAGACGTGTTGAAATAGACATACCAACTGGCGGGTGGCTGACTCCACCCTGATACTAGTGATTGATTGACCGGGAAGATTGATACGAAAAAGAGAATGAAAGAGGAGAATATGGGAGATGTCGTGGGAAGATAGACAGTCGTAGTAATAGCTGTGGGGAAAAGAAGAAAGAGATAATAACTGTTCTGAGAGAGAGAGTGTGTGTATATATATATATGAAAGAATGTTTGGTGTGGTTAAGATTTTAACAAATTAATTCAAAAAAAGGTGGGCAAAGACAACAAAAACGGACGAAACACAGAACAGTCCCTTCTCATTAGTGACCTGGTGGACCTTCAGGTCAACTAATGAGAAGGGACTGTTCTGTGTTTGGTCTGTTTTTCTGTTGTCTTTGCCCACTTTTCTTTAAATTATATATATATTTAATTAAGAGACGAAGCATGTCTAATATACATATAATTAATAATTGTTTCTACTTTTGGCACAAGGCCAGCAATTATCCCAGTGTATTACTGGTACTTTATTTTATCGACCCCGTAAGGATGAAAGGCAAAGTGAACCTCACCAATAATAAGTATGGATGTGGTGTCAAATTTTCAGTAAGTTTATTCAGATGTGACGCGCGTTTCGCGATTGATCAGCTCAAGGTTCGAGCTCTATCGATTGGGCTCTACTCTGTTTGGAATCAAAAGCTCATCCGACTTCTATTAGCTTAATATATATATATTGCAAGCAGGGAAAAGCGGGCGTAAAATGATGATTATATATATATATATATATATATATATATATATATATATATATATATATATATATATATATATATATATATATATATATATATATATTATATATATATATATATATATATATATATATAGTAATAATAATAAATTTGAAGACTAAAATCCAAAGAGGGCTTGATAAGGATAAATATATATCAGATATATAAGAACCGTAGACCAAATATTTATTAAAATAACAGATTAAAGTTTAAGCAAAGAATCGCTGCTTTCACCCTTAACGGGATCTTCTGAAACTAAAAAAGTCAATCTGTGAACGCAGAAGTAAATATTTCAAAAAACGTTGCAACCGAAGGAAGACGATACTTTGGTTCGTGGAAACGTTCCCTGGCAAAGAACGGAAAAAACGAAGATAATACAATTACACGCAAAGACAGAACCACGTTTATGGTATAAATGAAGTCGTACACTAATGTTCTCTTAGGTGGTTCATAGAGACGTTCTGTGGCAATGAACAGAAAAAACGAAGATAATACGTCATTATGTGGAGCAATGAGAACAATTACACGCAAAGACAAAACCACGTAAATGGTATATTTGAAGTCATAGACTAAAATTCTAGCTAGGAAACCGAATGATTCTAGGCTTCAGAGTTAAGAATAAAGTAAATAAAATACAGAGGTAATTGAAATTAAATAAATACATACACGCATCCATATACGTACATACACAAGCATACGCGATAACACTCCCCATGGGTATACAAATACGAGCACGTACTCGAAAAAAAAAAAAAAGCAAGAAAACACATACAGAACCCACGCAACGCCTGTACCGCACACATACCAACGTATGTATATATATATATATAGAGAGAGAGTGTGTGTGTGTGTGTGTGATATGGGATTATGATGGAGGAAATTAAGTCGACTGCCATATAATGGAAGAAACTGAAAGGCAGCAACTATGGAGCGGTGAGTGATAGATTAAGGCAGTAAAGAGAGAGAGAGAGAGAGAGAGAGAGACGCATAAGAGAATTATAGAAGAAACAGAATACACAAAGTAAAAAGAGTTACATACATACACACATACATACATGGTGGCTGCCAACTCGTTTTCGAGTACGGCCACTACTTTATATCCATGTAGGAGAACCCCTACCGATGCGCTGAACGAGTGTGACTTTTTAGTCCAGCCAGCGACTTGAAAACTCTGGTACAAACACTACACTTGTGACAATTATTGACACATAGTGCTGGGCCCATGGTACCATGTGATGACAAGTGCAGAGAGATCTCCAGATATAAAGCAATGCCTGTGCCGTGAAGCTTTTATAGTGAGCAAAGGCACTGCACAAAGCCAGTCCCACTCTCTTAACCAAGATGATATTTACCAAAAAGAAGAACAAGTCAACATCATTGGATACCATCAGGGTTGCAGGTGTTATATCAGAGTTTTCCTTCTCCTAGAATTCTGCCTTGACAAAGGCTAAGGGGTCATCTCTCCCAGTGATTTTAGATGGCCATTGACTCTTAAGAGCTCCTTTGCCCTTTGACAGGTTTTGTTTTTAGTCCTGCAGGATGTCCAAAGTCACCCTCCTCACCAAGATACATACATACATATATACACACATACATACATATATACACACACATACATACATACACACACACACATACATACACACACACATGATGGCTGCCCCCTCGTTATCGAGTATGGCCATTGCACGATATACCATTATTAATAATTATTAATTAATTCTATCGTGCAATGCCTGTGCGTGAAGATATTTTTCAAAGTGAGAAAAGACTGTGCACTGAGCCAATCCCACTCTCTGAGCGACAGTAGCTATAACCCGAAAAGAAGAAAAGATCAACATCATCGGTAACTACTGAGCCGCAGGTTTTATGTCGGAGTTATCCTAGTTTCCTGAGTTGCCTTCTCCTAGAAGAATGCCCTGACAAAAGCTAGGGGTCCTTCACTCCCAGTGGTTTAACCAGGCGATCGGGTGTCCAGCCTGACTATTTCTATGTCCCCATACATACATACATACACACATACATACATACACACTCATACATACACACACACATACATACATATATACATAAACATATAAATGTACATATATACACATTTATGCACACATATAGTTCCAGTCCTGTAGAAGCCATTTGTATATTAAAACTGTTGTTTACACTAATGTATTGAGTACCTTACTGTGGTTACCCCCGATTGAACCCGGGACTCACCCACACATTGAATATGCACATATTTTTTTTCATTTTCTCCATTTCTTCCTCTCATCACTTTTTCCTTTATATTTATCTTCTATTTCTAACTCTATCTTCAGATGAAGGACAAGTGTCTGAAACATTAAGACTCTCTTCCTGCTATTTCAAGCATTAATCTAATATATTTCTTCCATTGATTGTGTCGTTTGTTTTGTTATTTCTTTGTACCTTTTACATATATATATATATATGTATATCAACTCTGGATGTCGGTGAGCATGTCCAGCTAACCTCAGTCTCCTCTGTGTCACTTTTGAGCTGACTTTTGGGAGGTTCCCATACAGCTCTGAGTTTTTCATCCTCAGTGTATACTGATCAATGTTCAGAGTCATCCTCAGCATTCTCGTGTAGCACCCATCCACCATCTGAGGGAGTTTCTTGGTCAGTGTCCAAGTCTCAGACCCGTACAGCAGCACAGACTCCACTACAGCAATGAAGAGGCGGATTTTCAGGTCTTTACGAAGGTCCGACTTCCACACCGATCTCAAGCTGTGGCACGCCGCCCAGGCTTTGCTCTTCTTCTCAACCTCATCTTCTGTATTCGCAATTTTTGCTCCCAAATACAGGAAGTCCTCAACCAATTCTAGCGGCTTCCCGCCTACATTAGTGATCCCCTCTGGCTTCTCAACATTCTCTACCAGATATTTCGTTTTAGTCTCATTCATTCTCAGCCCCACACTCATCGACACAGTCTCCACCTCCTGCATCAAAACCTCTGCCTCCTTCACTGTATTTGTCACCAAAACTATGTCGTTGACAAATTCAGCATCCAATACCTTTTTCGCCTTAACTCTCCTGCTCTGAGGCGGTGCTACAGTAAAGCCAGAGTCCTGGTGTTTCTCCAGTGCAAGCGCATTGCACTCAGTGCTCCTGTGGGAGCCCCTACATGGACACACTGGAAGAGGAAGACCAAGGTTAATGTATGTTGATGTCCTAAGGACAGACACTGGTCTGTTGGAGACGCAGGACATGGCAGCGATAATGAGGGACAGAGACCACTGGAGAGAACTCGTCCATGGATCTTTTACACGCCCTAAATATATATATATCATCATCATTTTACGTCCGCCTTTCTCTGCTTGCAAGGGTGGGACGGGTCCTATTCAATACAGCATCTCTCCATAAGTCACGGTCCTTCGTCATCTCCTCCGTGAGCTTCAGCGATCTGGGGTCAACTCTCACCCCCTCCGCCCATGTTTTTCGTGGTCTTCCTCTACACACACAATAATAATGAATATGAAAGCTAAATTTTCATAATTCTCTTTATGTAATTTGGTGTAATACACATTTTTTGTGGTGTCTTTATTACTACCATAATACAATTATTGACACAACTTCTTCTGACAACATTTTAGATAATACATTTTTATGTAATACATTTCTTAACAGAGATAGACTTGTTTTTGATGTCCCTATTTCAAAAGTCCATCTCCAAATAATTAATTTAACACGGTGTTGGTAGGAATGGTCTGAAAATAGGGGTTTGTTTAACTGCACACAATTCCTTTGACAAACATATCTGATCCCCAATTTCACAGCACTGATTTCCATTTCTATAATGCAGCACTTGGCAGTAGACCTAACAAGAGTATGTCGGATATGAAAGCAGCAATTCTTTGCTTAAACTTTAATCTGTACTTTTATATATATAATCCTTATCGAGCCCTCTTTGGATTTTAGTCTTCACATTTATTATTACTATATATATATATATATATATAAACCCGTAGAGCAAATATTTATTAAAAGTGAAGATTAAAGTTTAAGCAAAGAATTGCTTCTTTCACTTTTTTTACGGGATATTCTGGAACAGAAAAATCAACCTCTAGTTGCAGAAGTAAATATTTCAAAAAACGTTACAACCAAAAGAAAAGAGGAAGATGATACGTTGGGAAGAGATTCTCTGGCAATAGATGAAAAATAGGCGAAGATAATTATGTTGTTATGTGGAACGAGATTAATCATCATCATCATCATCGTTTAACGTCCATCCTCCACGCTAGCATGGGTTAGATTGGTTTGTCCCATTTAAAGGCAAGTTGGGTTGAGTGACTGTGTCTCGCTCTTAGAGGACTGTTTCTGGCTGGTTTGTTACGGCTGTATGCCCTTCATAGCGACAACCACATTTACAGTGTGTGTTGGGTGTTTTTTGCCATGTCTTTTACACGACCACTTTACAGTGTGGGCTGGGTGTTTTGTGGTACCAACATAACATATCATCATCATCATCATCATCATCATTTTACGTCCACTTTTCCCTGCTTGCAAGGGTGGGACGGGAACTGATTCTGGCTTGATTTCTACAGCTGGATGCCCTTCCTAACACCAACCTCATTTACAGTGAGTGCTGGGTGCTTTTTTTTGCCGTGGCACCTGCACGACCACTTAGCAGTGGAATGATATGGACCCCAGTCCCTATCATCTCATTTCTACAGCTGAGTAAACTGGAGCAATGTGAAATAAAGTGCCTTGCTCAAGGAAACAACACATCCCCCGGTCTGAGAATTGAACTCACAACCTTTCGATTGCAAGGCCAATGCTCTAACCACTAAGCCATGCGCCTCATCATATATATATATATATATATCTATCATCATCATCATCATCATCATCATATATATATTTGCGTGTATATCATCATCACCTCCGTCTTACGTTCATTCTCCATGCTAGCATGGGTTAGACAGGTTGTCCTGTTGTGAGTAATACTAGGTCAGGTGACCATGTCTTGTTCATATCGGACTGGTTCTCAGTTTCTGTAGCTGGATGCCCTTCCTAACGTCAACCTCATTTTACAGTGATTACTCGGTCCGTTTTGACATGATGGCTACATGACCACACTAAAATGTGGGTGGTGGGGTGGCCTGTCCTCATGGGATGTATGGGAGGGTGAGTTGGGTTGGGGAATACTGTATATATGCTTCAGCCTGTGCTCATGGGAAGTCGGGTCTTCTGCATATCGCCAGAGATCCCAGACATGTGTCATCACCTTTGAAAGGTGCAATTGGGCAAGGTCAGCTTTTATCACCTTATCCCAAGTCTTCCTGGGTCTCGCCACTCCAAGGCTTCCATTGACTTTGAGTGCTCTGCACTTTTTATGCAACTGTATATATATATATGGGATCAGATGCTGTTTACTGGAGAGAAGACTACGTTGGTATGGTCACGTGATGCGCATGAAAGACAACAACTGTATAAAAAAGTGCAGGGCAATAAAAATAGACGGTAGCCACAGAGTAGGCAGACCCAGAAAAACCTGGGACGATCTGATAAATTCCGACCTTACACACTTGCACCTCTCTAAGACAATGTCACTGGACCAAGATCTTTGGTGTCACGCAGTAATACAGAAGACTCACTTTGCCTATATACAAAGCGAAATCTACAGTGAGTAGACACCTCTTAACCAAATATACACCCCATCCCACCCCCACCAACACCACCCCTTTCTCTGTAAAGTTATGTTGGTACCACAACATCCAGTCCAAACTAATGAGGTTGTGTAGGTGTCAACAAAAAAAACACACAGTCCACGCTGTAATGTGGCCTTGTAGGTAACACGGTAAAAACCTCCCAGACCCACACTGTCAATGTGGTTGGTGTTAGGAAGGGCATCCAGCCATAGAAAACCTGCCAGACAGTCCTATACGAGCGAGACACGGTCACCCGACCAATCCTGCCTCAAGTGGGACAATTCCCATCTAACCCATGCTAGCGTGGAAGATAGACGTTAAACGATGATGTTGATGATGATATCAAATACCTTGACTTATGAGATTTTATCAAGCAAAACTGCAATTGGTCCTCCTTTGCCCACTTATTATTCCTGAGAGGGTCATGGGGACAGAGTCCTTAAACACTTCCAGCAGGTCCTGTCAGAAGCAACCGTCTCCAACTGATCCGGCTAGATCCCCAAACAAGACCAGTCAAACTCATGGATGTTATCCAACAATCTTGCTCGGGGTCTACCCCTGGGTCTCCTACCTGCTGGTTTGCCAGTAAAATATGTCCAGTGATTCTTTCTTAAGATATTCTAACTACATATCCATAATATCAGAGCTGTGATCTTTCAATTCAGAGAAGTAGCGGCTCTATCTGGAGTGATCTCCAAGCTATGTACTCAATCAAGTAACGTTACTCCAAAGACCCTTCAAAGGAACCCTATTCTACCCACATGCCAATAATATCAGAGGTATGATATCTCAATTCAGAGTAGTAGTGGTTCTCTATAGTGAGAAACATCAAGTGAGAGTCATGGACTCTCAATGAGGATGGAGAGACTAGACCAGACAAAACCAGAATTGTTTATATAATCTCACTTGATGTTTCTCACTATATTATACATGTAATATGTATCCTAATGTATTTACTATATAAATCACAATCTTCTGCTGTATTATAGAGCTGTCAATTAGTCAGACACTAACATCAGGTTGGTTGCTTTGCAAACTTGTCAGATTGTTAATTTTTTACCATCATCCCTGTTTAACATCTATTTTTTCATGCTTGCATGGGTTAAATGTGTCACCCACGTTATGAGACAAGTCTGGCCAGCTGGCTGTGCCATACCTTGCTCAGACGGAACTGTATTTTGGCTGGCAATTTTTACAGCTGGATGCCCTTCCTTACACCAACCACATTTACAGTGTGGAAGAAAATTCTTTTTCTTCTTTAGGGATTGAACTCTGAACAGTCACTGCCATTCAAAATTAACAAGTAGATAATCAGCAGTTGTACCACTAAACCACAGTTCCGTCTCATATCCATGTATATTGTAAATTGATAGAGTCATTAAAATGTCAGATAGAATGCCTTGTGGTATTTGTTCCAGCTCTCTGGTCTCTGAGTTCAAATCCCACTGATATCAACTTTAGCTTTCATCCATTTGATATTGATAATAAAAAGTACCAGTCATGTACTGGGGTCGATTCTTCTTCTATATCTCTTTCCCATTTCCATTCTCTCACTCTCTCTTTCTCTATCCTTCTCTGGAAGAAATCTGCTGTATGAAAGGAGATGGGTTCTACTAGGTTTTAAAATGCCTAAGAAATTATGTATATCAATACGGCACCTGTACGACTCCATCAGGAGTTATGGGGCCATACCATAATGATTAAACCCTTTTGATATCAACCTGCCAAAAACTGCTCCAATTCTATGGTGGTATACCTATGGCAAATTGGTAAAGTTATTAGAACGTCAGATAGAATACTTTGTGCTATTCATTCCAACACTCTATGAGTTCAAAACCTGCTATGGTCAACTTTGCCTATTCTTCTATGAGATTATACTATTTATGTTAAAGTGTTTATATTTATGTAAAAATCTTCCATCATAATTTTATGTAAACACAATTTGTTAAGCTATACTTCAAACACCAACTTCATGATAAGCTCAGGTATTTTTACTAAATTCTCCCAAATACTTCAATACCAACCTTTGTTAAACTATGTTCCAGATACCAAACCACCTGAAACCACCCGTGGTTCTACAATGCAAAACTGTTTATTTTGAAATATTTATATATATCAAAGATCCTTCCATCATAATTTTATATAAGAACCTTTGATAAGTTGAAGCTGTCGATGTTTGTCCCAGAATTTAATAACTATATTGAAATTTAAAGGACAGTCCAACTGGTGGTCTTGGTGGACAGGTTGGAGAAGACATTGCTCAGGAGGCAGCGAGGGAGACACACACTTGAACAGCCACTCCATTTTATGTGGCTCGTACTTGTGGGTAGCCAACTCCATTCTGATAGAAGTGAGTAGGGATGTGGTCTGGGGGCCAGGAACACAGGAAGTCTCCACTGCTACAGGCTCTACCACAAACCTATCAGAGGGCAGCTGAGTGTGTAGGGATGTGGTCTAAGGGCCAAGGATGCTGGATGTCTCCACTGCTACAGACTCTACACAAACCTATCAGAGAGCAGCTGAGTGTGTAGGGATGTGGTCCAAGGGACAAGGATGCTGGATGTCTCCACTGCTACAGGCTCTACCAAACCTATCAGAGGGCAGCCGATACCCAAACACTAGCTAAATAAAAAGAAAGATATATTACTAAATCCTTCCTAAATCATTAGAGAGGTTGCCCGGTACTCCTCGCGACACTGCTGTCTTTTGCTCTGGTGTTGGCTCCGTTGTTCACCCCTTCCTTTACATTTTCTTTAATATTGCAACATTGAAAGAATATATCCTTCTGAATGAATCACGAGCAATTTATAATGTTATTTATGTATATATTTAAAACATATTTGTTATGTTATTCTACTGTAAATTTATTTATATGCTTTGGAGGCACATGGCTTAGTGGTTAGAGCATTGGCCTTGCAATCGAAAGGTTGTGAGTTCAATTCTCAGACCGGGTGATGTGCTGTTTCCTTGAGCAAGACACTTTATTTCACATTGCTTCAGTTTACTCAGCTGTAGAAATGAGATGATAGGACTGGCGTCCATATCATTCCACTGCAAAGTTGTCGTGGAGGTGCCACGGCAAAAAAGCACCCAGCACTCACTGTAAATGAGGTTGGTGTTAGGAAGGGCATCCAGCTGTAGCAATCAAGCCAGAATCAGTTCCCGTCCCACCCTTGCAAGCAGGGAAAAAGCGGACGTAAAATGAAATGATGATGATGATGATGATGATGCTTTGTATATATCATATATTTTCATATTTTCACTCCCATTTGTAACGTTATTAAATTTAATAAAATTTAATGCCCTATAAAAAAAATTCTTTACTATTTGGAAATCATGTGCAGTTTTTCACTATAAAAATGTTAATGAATGAGTTAAAATATTTATATTTATCTAAACACCTTCCATCATAATGTTTCTAATTTTGGCAGAAAAATTCATAGGTTGACCAAGACACTTTCATGGAATGACCAAATGAAGTTTATTTTTCAACATAGTGCCAGAAACAAAACAATGAAGTTATTAATAAGAAGAGTTGAAATTAATGCATGCAGGATTACTCCAGCATTACTCCTTCATAGTCAGCCTATGAACTTTTTCACTCACCTGTATGTAAAAACCATTTATTAAACCTTTCATAGCCACATTTCTAATTAAATACACCCTATTTTAATTAATGAAGAATTTTGAGCGATTTACTAAAATTATTAATTGTTTCATGACTGAGATAGTAACTTAATGTAAGACTCTTTTGTGTTGGCAGATTTTAATTTAAATTGGAAACCTTTAAAATGTGTGACTTTATTTCCTAGAACCAGAGCTGGTTTTGGCCAGGTTGGTAATTAAAGGGTTAAGACAACTGTAGGTCCTGGTCAGTGTTGACCAGGTTGGTAACTAAAGGGTTAAGACAACTGTAGGTAATAGTCCTGGTCAGTGTTGACCAGGTTGGTAACTAAAGGGTTAAGAAAACTGTAGGTAATAGTCATGGTCAGTGTTGACCAGGTTGGTAAATAAAGGGTTAAGACAACTGGAGGTAATAGTCCTGGTCAGTGTTGACCAGGTTGGTAAATAAAGGGTTAAGACAACTGGAGGTAATAGTCCTGGTCAGTGTTGACCAGGTTGGTAAATAAAGGGTTAAGACAACTGGAGGTAATAGTCCTGGTCAGTGTTGACCAGGTTGGAAACTAAAGAGTTAAGACAACTGTAGGTAATAGTCTTGGTCAGTGTTGACCAGGTTGGAAACTAAAGGGTTAAGACAACTGTAGGTAATAGTCTTGGTCAGTGTTGACCAGGTTGGAAACTAAAGGGTTAAGACAACTGTAGGTAAGACTTGGTCAGTGTTGACCAGGTTGGAAACTAAAGGGTTAAGACAACTGTAGGTAATAGTCCTGGTCAGTGTTGACCAGGTTGGAAACTAAAGGGTTAAGACAACTGTAGGTAATAGTGCTGGTCAGTGTTGACCAGGTTGGTAACTAAAGGGTTAAGACAACTGTAGGTAATAGTGCTGGTCAGTGTTTACCAGGTTGGTAACTAAAGGGTTAACACAGCTGTAGGTAATAGTCCAGTCAGTGTTGACCAGGTTGGAAACTAAAGGGTTAAGACAACTGTAGGTAATAGTCTTGGTCAGTGTTGACCGGGTTGGAAACTAAAGGGTTAAGACAACTGTAGGTAATAGTCCTGGTCTGTGTTGACCAGGTTGGAAACTAAAGGGTTAAGACAACTGTAGGTAAGTCTTGGTCAGTGTTGACCAGGTTGGAAACTAAAGGGTTAAGACAACTGTAGGTAAGTCTTGGTCAGTGTTGACCAGGTTGGAAACTAAAGGGTTAAGACAACTGTAGGTAATAGTCCTGGTCAGTGTTGACCAGGTTGGAAACTAAAGGGTTAAGACAACTGTAGGTAATAGTCCAGGTCAGTGTTGACCAGGTTGGTAACTAAAGGGTTAAGACAACTGTAGGTAATAGTGCTGGTCAGTGTTGACCAGGTTGGTAACTAAAGGGTTAAGACAACTGTAGGTAATAGTCCTGGTCAGTTTTGACCAGGTTGGTAACTAAAGGGTTAAGACAACTGTAGGTAATAGTCCTGGTCAGTGTTTACCAGGTTGAAAAGTAAAGGGTTAAGACAACTGTAGGTAATAGTGCTGGTCAGTGTTGACCAGGTTGGTAACTAAAGGGTTAAGACAACTGTAGGTAATAGTGCTGGTCAGTGTTGACCAGGTTGGTAACTAAAGGGTTAAGACAACTGTAGGTAATAGTGCTGGTCAGTGTTGACCAGGTTGGTAACTAAAGGGTTAAGACAACTGTAGGTAATAGTGCTGGTCAGTGTTGACCAGGTTGGTAACTAAAGGGTTAAGACAACTGTAGGTAATAGTCCTGGTCAGTGTTGACCAGGTTGGAAACTAAAGGGTTAAGACAACTGTAGGTAATAGTGCTGGTCAGTGTTGACCAGGTTGGTAACTAAAGGGTTAAGACAACTGTAGGTAATAGTGCTGGTCAGTGTTGACCAGGTTGGTAACTAAAGGGTTAAGACAACTGTAGGTAATAGTCTTGGTCAGTGTTGACCAGGTTGGAAACTAAAGGGTTAAGACAACTGTAGGTAAGACTTGGTCAGTGTTGACCAGTTTGGAAACTAAAGGGTTAAGACAACTGTAGGTAATAGTGCTGGTCAGTGTTGACCAGGTTGGTAACTAAAGGGTTAAGACAACTGTAGGTAAGTCTTGGTCAGTGTTGACCAGGTTGGAAACTAAAGGGTTAAGACAACTGTAGGCAAGTCTTGGTCTGTGTAGACCAGGTTAGAAACTAAAGGGTTAAGACAACTATAGGTAATAGTCCTGGTTAGTGTTGACCAGGTTGGTAACTAAAGGGTAACGACAACTGTAGGTAATAGTCCTGGTCAGTGTTGACCAGGTTGGTAACTAAAGGGTTAAGACAACTGTAGGTAATAGTCCTGGTCAGTGTTGACCAGGTTGGTAACTAAAGGGTTAAGACAACTGTAGGTAATAGTCCTGGTCAGTGTTGACCAGGTTGGAAACTAAAGGGTTAAGACAACTGTAGGTAATAGTCCTGGTAAGTGTTGACCAGGTTGGAAACTAAAGGGTTAAGACAACTGTAGGTAATAGTGCTGGTCAGTGTTGACCAGGTTGGTAACTAAAGGGTTAAGACAACTGTAGGTAATAGTGCTGGTCAGTGTTGACCAGGTTGGTAACTAAAGGGTTAAGACAACTGTAGGTAATAGTGCTGGTCAGTGTTGACCAGGTTGGTAACTAAAGGGTTAAGACAACTGTAGGTAATAGTGCTGGTCAGTGTTGACCAGGTTGGTAACTAAAGGGTTAAGACAACTGTAGGTAATAGTCCTGGTCAGTGTTGACAAGGTTGGAAACTAAAGGGTTAAGACAACTGTAGGTAATAGGGCTGGTCAGTGTTGACCAGGTTGGTAACTAAAGGGTTAAGACAACTGTAGGTAATAGTGCTGGTCAGTGTTGACCAGGTTAGTAACTAAAGGGTTAAGACAACTGTAGGTAATAGTCCTGGTCAGTGTTGACCAGGTTGGAAACTAAAGGGTTAAGACAACTGTAGGTAATAGTGCTGGTCAGTGTTGACCAGGTTGGTAACTAAAGGGTTAAGACAACTGTAGGTAATAGTGCTGGTCAGTGTTGACCAGGTTGGTAACTAAAGGGTTAAGACAACTGTAGGTAATAGTCCTGGTCAGTGTTGACCAGGTTGGAAACTAAAGGGTTAAGACAACTGTAGGTAATAGTGCTGGTCAGTGTTGACCAGGTTGGTAACTAAAGGGTTAAGACAACTGTAGGTAATAGTGCTGGTCAGTGTTGACCAGGTTGGTAACTAAAGGGTTAAGACAACTGTAGGTAATAGTCCTGGTCAGTGTTGACCAGGTTGGTAACTAAAGGGTTAAGAAAACTGTAGGTAATAGTCCTGGTCAGTGTTGACCAGGTTGGTAACTAAAGGGTTAAGACAACTGTAGGTAATAGTCCTGGTCAGTGTTGACCAGGTTGGTAACTAAAGGGTTAAGACAACTGTAGGTAATAGTCCTGATCAGTGTTGACTAGGTTGGAAACTAAAGGGTTAAGACAACTATAGGTAATAGTCCTGGTTAGTTTTGACCAGGTTGGTAACTAAAGGGTTAAGACAACTGTAGGTAATAGTCCTGGTCAGTGTTGACCAGGTTGGTAACTAAAGGGTTAAGACAACTGTAGGTAATAGTCCTGGTCTGTGTTGACCAGGTTGGTAACTAAAGGGTTAAGACAACTGTAGGTAATAGTCCTGGTCAGTGTTGACCAGGTTGGTAACTAAAGGGTTAAAACAACTGTAGGTAATAGTCCTGGTCAGTGTTGACCAGGTTGGTAACTAAACGGTTAAAACAACTTTAGGTAATAGTCCTGGTCAGTGTTGACCAGGTAGGAAACTAAAGGGTTAAGACAACTGTAGGTAATAGTCCTGGTCAGTGTTGACCAGGTTGGTAACTAAAGGGTTAAAACAACTGTAGGTTATAGTGCTGGTCAGTGTTGACCAGGTTGGTAACTAAAGGGTTAAGACAACTGTAGGTAATAGTCCTGGTCAGTGTTGACCAGGTTGGAAACTAAAGAGTTAAGAAAACTGTAGGTAATAGTCCTGGTCAGTGTTGACCAGGTTGGAAACTAAAGGGTTAAGACAACTGTAGGTAATAGTGCTGGTCAGTGTTGACCAGGTTGGTAACTAAATGGTTAAGACAACTGTAGGTAATAGTGCTGGTCAGTGTTGACCAGGTTGGTAACTAAAGGGTTAAGACAACTCTAGGTAATAGTCCTGGTCAGTGTTGACCAGGTTGGAAACTAAAGGGTTAAGACAACTGTAGGTAATAGTCCTGGTAAGTGTTGACCAGGTTGGAAATTAAAGGGTTAAGACAACTGTAGGTAATAGTGCTGGTCAGTGTTGACCAGGTTGGTAACTAAAGGGTTAAGACAACTGTAGGTAATAGTGCTGGTCAGTGTTGACCAGGTTGGTAACTAAAGGGTTAAGACAACTGTAGGTAATAGTCCTGGTCAGTGTTGACCAGGTTGGAAACTAAAGGGTTAAGACAACTGTAGGTAATAGTGCTGGTCAGTGTTGACCAGGTTGGTAACTAAAGGGTTAAGACAACTGTAGGTAAGTCTTGGTCAGTGTTGACCAGGTTGGTAACTAAAGGGTTAAGACAACTGTAGGTAAGTCTTGGTCAGTGTTGACCAGGTTGGAAACTAAAGGGTTAAGACAACTGTAGGCAAGTCTTGGTCTGTGTAGACCAGGTTAGAAACTAAAGGGTTAAGACAACTATAGGTAATAGTCCTGGTTAGTGTTGACCAGGTTGGTAACTAAAGGGTAACGACAACTGTAGGTAATAGTCCTGGTCAGTGTTGACCAGGTTAGTAACTAAAGGGTTAAGACAACTGTAGGTAATAGTGCTGGTCAGTGTTGACCAGGTTGGTAACTAAAGGGTTAAGACAACTGTAGGTAATAGTCCTGGTCAGTGTTGACCAGGTTGGAAACTAAAGGGTTAAGACAACTGTAGGTAATAGTGCTGGTCAGTGTTGACCAGGTTGGTAACTAAAGGGTTAAGACAACTGTAGGTAATAGTGCTGGTCAGTGTTGACCAGGTTGGTAACTAAAGGGTTAAGACAACTGTAGGTAATAGTCCTGGTCAGTGTTGACCAGGTTGGTAACTAAAGGGTTAAGACAACTGTAGGTAATAGTCCTGGTCAGTGTTGACTAGGTTGGAAACTAAAGGGTTAAGACAACTATAGGTAATAGTCCTGGTTAGTGTTGACCAGGTTGGTAACTAAAGGGTTAAGACAACTGTAGGTAATAGTCCTGGTCAGTGTTGACCAGGTTGGTAACTAAAGGGTTAAAACAACTGTAGGTAATAGTCCTGGTCAGTGTTGACCAGGTTGGTAACTAAACGGTTAAAACAACTTTAGGTAATAGTCCTGGTCAGTGTTGACCAGGTAGGAAACTAAAGGGTTAAGACAACTGTAGGTAATAGTCCTGGTCAGTGTTGACCAGGTTGGTAACTAAAGGGTTAAAACAACTGTAGGTTATAGTCCTGGTCAGTGTTGACCAGGTTGGTAACTAAAGGGTTAAGACAACTGTAGGTAATAGTCCTGGTCAGTGTTTACCAGGTTGGAAACTAAAGGGTTAAGACAACTGTACGTAATAGTGCTGGGCAGTGTTGACCAGGTTGGTAACTAAAGGGTTAAGACAACTGTAGGTAATAGTCCTGGTCAGTGTTGACCAGGTTGGAAACTAAAGGGTTAAGAAAACTGTAGGTAATAGTCCTGGTCAGTGTTGACCAGGTTGGAAACTAAAGGGTTAAGACAACTGTAGGTAATAGTGCTGGTCAGTGTTGACCAGGTTGGTAACTAAAGGGTTAAGACAACTGTAGGTAATAGTGCTGGTCAGTGTTGACCAGGTTGGTAACTAAAGGGTTAAGACAACTGTAGGTAATAGTCCTGGTCAGTGTTGACCAGGTTGGAAACTAAAGGGTTAAGACAACTGTAGGTAATAGTGCTGGTCAGTGTTGACCAGGTTGGTAACTAAAGGGTTAAGACAACTGTAGGTAATAGTGCTGGTCAGTGTTGACCAGGTTGGTAACTAAAGGGTTAAGACAACTGTAGGTAATAGTCCTGGTCAGTGTTGACCAGGTTGGAAACTAAAGGGTTAAGACAACTGTAGGTAATAGTGCTGGTCAGTGTTGACCAGGTTGGTAACTAAAGGGTTAAGACAACTGTAGGTAATAGTGCTGGTCAGTGTTGACCAGGTTGGTAACTAAAGGGTTAAGACAACTGTAGGTAATAGTCCTGGTCAGTGTTGACCAGGTTGGAAACTAAAGGGTTAAGACAACTGTAGGTAATAGTCCTGGTCAGTGTTGACCAGGTTGGTAACTAAAGGGTTAAGACAACTGTAGGTAATAGTGCTGGTCAGTGTTGACCAGGTTAGTAACTAAAGGGTTAAGACAACTGTAGGTAATAGTCCTGGTCAGTGTTGACCAGGTTGGAAACTAAAGGGTTAAGACAACTGTAGGTAATAGTGCTGGTCAGTGTTGACCAGGTTGGTAACTAAAGGGTTAAGATAACTGTAGGTAATAGTGCTGGTCAGTGTTGACCAGGTTGGTAACTAAAGGGTTAAGACAACTGTAGGTAATAGTCCTGGTCAGTGTTGACCAGGTTGGTAACTAAAGGGTTAAGACAACTGTAGGTAATAGTGCTGGTCAGTGTTGACCAGGTTGGTAACTAAAGGGTTAAGACAACTGTAGGTAATAGTCCTGGTCAGTGTTGACCAGGTTGGTAACTAAAGGGTTAAGAAAACTGTAGGTAATAGTCCTCGTCAGTGTTGACCAGGTTGTTAACTAAAGGGTTAAGACAACTGTAGGTAATAGTCCTGGTCAGTGTTGACTAGGTTGGAAACTAAAGGGTTAAGACAACCATAGGTAATAGTCCTGGTTAGTGTTGACCAGGTTGGTAACTAAAGGGTTAAGACAACTGTAGGTAATAGTCCTGGTCAGTGTTGACCAGGTTGGTAACTAAAGGGTTAAGACAACTGTAGGTAATAGTCCTGGTCTGTGTTGACCAGGTTGGTAACTAAAGGGTTAAGACAACTGTAGGTAATAGTCCTGGTCAGTGTTGACCAGGTTGGTAACTAAAGGGTTAAAACAACTGTAGGTAATAGTCCTGGTCAGTGTTGACCAGGTTGGTAACTAAACGGTTAAAACAACTTTAGGTAATAGTCCTGGTCAGTGTTGACCAGGTAGGAAACTAAAGGGTTAAGACAACTGTAGGTAATAGTCCTGGTCAGTGTTGACCAGGTTGGTAACTAAAGGGTTAAGACAACTGTAGGTAATAGTGCTGGTCAGTGTTGACCAGGTTGGTAACTAAAGAGTTAAGACAACTGTAGGTAATAGTCCTGGTCAGTGTTGACCAGGTTGGTAACTAAACGGTTAAAACAACTTTAGGTAATAGTCCTGGTCAGTGTTGACCAGGTAGGAAACTAAAGGGTTAAGACAACTGTAGGTAATAGTCCTGGTCAGTGTTGACCAGGTTGGTAACTAAAGGGTTAAAACAACTGTAGGTTATAGTCCTGGTCAGTGTTGACCAGGTTGGTAACTAAAGGGTTAAGACAACTGTAGGTAATAGTCCTGGTCAGTGTTTACCAGGTTGGAAACTAAAGGGTTAAGACAACTGTACGTAATAGTGCTGGGCAGTGTTGACCAGGTTGGTAACTAAAGGGTTAAGACAACTGTACGTAATAGTCCTGGTCAGTGTTGACCAGGTTGGAAACTAAAGGGTTAAGAAAACTGTAGGTAATAGTCCTGGTCAGTGTTGACCAGGTTGGAAACTAAAGGGTTAAGACAACTGTAGGTAATAGTGCTGGTGAGTGTTGACCAGGTTGGTAACTAAAGGGTTAAGACAACTGTAGGTAATAGTGCTGGTCAGTGTTGACCAGGTTGGTAACTAAAGGGTTAAGACAACTGTAGGTAATAGTCCTGGTCAGTGTTGACCAGGTTGGAAACTAAAGGGTTAAGACAACTGTAGGTAATAGTGCTGGTCAGTGTTGACCAGGTTGGTAACTAAAGGGTTAAGACAACTGTAGGTAATAGTGCTGGTCAGTGTTGACCAGGTTGGTAACTAAAGGGTTAAGACAACTGTAGGTAATAGTCCTGGTCAGTGTTGACCAGGTTGGAAACTAAAGGGTTAAGACAACTGTAGGTAATAGTGCTGGTCAGTGTTGACCAGGTTGGTAACTAAAGGGTTAAGACAACTGTAGGTAATAGTGCTGGTCAGTGTTGACCAGGTTGGTAACTAAAGGGTTAAGACAACTGTAGGTAATAGTCCTGGTCAGTGTTGACCAGGTTGGAAACTAAAGGGTTAAGACAACTGTAGGTAATAGTCCTGGTCAGTGTTGACCAGGTTGGTAACTAAAGGGTTAAGACAACTGTAGGTAATAGTGCTGGTCAGTGTTGACCAGGTTAGTAACTAAAGGGTTAAGACAACTGTAGGTAATAGTCCTGGTCAGTGTTGACCAGGTTGGAAACTAAAGGGTTAAGACAACTGTAGGTAATAGTGCTGGTCAGTGTTGACCAGGTTGGTAACTAAAGGGTTAAGACAACTGTAGGTAATAGTGCTGGTCAGTGTTGACCAGGTTGGTAACTAAAGGGTTAAGACAACTGTAGGTAATAGTCCTGGTCAGTGTTGACCAGGTTGGTAACTAAAGGGTTAAGACAACTGTAGGTAATAGTGCTGGTCAGTGTTGACCAGGTTGGTAACTAAAGGGTTAAGACAACTGTAGGTAATAGTCCTGGTCAGTGTTGACCAGGTTGGTAACTAAAGGGTTAAGAAAACTGTAGGTAATAGTCCTCGTCAGTGTTGACCAGGTTGTTAACTAAAGGGTTAAGACAACTGTAGGTAATAGTCCTGGTCAGTGTTGACCAGGTTGGTAACTAAAGGGTTAAGACAACTGTAGGTAATATTCCTGGTCAGTGTTGACTAGGTTGGAAACTAAAGGGTTAAGACAACCATAGGTAATAGTCCTGGTTAGTGTTGACCAGGTTGGTAACTAAAGGGTTAAGACAACTGTAGGTAATAGTCCTGGTCAGTGTTGACCAGGTTGGTAACTAAAGGGTTAAGACAACTGTAGGTAATAGTCCTGGTCTGTGTTGACCAGGTTGGTAACTAAAGGGTTAAGACAACTGTAGGTAATAGTCCTGGTCAGTGTTGACCAGGTTGGTAACTAAAGGGTTAAAACAACTGTAGGTAATAGTCCTGGTCAGTGTTGACCAGGTTGGTAACTAAACGGTTAAAACAACTTTAGGTAATAGTCCTGGTCAGTGTTGACCAGGTAGGAAACTAAAGGGTTAAGACAACTGTAGGTAATAGTCCTGGTCAGTGTTGACCAGGTTGGTAACTAAAGGGTTAAGACAACTGTAGGTAATAGTGCTGGTCAGTGTTGACCAGGTTGGTAACTAAAGAGTTAAGACAACTGTAGGTAATAGTCCTGGTCAGTGTTGACCAGGTTGGAAACTAAAGGGTTAAGACAACTGTAGGTAATAGTGCTGGTCAGTGTTGACCAGGTTGGTAACTAAAGGGTTAAGACAACTGTAGGTAAGTCTTGGTCAGTGTTGACCAGGTTGGTAACTAAAGGGTTAAGACAACTGTAGGTAAGTCTTGGTCAGTGTTGACCAGGTTGGAAACTAAAGGGTTAAGACAACTGTAGGCAAGTCTTGGTCTGTGTAGACCAGGTTAGAAACTAAAGGGTTAAGACAACTATAGGTAATAGTCCTGGTTAGTGTTGACCAGGTTGGTAACTAAAGGGTTAAGACAACTGTAGGTAATAGTCCTGGTCAGTGTTGACCAGGTTTGTAACTAAAGGGTTAAGACAACTGTAGGTAATAGTCCTGGTCAGTGTTGACTAGGTTGGAAACTAAAGGGTTAAGACAACTATAGGTAATAGTCCTGGTTAGTGTTGACCAGGTTGGTAACTAAAGGGTTAAGACAACTGTAGGTAATAGTCCTGGTCAGTGTTGACCAGGTTGGTAACTAAAGGGTTAAAACAACTGTAGGTAATAGTCCTGGTCAGTGTTGACCAGGTTGGTAACTAAACGGTTAAAACAACTTTAGGTAATAGTCCTGGTCAGTGTTGACCAGGTAGGAAACTAAAGGGTTAAGACAACTGTAGGTAATAGTCCTGGTCAGTGTTGACCAGGTTGGTAACTAAAGGGTTAAAACAACTGTAGGTTATAGTCCTGGTCAGTGTTGACCAGGTTGGTAACTAAAGGGTTAAGACAACTGTAGGTAATAGCCCTGGTCAGTGTTTACCAGGTTGGAAACTAAAGGGTTAAGACAACTGTACGTAATAGTGCTGGTCAGTGTTGACCAGGTTGGTAACTAAAGGGTTAAGACAACTGTAGGTAATAGTCCTGGTCAGTGTTGACCAGGTTGGAAACTAAAGGGTTAAGAAAACTGTAGGTAATAGTCCTGGTCAGTGTTGACCAGGTTGGAAACTAAAGGGTTAAGACAACTGTAGGTAATAGTGCTGGTCAGTGTTGACCAGGTTGGTAACTAAAGGGTTAAGACAACTGTAGGTAATAGTGCTGGTCAGTGTTGACCAGGTTGGTAACTAAAGGGTTAAGACAACTGTAGGTAATAGTCCTGGTCAGTGTTGACCAGGTTGGAAACTAAAGGGTTAAGACAACTGTAGGTAATAGTGCTGGTCAGTGTTGACCAGGTTGGTAACTAAAGGGTTAAGACAACTGTAGGTAATAGTGCTGGTCAGTGTTGACCAGGTTGGTAACTAAAGGGTTAAGACAACTGTAGGTAATAGTCCTGGTCAGTGTTGACCAGGTTGGAAACTAAAGGGTTAAGACAACTGTAGGTAATAGTGCTGGTCAGTGTTGACCAGGTTGGTAACTAAAGGGTTAAGACAACTGTAGGTAATAGTGCTGGTCAGTGTTGACCAGGTTGGTAACTAAAGGGTTAAGACAACTGTAGGTAATAGTCCTGGTCAGTGTTGACCAGGTTGGTAACTAAAGGGTTAAGACAACTGTAGGTAATAGTGCTGGTCAGTGTTGACCAGGTTGGTAACTAAAGGGTTAAGACAACTGTAGGTAATAGTCCTGGTCAGTGTTGACCAGGTTGGTAACTAAAGGGTTAAGAAAACTGTAGGTAATAGTCCTCGTCAGTGTTGACCAGGTTGGTAACTAAAGGGTTAAGACAACTGTAGGTAATAGTCCTGGTCAGTGTTGACCAGGTTGGTAACTAAAGGGTTAAGACAACTGTAGGTAATATTCCTGGTCAGTGTTGACTAGGTTGGAAACTAAAGGGTTAAGACAACCATAGGTAATAGTCCTGGTTAGTGTTGACCAGGTTGGTAACTAAAGGGTTAAGACAACTGTAGGTAATAGTCCTGGTCAGTGTTGACCAGGTTGGTAACTAAAGGGTTAAGACAACTGTAGGTAATAGTGCTGGTCAGTGTTGACCAGGTTGGTAACTAAAGGGTTAAGACAACTGTAGGTAATAGTCCTGGTCAGTGTTGACCAGGTTGGAAACTAAAGGGTTAAGACAACTGTAGGTAATAGTGCTGGTCAGTGTTGACCAGGTTGGTAACTAAAGGGTTAAGACAACTGTAGGTAATAGTCCTGGTCAGTGTTGACCAGGTTTGTAACTAAAGGGTTAAGACAACTGTAGGTAATAGTCCTGGTCAGTGTTGACTAGGTTGGAAACTAAAGGGTTAAGACAACTATAGGTAATAGTCCTGGTTAGTGTTGACCAGGTTGGTAACTAAAGGGTTAAGACAACTGTAGGTAATAGTCCTGGTCAGTGTTGACCAGGTTGGTAACTAAAGGGTTAAAACAACTGTAGGTAATAGTCCTGGTCAGTGTTGACCAGGTTGGTAACTAAACGGTTAAAACAACTTTAGGTAATAGTCCTGGTCAGTGTTGACCAGGTAGGAAACTAAAGGGTTAAGACAACTGTAGGTAATAGTCCTGGTCAGTGTTGACCAGGTTGGTAACTAAAGGGTTAAAACAACTGTAGGTTATAGTCCTGGTCAGTGTTGACCAGGTTGGTAACTAAAGGGTTAAGACAACTGTAGGTAATAGTCCTGGTCAGTGTTTACCAGGTTGGAAACTAAAGGGTTAAGACAACTGTACGTAATAGTGCTGGTCAGTGTTGACCAGGTTGGTAACTAAAGGGTTAAGACAACTGTAGGTAATAGTCCTGGTCAGTGTTGACCAGGTTGGAAACTAAAGGGTTAAGAAAACTGTAGGTAATAGTCCTGGTCAGTGTTGACCAGGTTGGAAACTAAAGGGTTAAGACAACTGTAGGTAATAGTGCTGGTCAGTGTTGACCAGGTTGGTAACTAAAGGGTTAAGACAACTGTAGGTAATAGTGCTGGTCAGTGTTGACCAGGTTGGTAACTAAAGGGTTAAGACAACTGTAGGTAATAGTCCTGGTCAGTGTTGACCAGGTTGGTAACTAAAGGGTTAAGACAACTGTAGGTAATAGTCCTGGTCAGTGTTGACCAGGTTGGAAACTAAAGGGTTAAGACAACTGTAGGTAATAGTGCTGGTCAGTGTTGACCAGTTTGGTAACTAAAGGGTTAAGACAACTGTAGGTAATAGTGCTGGTCAGTGTTGACCAGGTTGGTAACTAAAGGGTTAAGACAACTGTAGGTAATAGTGCTGGTCAGTGTTGACCAGGTTGGTAACTAAAGGGTTAAGACAACTGTAGGTAATAGTCCTGGTCAGTGTTGACCAGGTTGGTAACTAAAGGGTTAAGAAAACTGTAGGTAATAGTCCTCGTCAGTGTTGACCAGGTTGGTAACTAAAGGGTTAAGACAACTGTAGGTAATAGTCCTGGTCAGTGTTGACCAGGTTGGTAACTAAAGGGTTAAGACAACTGTAGGTAATATTCCTGGTCAGTGTTGACTAGGTTGGAAACTAAAGGGTTAAGACAACCATAGGTAATAGTCCTGGTTAGTGTTGACCAGGTTGGTAACTAAAGGGTTAAGACAACTGTAGGTAATAGTCCTGGTCAGTGTTGACCAGGTTGGTAACTAAAGGGTTAAGACAACTGTAGGTAATAGTCCTGGTCTGTGTTGACCAGGTTGGTAACTAAAGGGTTAAGACAACTGTAGGTAATAGTCCTGGTCAGTGTTGACCAGGTTGGTAACTAAAGGGTTAAAACAACTGTAGGTAATAGTCCTGGTCAGTGTTGACCAGGTTGGTAACTAAACGGTTAAAACAACTTTAGGTAATAGTCCTGGTCAGTGTTGACCAGGTAGGAAACTAAAGGGTTAAGACAACTGTAGGTAATAGTCCTGGTCAGTGTTGACCAGGTTGGTAACTAAAGGGTTAAGACAACTGTAGGTAATAGTGCTGGTCAGTGTTGACCAGGTTGGTAACTAAAGGGTTAAGACAACTGTAGGTAATAGTCCTGGTCAGTGTTGACCAGGTTGGAAACTAAAGGGTTAAGACAACTGTAGGTAATAGTGCTGGTCAGTGTTGACCAGGTTGGTAACTAAAGGGTTAAGACAACTGTAGGTAATAGTGCTGGTCAGTGTTGACCAGGTTGGTAACTAAAGGGTTAAGACAACTGTAGGTAATAGTCCTGGTCAGTGTTGACCAGGTTGGAAACTAAAGGGTTAAGACAACTGTAGGTAATAGTGCTGGTCAGTGTTGACCAGGTTGGTAACTAAAGGGTTAAGACAACTGTAGGTAATAGTGCTGGTCAGTGTTGACCAGGTTGGTAACTAAAGGGTTAAGACAACTGTAGGTAATAGTCCTGGTCAGTGTTGACCAGGTTGGAAACTAAAGGGTTAAGACAACTGTAGGTAATAGTGCTGGTCAGTGTTGACCAGGTTGGTAACTAAAGGGTTAAGACAACTGTAGGTAAGTCTTGGTCAGTGTTGACCAGGTTGGTAACTAAAGGGTTAAGACAACTGTAGGTAAGTCTTGGTCAGTGTTGACCAGGTTGGAAACTAAAGGGTTAAGACAACTGTAGGCAAGTCTTGGTCTGTGTAGACCAGGTTAGAAACTAAAGGGTTAAGACAACTATAGGTAATAGTCCTGGTTAGTGTTGACCAGGTTGGTAACTAAAGGGTAACGACAACTGTAGGTAATAGTCCTGGTCAGTGTTGACCAGGTTAGTAACTAAAGGGTTAAGACAACTGTAGGTAATAGTGCTGGTCAGTGTTGACCAGGTTGGTAACTAAAGGGTTAAGACAACTGTAGGTAATAGTCCTGGTCAGTGTTGACCAGGTTGGAAACTAAAGGGTTAAGACAACTGTAGGTAATAGTGCTGGTCAGTGTTGACCAGGTTGGTAACTAAAGGGTTAAGACAACTGTAGGTAATAGTCCTGGTCAGTGTTGACCAGGTTTGTAACTAAAGGGTTAAGACAACTGTAGGTAATAGTCCTGGTCAGTGTTGACTAGGTTGGAAACTAAAGGGTTAAGACAACTATAGGTAATAGTCCTGGTTAGTGTTGACCAGGTTGGTAACTAAAGGGTTAAGACAACTGTAGGTAATAGTCCTGGTCAGTGTTGACCAGGTTGGTAACTAAAGGGTTAAAACAACTGTAGGTAATAGTCCTGGTCAGTGTTGACCAGGTTGGTAACTAAACGGTTAAAACAACTTTAGGTAATAGTCCTGGTCAGTGTTGACCAGGTAGGAAACTAAAGGGTTAAGACAACTGTAGGTAATAGTCCTGGTCAGTGTTGACCAGGTTGGTAACTAAAGGGTTAAAACAACTGTAGGTAATAGTCCTGGTCAGTGTTGACCAGGTTGGAAACTAAAGGGTTAAGACAACTGTAGGTAATAGTGCTGGTCAGTGTTGACCAGGTTGGTAACTAAAGGGTTAAGACAACTGTAGGTAATAGTGCTGGTCAGTGTTGACCAGGTTGGTAACTAAAGGGTTAAGACAACTGTAGGTAATAGTCCTGGTCAGTGTTGACCAGGTTGGAAACTAAAGGGTTAAGACAACTGTAGGTAATAGTGCTGGTCAGTGTTGACCAGGTTGGTAACTAAAGGGTTAAGACAACTGTAGGTAATAGTGCTGGTCAGTGTTGACCAGGTTGGTAACTAAAGGGTTAAGACAACTGTAGGTAATAGTCCTGGTCAGTGTTGACCAGGTTGGAAACTAAAGGGTTAAGACAACTGTAGGTAATAGTGCTGGTCAGTGTTGACCAGGTTGGTAACTAAAGGGTTAAGACAACTGTAGGTAAGTCTTGGTCAGTTTTGACCAGGTTGGTAACTAAAGGGTTAAGACAACTGTAGGTAAGTCTTGGTCAGTGTTGACCAGGTTGGAAACTAAAGGGTTAAGACAACTGTAGGCAAGTCTTGGTCTGTGTAGACCAGGTTAGAAACTAAAGGGTTAAGACAACTATAGGTAATAGTCCTGGTTAGTGTTGACCAGGTTGGTAACTAAAGGGTAACGACAACTGTAGGTAATAGTCCTGGTCAGTGTTGACCAGGTTGGTAACTAATGGGTTAAGACAACTGTAGGTAATAGTCCTCGTCAGTGTTGACCAGACTGGTAACTAAAGGGTTAAGACAACTGTAGGTAATAGTCCTGGTTAGTGTTGACCAGGTTGGTAACTAAAGGGTTAAGACAACTGTAGGTAATAGTCCTGGTAAGTGTTGACGAGGTTGGGAACTAAAGGGTTAAGACAACTGTAGGTAATAGTCCTGGTCAGTGTTGACCAGGTTAGTAACTAAAGGGTTAAGACAACTGTAGGTAATAGTCCTGGTCAGTGTTGACTAGGTTGGAAACTAAAGGGTTAAGACAACTGTAGGTAATAGTGCTGGTCAGTGTTGACCAGGTTGGTAACTAAAGGGTTAAGACAACTGTAGGTAATAGTGCTGGTCAGTTTTGACCAGGTTGGTAACTAAAGGGTTAAGACAACTGTAGGTAATAGTCCTGGTCAGTGTTGACCAGATTGGAAACTAAAGGGTTAAGACAACTGTAGGTAATAGTGCTGGTCAGTGTTGACCAGGTTGGTAACTAAAGGGTTAAGACAACTGTAGGTAATAGTGCTGGTCAGTGTTGACCAGGTTGGTAACTAAAGGGTTAAGACAACTGTAGGTAATAGTCCTGGTCAGTGTTGACCAGGTTGGTAACTAAAGGGTTAAGACAACTGTAGGTAATAGTCCTGGTGTGTTGACCAGGTTGGTAACTAAAGGGTTAAGACAACTGTAGGTAATAGTCCTGGTCAGTGTTAACCAGGTTGGTAACTAAAGGGTTAAAACAACTGTAGGTAATAGTCCTGGTCAGTGTTGACCAGGTTGGTAACTAAAGGGTTAAGACAACTGTAGGTAATAGTCCTGGTCAGTGTTGACCAGGTTGGAAACTAAAGGGTTAAGACAACTGTAGGTAATAGTGCTGGTCAGTGTTGACCAGGTTGGTAACTAAAGGGTTAAGACAACTGTAGGTAATAGTGCTGGTCAGTGTTGACCAGGTTGGTAACTAAAGGGTTAAGACAACTGTAGGTAATAGTGCTGGTCAGTGTTGACCAGGTTGGTAACTGAAGGGTTAAGACAACTGTAGGTAATAGTGCTGGTCAGTGTTGACCAGGTTGGTAACTAAAGGGTTAAGACAACTGTAGGTAAGTCTTGGTCAGTGTTGACCAGGTTGGTAACTAAAGGGTTAAGACAACTGTAGGTAAGTCTTGGTCAGTGTTGACCAGGTTGGAAACTAAAGGGTTAAGACAACTGTAGGCAAGTCTTGGTCTGTGTAGACCAGGTTAGAAACTAAAGGGTTAAGACAACTATAGGTAATAGTCCTGGTTAGTGTTGACCAGGTTGGTAACTAAAGGGTAACGACAGCTGTAGGTAATAGTCCTGGTCAGTGTTGACCAGGTTGGTAACTAAAGGGTTAAGACAACTGTAGGTAATAGTCCTGGTCAGTGTTGACCAGGTTGGTAAGTAAAGGGTTAAGACAACTGTAGGTAATAGTCCTGGTCAGTATTGACCAGGTTGGAAACTAAAGGGTTAAGACAACTGTAGGTAATAGTCCTGGTAAGTGTTGACCAGGTTGGAAACTAAAGGGTTAAGACAACTGTAGGTAATAGTGCTGGTCAGTGTTGACCAGGTTGGTAACTAAAGGGTTAAGACAACTGTAGGTAATAGTGCTGGTCAGTGTTGACCAGGTTGGTAACTAAAGGGTTAAGACAACTGTAGGTAATAGTCCTGGTCAGTGTTGACCAGGTTGGAAACTAAAGGGTTAAGACAACTGTAGGTAATAGTCCTGGTCAGTGTTGACCAGGTTGGTAACTAAAGGGTTAAGACAACTGTAGGTAATAGTGCTGGTCAGTGTTGACCAGGTTAGTAACTAAAGGGTTAAGACAACTGTAGGTAATAGTCCTGGTCAGTGTTGACCAGGTTGGAAACTAAAGGGTTAAGACAACTGTAGGTAATAGTGCTGGTCAGTGTTGACCAGGTTGGTAACTAAAGGGTTAAGACAACTGTAGGTAATAGTGCTGGTCAGTGTTGACCAGGTTGGTAACTAAAGGGTTAAGACAACTGTAGGTAATAGTCCTGGTCAGTGTTGACCAGGTTGGTAACTAAAGGGTTAAGACAACTGTAGGTAATAGTGCTGGTCAGTGTTGACCAGGTTGGTAACTAAATAGTTAAGACAACTGTAGGTAATAGTCCTGGTCAGTGTTGACCAGGTTGGTAACTAAAGGGTTAAGAAAACTGTAGGTAATAGTCCTCGTCAGTGTTGACCAGGTTGGTAACTAAAGGGTTAAGACAACTGTAGGTAATAGTCCTGGTCAGTGTTGACCAGGTTGGTAACTAAAGGGTTAAGACAACTGTAGGTAATAGTCCTGGTCAGTGTTGACTAGGTTGGAAACTAAAGGGTTAAGACAACTATAGGTAATAGTCCTGGTTAGTGTTGACCAGGTTGGTAACTAAAGGGTTAAGACAACTGTAGGTAATAGTCCTGGTCAGTGTTGACCAGGTTGGTAACTAAAGGGTTAAGACAACTGTAGGTAATAGTCCTGGTCTGTGTTGACCAGGTTGGTAACTAAAGGGTTAAGACAACTGTAGGTAATAGTCCTGGTCAGTGTTGACCAGGTTGGTAACTAAAGGGTTAAAACAACTGTAGGTAATAGTCCTGGTCAGTGTTGACCAGGTTGGTAACTAAACGGTTAAAACAACTTTAGGTAATAGTCCTGGTCAGTGTTGACCAGGTAGGAAACTAAAGGGTTAAGACAACTGTAGGTAATAGTCCTGGTCAGTGTTGACCAGGTTGGTAACTAAAGGGTTAAAACAACTGTAGGTTATAGTCCTGGTCAGTGTTGACCAGGTTGGAAACTAAAGGGTTAAGACAACTGTAGGTAATAGTCTTGGTCAGTGTTGACCAGGTTGGAAACTAAAGGGTTAAGACAACTGTAGGTAATAGTCCTGGTTAGTGTTGACCAGGTTGGAAACTAAAGGGTTAACACAACTGTAGGTAATAGTCCTGGTCAGTGTTGACCAGGTTGGTAACTAAAGGGTTAAGACAACTGTAGGTTATAGTCCTGGTCAGTGTTGACCAGGTTGGAAACTAAAGGGTTAAGACAACTGTAGGTAATAGTGCTGGTCAGTGTTGACCAGGTTGGTAACTAAAGGGTTAAGACAACTGTAGGTAATAGTCCTGGTCAGTGTTTACCAGGTTGGAAACTAAAGGGTTAAGACAACTGTACGTAATAGTGCTGGTTAGTGTTGACCAGGTTGGTAACTAAAGGGTTAAGACAACTGTAGGTAATAGTCCTGGTCAGTGTTGACCAGGTTGGAAACTAAAGGGTTAAGAAAACTGTAGGTAATAGTCCTGGTCAGTTTTGACCAGGTTGGAAACTAAAGGGTTAAGACAACTGTAGGTAATAGTGCTGGTCAGTGTTGACCAGGTTGGTAACTAAAGGGTTAAGACAACTGTAGGTAATAGTGCTGGTCAGTGTTGACCAGGTTGGTAACTAAAGGGTTAAGACAACTGTAGGTAATAGTCCTGGTCAGTGTTGACCAGGTTGGAAACTAAAGGGTTAAGACAACTGTAGGTAATAGTGCTGGTCAGTGTTGACCAGGTTGGTAACTAAAGGGTTAAGACAACTCTAGGTAATAGTCCTGGTCAGTGTTGACCAGGTTGGAAACTAAAGGGTTAAGACAACTGTAGGTAATAGTCCTGGTAAGTGTTGACCAGGTTGGAAACTAAAGGGTTAAGACAACTGTAGGTAATAGTGCTGGTCAGTGTTGACCAGGTTGGTAACTAAAGGGTTAAGACAACTGTAGGTAATAGTGCTGGTCAGTGTTGACCAGGTTGGTAACTAAAGGGTTAAGACAACTGTAGGTAATAGTCCTGGTCAGTGTTGACCAGGTTGGAAACTAAAGGGTTAAGACAACTGTAGGTAATACTCCTGGTCAGTGGTGACCATGTTGGTAAATAAAGGGTTAAGGCAACTGTAGGTAATAGTCCTGGTCAGTGTTGACCAGGTTGGTAACTAAAGGGTTAAGACAACTGTAGGTAATAGTCCTGGTCAGTGTTGACCAGGTTGGTAACTAAAGGGTTAAGACAACTGTAGGTAATAGTCCTGGTCAGTGTTGACCAGGTTGGTAACTAAAGGGTTAAGACAACTGTAGGTAATAGTCCTGATCAGTGTTGACCAGGGTGGAAACTAAAGGGTTAACACAACTGTAGGTAATAGTCCTGGTCAGTGTTGACCAGGTTGGAAACTAAAGGGTTAAGACAACTGTAGGTAATAGTCTTGGTCAGTGTTGACCAGCTTGGTAACTAAATGGTTACGACAACTGTAGGTAATAGTACTGGTCAGTGTTGACCAGGTTGGTAAATAAAGGGTTAAGTAAACTGTAGGTAATAGTCCTGGTCAGTGTTGACCAGGTTGGTAACTAAAGGGTTAAGACAACTGTGGGTAATAGTCCTGGTCAGTGTTGACCAGGTTGGAAACTAAAAGGTTAAGACAACTGTAGGTAATAGTCCTGGTCAGTGTTGACCAGGTTGGTAACTAAAGGGTTAAGACAACTGTCGGTAATAGTCCTGGTCAGTGTTGACCAGGTTGGTAACCTAGGGTTAAGACAACTGTAGGTAATAGTCTTGGTCAGTGTTGACCAGCTTGGTAACTAAATGGTTACGACAACTGTAGGTAATAGTACTGGTCAGTGTTGACCAGGTTGGTAAATAAAGGGTTAAGTAAACTGTAGGTAATAGTCTTGGTCAGTGTTGACCAGGTTGGAAACTAAAGGGTCAAGACAACTGTAGGTAATAGTCCTGGTCAGTGTTGACCAGGTTGGTAACTAAAGGGTTAAGACAACTGTAGGTAATAGTCCTGGTCAGTGTTGACCAGGTTGGTAACTAAAGGGTTAAGACAACTGTAGGTAATAGTCCTGGTCAGTGTTGACCAGGTTGGTAACTAAAGGGTTAAGACAACTGTAGGTAATAGTCCTGGTCAGTGTTGACCAGGTTGGTAAGTAAAGGGTTAAGACAACTGTAGGTAATAGTCCTGGTCAGTGTTGACCAGGTTGGTAACTAAAGGGTTAAGACAACTGTAGGTAATAGTCTTGGTCAGTGTTGACCAGGTTGGAAACTAAAGGGTTAAGTCAACTGTAGGTAATAGTCCTGGTCAGTGTTGACCAGGTTGGTAACTAAAGGGTTAAGACAACTGTAGGTAATAGTCCTGGTCAGTGTTGACCAGGTTGGTAAATAAAGGGTTAAGACAACTGTAGGTAATATTCCTGGTCAGTGTTGACCAGGTTGGAAACTAAAGGGTTAAGACAACTGTAGGTAATAGTCCTGGTCAGTGTTGACCAGGTTGGTAACTAAAGGGTTAAGACAACTGTAGGTAATAGTCCTGGTCAGTGTTGACCAGGTTGGAAACTAAAGGGTTAAGACAACTGTAGGTAATAGTCCTGGTCAGTGTTGACCAGGTTGGAAACTAAAGGGTTAAGACAACTGTAGGTAATAGTCCTGGTCAGTGTTGACCAGGTTGGAAACTAAAGGGTTAAGACAACTGTAGGTAATAGTCCTGGTCAGTTTTGACCAGGTTGGAAACTAAAGGGTTAAGACAACTATAGGTAATAGTCCTGGTCAGTGTTGACTAGGTTGGTAACTAAATGGTTAAGACAACTGTAGGTAATAGTCTTGGTCAGTGTTGACCAGGTTGGAAACTAAAGGGTTAAGACAATTGTAGGTAATAGTCCTGGTCAGTGTTGACCAGGTTGGTAACTAAAGGGTTAAGACAACTGTAGGTAATAGTCCTGGTCAGTGTTGACCAGGTTGGAAACTAAAGGGTTAAGACAACTGTAGGTAATAATCCTGGTCAGTTTTGACCAGGTTGGTAACTAAAGGGTTAACAGAACTGTAGGTAATAGTCCTGGTCAGTGTTGACCAGGTTGGAAACTAAAGCGTTAAGACAACTGTAGGTAATAGTCTTGGTCAGTGTTGACCAGGTTGGTAACTAAAGGGTTAACACAGCTGTAGGTAATAGTCCTGGTCAGTGTTGACCAGGTTAGAAACTAAAGGGTTAAGACAACTGTAGGTAGTAGTCCTGGTCAGTGTTGACCAGGTTGGTAACTAAAGAGTTAAGACCACTGTAGGTAATAGTCTTGGTCAGTGTTGACCAGGTTGGTAACTAAAGGGTTAAGACAACTGTAGGTAATATTCTTGGTCAGTGTTGACCAGGTTGGAAACTAAAGGGTTAAGACAACTGTAGGTAATAGTCCTGGTCAGTGTTGACCAGATTGGTAACTAAAGGGTTAAGACAACGGTAGGTAATAGTCCTGGTCAGTGTTGACCAGGTTGGTAACTAAGGGGTTAAGACAACTGTAGGTAATAGTCTTGGTCAGTGTTGACCAGGTTGGTAACTAAAGGTTTAAGACAAATGTAGGTACTAGTGCTGGTCAGTGTTGACCAGGTTGGAAACTAAAGGGTTAAGACAACTGTAGGTAATAGTCTTGGTCAGTGTTGACCAGGTTGGTAACTAAAGGGTTAATACAACTGTAGGTAATAGTCCTGGTCAGTGTTGACCAGGTTGGTAACTAAAGGGTTAAGACAACTGTAGGTAATAGTCTTGGTCAGTGTTGACCAGGTTGGTAACTAAAGGGTTGAGAAAACTGTAGGTAATAGTCTTGGTCAGTGTTGACCAGGTTGGAAACTAAAGGGTTAAGACAACTGTAGGTAATAGTCCTGGTCAGTGTTGACCAGGTTGGTAACTAAAGGGTTAAGACAACTGTAGGTAATAGTCTTGGTCAGTGTTGACCATGTTGGAAACTAAAGGGTTAAGACAACTGTAGGTAATAGTCCTGGTCAGTGTTGACCAGGGTGGAAACTAAAGGGTTAACACAACTGTAGGTAATAGTCCTGGTCAGTGTTGACCAGGTTGGAAACTAAAGGGTTAAGACAACTGTAGGTAATAGTCTTGTTCAGTGTTGACCAGGTTGGTAACTAAAGGGTTAAGACAACTGTAAGTAATAGTCCAGGTCAGTGTTGACCAGGTTGGTAACTAAAGGGTTAAGACAACTGTAGGTAAGTCTTGGTCAGTGTTGACCAGGTTGGTAACTAAAGGGTTGAGAAAACTGTAGGTGATAGTCCTGGTCAGTGTTGACCAGGTTGGTAACTAAAGGGTTAAGACAACTGTAGGTAATAGTCATGGTCAGTGTTGACCAGGTTGGTAACTAAAGGGTTAAGACAACTGTAGGTAATAGTCCTGGTCAGTGTTGACCAGGCTGGAAACTAAAGAGTTTAAGACAACTGTAGGTAATAGTCCTGGTCAGTGTTGACCAGGTTGGTAACTAAAGGGTTAAAACAACTGTAGGTAATAGTCCTGGTCAGTGTTGACCAGGCTGGAAACAAAAGGGTTTAAGACAACTGTAGGTAATAGTCCTGGTCAGTGTTGACCAGGCTGGAAACTAAAGGGTTTAAGACAACTGTAGGTAATAGTCCTGGTCAGTGTTGACCAGGTTGGTAACTAAAGGGTTAAGACAACTGTAGGTAAGTCCTGGTCAGTGTTGACCAGGTTGGTAACTAAAGGGTTAAGACAACTGTAGGTAAGTCCTGGTCAGTGTTGACCAGGTTGGTAACTAAAGGGTTAAGACAACTGTAGGTTAAAGTCCTGGTCAGTGTTGACCAGGTTGGTAACTAAAGGGTTAAGACAACTGTAGGTAAGTCCTGGTCAGTGTTGACCAGGTTGGTAACTAAAGGGTTAAGACAACTGTAGGTAATAGTCCTGGTCTGTGTTGACCAGGTTGGTAACTAAAGGGTTAAGACAACTGTAGGTAATAGTCCTGGTCAGTGTTAACCAGGTTGGTAACTAAAGGGTTAACACAGCTGTAGGTAATAGTCATGGTCAGTGTTGACCAGGTTGGTAACTAAAGGGTTAACACAGCTGTAGGTAATAGTCCTGGTCAGTGTTGACCAGGTTGGTAACTAAAGGGTTAATACAACTGTAGGTAATATTCCTGGTCAGTGTTGACCAGGCTGGAAACTAAATGGTTTAAGACAACTGTAGGTAATAGTCCTGGTTAGTGTTGACCAGGTTGGTAACTAAAGGGTTAACACAGCTGTAGGTAATAGTCCTGGTCAGTGTTGACCAGGTTGGAAACTAAAGGGTTAAGACAACTGTAGGTTATAGTCCTGGTCAGTGTTGACCAGGGTGGAATCTAAAGGGTTAACACAACTGTAGGTAATAGTCCTGGTCAGTGTTGACCAGGTTGGTAACTAAAGGGTTAACACATCTGTAGGTAATAGTCCTGGTCAGTGTTGACCAGGTTGGTAACTAAAGGGTTAAGACAACTCTAGGTAATAGTGCTGGTCAGTTTTGACCAGGTTGGTAACTAAAGGGTTAAAACAACTGTAGGTAATAGTCCTGGTCAGTGTTGACCAGGTTGGTAACTAAAGGGTTAAGACAACTGTAGGTAATAGTCCTGGTCTGTGTTGACCAGGTTGGTAACTAAAGGGTTAAGACAACTGTAGGTAATAGTCCTGGTCAGTGTTAACCAGGTTGGTAACTAAAGGGTTAACACAGCTGTAGGTAATAGTCATGGTCAGTGTTGACCAGGTTGGTAACTAAAGGGTTAACACAGCTGTAGGTAATAGTCCTGGTCAGTGTTGACCAGGTTGGTAACTAAAGGGTTAATACAACTGTAGGTAATATTCCTGGTCAGTGTTGACCAGGCTGGAAACTAAATGGTTTAAGACAACTGTAGGTAATAGTCCTGGTTAGTGTTGACCAGGTTGGTAACTAAAGGGTTAACACAGCTGTAGGTAATAGTCCTGGTCAGTGTTGACCAGGTTGGAAACTAAAGGGTTAAGACAACTGTAGGTTATAGTCCTGGTCAGTGTTGACCAGGGTGGAATCTAAAGGGTTAACACAACTGTAGGTAATAGTCCTGGTCAGTGTTGACCAGGTTGGTAACTAAAGGGTTAACACATCTGTAGGTAATAGTCCTGGTCAGTGTTGACCAGGTTGGTAACTAAAGGGTTAAGACAACTCTAGGTAATAGTGCTGGTCAGTTTTGACCAGGTTGGTAACTAAAGGGTTAAAACAACTGTAGGTAATAGTCCTGGTCAGTGTTGACCAGGTTGGTAACTAAAGGGTTAAGACAACTGTAGGTAATAGTCCTGGTCAGTGTTGACCAGGTTGGAAACTAAAGGGTTAAGACAACTGTAGGTAATAGTCCTGGTCTGTGTTGACCAGGTTGGTAACTAAAGGGTTAACACAGCTGTAGGTAATAGTCCTGGTCAGTGTTGACCAGGTTGGAAACTAAAGGGTTAAGACAACTGTAGGTAATAGTCCTGGTCAGTGTTGACCAGGTTGGTAACTAAAGGGTTAAGACAACTGTAGGTAATAGTCTTGGTCAGTGTTGACCAGGTTGGTAACTAAAGGGTTAAGACAACTGTAGTTAATAGTCCTGGTCAGTGTTGACCAGGTTGGTAACTAAAGGGTTAAAACAACTGTAGGTAATAGTCCTGGTCAGTGTTGACCAGGTTGGTAACTAAAGGGTTAAGACAACTGTAGGTAATAGTCCAGGTCAGTGTTGACCAGGTTGGAAACTAAAGGATTAAGTCAACTGTAGGTAATAGTCCTGGTTTGTGTTGACCAGGTTGGTAACTAAAGGGTTAACACAGCTGTAGGTAATAGTCCTGGTCAGTGTTGACCAGGTTAGAAACTAAAGGGTTAAGACAACTGTAGGTAGTAGTCCTGGTCAGTGTTGACCAGGTTGGAAACTAAACGGTTAAGACAACTGTAGGTAATAGTCTTGGTCAGTGTTGACCAGGTTGGTAACTAAAGGGTTAAGACAACTGTAGGTAATAGTCTTGGTCAGTGTTGACCAGGTTGGAAACTAAAGGGTTAAGACAACTATAGGTAATAGTACTGGTCAGTGTTGACCAGGTTGGTAACTAAAGGGTTAAGACAACGGTAGGTAATAGTCCTGGTCAGTGTTGACCAGGTTGGTAACTAAGGGGTTAAGACAACTGTAGATAATAGTCTTGGTCAGTGTTGACCAGGTTGGTAACTAAAGGGTTAAGACAACTGTAGGTACTAGTGCTGGTCAGTGTTGACCAGGTTGGAAACTAAAGGGTTAAGACAACTGTAGGTAATAGTCTTGGTCAGTGTTGACCAGGTTGGTAACTAAAGGGTTAATACAACTGTAGGTAATAGTCCTGGTCAGTGTTGACCAGGTTGGTAACTAAAGGGTTAAGACAACTGTAGGTACTAGTGCTGGTCAGTGTTGACCAGGTTGGTAACTAAAGGGTTAAGACAACTGTAAGTAATAGTCCAGGTCAGTGTTGACCAGGTTGGTAACTAAAGGGTTAAGACAACTGTAGGTAAGTCTTGGTCAGTGTTGACCAGGTTGGTAACTAAAGGGTTGAGAAAACTGTAGGTAATAGTCCTGGTCAGTGTTGACCAGGTTGGTAACTAAAGGGTTAAGACAACTGTAGGTAATAGTCATGGTCAGTGTTGACCAGGTTGGTAACTAAAGGGTTAAAACAACTGTAGGTAATAGTCCTGGTCAGTTTTGACCAGGCTGGAAACTAAAGGGTTTAAGACAACTGTAGGTAATTGTCCTGGTCAGTGTTGACCAGGTTGGTAACTAAAGGGTTAAAACAACTGTAGGTAATAGTCCTGGTCAGTGTTGACCAGGCTGGAAACTAAAGGGTTTAAGACAACTGTAGGTAATAGTCCTGGTCAGTGTTGACCAGGCTGGAAACTAAAGGGTATATGACAACTGTAGGTAATAGTCCTGGTCAGTGTTGACCAGGTTGGTAACTAAAGGGTTAAGACAACTGTAGGTTAAAGTCCTGGTCAGTGTTGACCAGGTTGGTAACTAAAGGGTTAAGACAACTGTAGGTAATAGTCATGGTCAGTGTTGACCAGGTTGGTAACTAAAGGGTTAAGACAACTGTAGGTTAAAGTCCTGGTCAGTGTTGACCAGGTTGGTAACTAAAGGGTTAAGACAACTGTAGGTAAGTCCTGGTCAGTGTTGACCAGGTTGGTAACTAAAGGGTTAAGACAACTGTAGGTAATAGTCATGGTCAGTGTTGACCAGGTTGGAAACTAAAGGGTTAAGACAACTGTAGGTAATAGTCCTGGTCTGTGTTGACCAGGTTGGTAACTAAAGGGTTAAGACAACTGTAGGTAATAGTCCTGGTCAGTGTTAACCAGGTTGGTAACTAAGGGGTTAACACAGCTGTAGGTAATAGTCATGGTCAGTGTTGACCAGGTTGGTAACTAAAGGGTTAAGACAACTCTAGGTAATAGTGCTGGTCAGTGTTGACCAGGTTGGTAACTAAAGGGTTAAAACAACTGTAGGTAATAGTCCTGGTCAGTGTTGACCAGGTTGGTAACTAAAGGGTTAAGACAACTGTAGGTAATAGTCCTGGTCAGTGTTGACCAGGTTGGAAACTAAAGGGTTAAGACAACTGTAGGTAATAGTCCTGGTCTGTGTTGACCAGGTTGGTAACTAAAGGGTTAACACAGCTGTAGGTAATAGTCCTGGTCAGTGTTGACCAGGTTGGAAACTAAAGGGTTAAGACAACTGTAGGTAATAGTCCCGGTCAGTGTTGACCAGGTTGGTAACTAAAGGGTTAAGACAACTGTAGGTAATAGTCTTGGTCAGTGTTGACCAGGTTGGTAACTAAAGGGTTAAGACAACTGTAGTTAATAGTCCTGGTTAGTGTTGACTAGGTTGGTAACTAAAGGGTTAAGACAACTGTAGGTAATAGTCCTGGTCAGTGTTGACCAGGTTGGAAACTAAAGGATTAAGACAACTGTAGGTAATAGTCCTGGTTTGTGTTGACCAGGTTGGTAACTAAAGGGTTAACACAGCTGTAGGTAATAGTCCTGGTCAGTGTTGACCAGGTTAGAAACTAAAGGGTTAAGACAACTGTAGGTAGTAGTCCTGGTCAGTGTTGACCAGGTTGGAAACTAAAGGGTTTAAGACAACTGTAGGTAATAGTCTTGGTCAGTGTTGACCAGGCTGGAAACTAAAGGGTTTAAGACAACTGTAGGTAATAGTCTTGGTCAGTGTTGACCAGGTTGGTAACTAAAGGGTTAAGACAACTGTAGGTAATAGTCTTGGTCAGTGTTGACCAGGTTGGAAACTAAAGGGTTAAGACAACTGTAGGTAATAGTCCTGGTCAGTGTTGACCAGGTTGGTAACTAAAGGGTTAAGACAACGGTAGGTAATAGTCCTGGTCAGTGTTGACCAGGTTGGTAACTAAGGGGTTAAGACAACTGTAGATAATAGTCTTGGTCAGTGTTGACCAGGTTGGTAACTAAAGGGTTAAGACAACTGTAGGTACTAGTGCTGGTCAGTGTTGACCAGGTTGGAAACTAAAGGGTTAAGACAACTGTAGGTAATAGTCTTGGTCAGTGTTGACCAGGTTGGTAACTAAAGGGTTAATACAACTGTAGGTAATAGTCCTGGTCAGTGTTGACCAGGTTGGTAACTAAAGGGTTAAGACAACTGTAGGTAATAGTCTTGGTCAGTGTTGACCAGGTTGGTAACTAAAGGGTTGAGAAAACTGTAGGTAATAGTCTTGATCAGTGTTGACCAGGGTGGAAACTAAAGGGTTAACACAACTGTAGGTAATAGTCCTGGTCAGTGTTGACCAGGTTGGAAACTAAATGGTTAAGACAACTGTAGGTAATAGTCTTGGTCAGTGTTGACCAGGTTGGTAACTAAAGGGTTAAGACAACTGTAAGTAATAGTCCAGGTCAGTGTTGACCAGGTTGGTAACTAAAGGGTTAAGACAACTGTAGGTAAGTCTTGGTCAGTGTTGACCAGGTTGGTAACTAAAGGGTTGAGACAACTGTAGGTAAGTCCTGGTCAGTGTTGACCAGGTTGGTAACTAAAGGGTTAAGACAACTGTAGGTAAGTCCTGGTCAGTGTTGACCAGGTTGGTAACTAAAGGGTTAAGACAACTGTAGGTTAAAGTCCTGGTCAGTGTTGACCAGGTTGGTAACTAAAGGGTTAAGACAACTGTAGGTAATAATCCTGGTCAGTTTTGACCAGGTTGGTAACTAAAGGGTTAACAGAACTGTAGGTAATAGTCCTGGTCAGTGTTGACCAGGTTGGAAACTAAAGCGTTAAGACAACTGTAGGTAATAGTCTTGGTCAGTGTTGACCAGGTTGGTAACTAAAGGGTTAACACAGCTGTAGGTAATAGTCCTGGTCAGTGTTGACCAGGTTAGAAACAAAAGGGTTAAGACAACTGTAGGTAGTAGTCCTGGTCAGTGTTGACCAGGTTGGTAACTAAAGAGTTAAGACCACTGTAGGTAATAGTCTTGGTCAGTGTTGACCAGGTTGGTAACTAAAGGGTTAAGACAACTGTAGGTAATATTCTTGGTCAGTGTTGACCAGGTTGGAAACTAAAGGGTTAAGACAACTGTAGGTAATAGTCCTGGTCAGTGTTGACCAGATTGGTAACTAAAGGGTTAAGACAACGGTAGGTAATAGTCCTGGTCAGTGTTGACCAGGTTGGTAACTAAGGGGTTAAGACAACTGTAGGTAATAGTCTTGGTCAGTGTTGACCAGGTTGGTAACTAAAGGTTTAAGACAAATGTAGGTACTAGTGCTGGTCAGTGTCGACCAGGTTGGAAACTAAAGGGTTAAGACAACTGTAGGTAATAGTCTTGGTCAGTGTTGACCAGGTTGGTAACTAAAGGGTTAATACAACTGTAGGTAATAGTCCTGGTCAGTGTTGACCAGGTTGGTAACTAAAGGGTTAAGACAACTGTAGGTAATAGTCTTGGTCAGTGTTGACCAGGTTGGTAACTAAAGGGTTGAGAAAACTGTAGGTAATAGTCTTGGTCAGTGTTGACCAGGTTGGAAACTAAAGGGTTAAGACAACTGTAGGTAATAGTCCTGGTCAGTGTTGACCAGGTTGGTAACTAAAGGGTTAAGACAACTGTAGGTAATAGTCTTGGTCAGTGTTGACCATGTTGGAAACTAAAGGGTTAACACAACTGTAGGTAATAGTCCTGGTCAGTGTTGACCAGGGTGGAAACTAAAGGGTTAACACAACTGTAGGTAATAGTCCTGGTCAGTGTTGACCAGGTTGGAAACTAAAGGGTTAAGACAACTGTAGGTAATAGTCTTGTTCAGTGTTGACCAGGTTGGTAACTAAAGGGTTACGACAACTGTAAGTAATAGTCCAGGTCAGTGTTGACCAGGTTGGTAACTAAAGGGTTAAGACAACTGTAGGTAAGTCTTGGTCAGTGTTGACCAGGTTGGTAACTAAAGGGTTGAGAAAACTGTAGGTGATAGTCCTGGTCAGTGTTGACCAGGTTGGTAACTAAAGGGTTAAGACAACTGTAGGTAATAGTCATGGTCAGTGTTGACCAGGTTGGTAACTAAAGGGTTAAGACAACTGTAGGTAATAGTCCTGGTCAGTGTTGACCAGGCTGGAAACTAAAGAGTTTAAGACAACTGTAGGTAATAGTCCTGGTCAGTGTTGACCAGGTTGGTAACTAAAGGGTTAAAACAACTGTAGGTAATAGTCCTGGTCAGTGTTGACCAGGCTGGAAACAAAAGGGTTTAAGACAACTGTAGGTAATAGTCCTGGTCAGTGTTGACCAGGCTGCAAACTAAAGGGTTTAAGACAACTGTAGGTAATAGTCCTGGTCAGTGTTGACCAGGTTGGTAACTAAAGGGTTAAGACAACTGTAGGTAAGTCCTGGTCAGTGTTGACCAGGTTGGTAACTAAAGGGTTAAGACAACTGTAGGTAAGTCCTGGTCAGTGTTGACCAGGTTGGTAACTAAAGGGTTAAGACAACTGTAGGTTAAAGTCCTGGTCAGTGTTGACCAGGTTGGTAACTAAAGGGTTAAGACAACTGTAGGTAAGTCCTGGTCAGTGTTGACCAGGTTGGTAACTAAAGGGTTAAGACAACTGTAGGTAATAGTCCTGGTCTGTGTTGACCAGGTTGGTAACTAAAGGGTTAAGACAACTGTAGGTAATAGTCCTGGTCAGTGTTAACCAGGTTGGTAACTAAAGGGTTAACACAGCTGTAGGTAATAGTCATGGTCAGTGTTGACCAGGTTGGTAACTAAAGGGTTAACACAGCTGTAGGTAATAGTCCTGGTCAGTGTTGACCAGGTTGGTAACTAAAGGGTTAATACAACTGTAGGTAATATTCCTGGTCAGTGTTGACCAGGCTGGAAACTAAATGGTTTAAGACAACTGTAGGTAATAGTCCTGGTTAGTGTTGACCAGGTTGGTAACTAAAGGGTTAACACAGCTGTAGGTAATAGTCATGGTCAGTGTTGACCAGGTTGGTAACTAAAGGGTTAAGACAACTCTAGGTAATAGTGCTGGTCAGTGTTGACCAGGTTGGTAACTAAAGGGTTAAAACAACTGTAGGTAATAGTCCTGGTCAGTGTTGACCAGGTTGGTAACTAAAGGGTTAAGACAACTGTAGGTAATAGTCCTGGTCAGTGTTGACCAGGTTGGAAACTAAAGGGTTAAGACAACTGTAGGTAATAGTCCTGGTCTGTGTTGACCAGGTTGGTAACTAAAGGGTTAACACAGCTGTAGGTAATAGTCCTGGTCAGTGTTGACCAGGTTGGAAACTAAAGGGTTAAGACAACTGTAGGTAATAGTCCCGGTCAGTGTTGACCAGGTTGGTAACTAAAGGGTTAAGACAACTGTAGGTAATAGTCTTGGTCAGTGTTGACCAGGTTGGTAACTAAAGGGTTAAGACAACTGTAGTTAATAGTCCTGGTTAGTGTTGACTAGGTTGGTAACTAAAGGGTTAAGACAACTGTAGGTAATAGTCCTGGTCAGTGTTGACCAGGTTGGAAACTAAAGGATTAAGACAACTGTAGGTAATAGTCCTGGTTTGTGTTGACCAGGTTGGTAACTAAAGGGTTAACACAGCTGTAGGTAATAGTCCTGGTCAGTGTTGACCAGGTTAGAAACTAAAGGGTTAAGACAACTGTAGGTAGTAGTCCTGGTCAGTGTTGACCAGGTTGGAAACTAAAGGGTTTAAGACAACTGTAGGTAATAGTCTTGGTCAGTGTTGACCAGGCTGGAAACTAAAGGGTTTAAGACAACTGTAGGTAATAGTCTTGGTCAGTGTTGACCAGGTTGGTAACTAAAGGGTTAAGACAACTGTAGGTAATAGTCTTGGTCAGTGTTGACCAGGTTGGAAACTAAAGGGTTAAGACAACTGTAGGTAATAGTCCTGGTCAGTGTTGACCAGGTTGGTAACTAAAGGGTTAAGACAACGGTAGGTAATAGTCCTGGTCAGTGTTGACCAGGTTGGTAACTAAGGGGTTAAGACAACTGTAGATAATAGTCTTGGTCAGTGTTGACCAGGTTGGTAACTAAAGGGTTAAGACAACTGTAGGTACTAGTGCTGGTCAGTGTTGACCAGGTTGGAAACTAAAGGGTTAAGACAACTGTAGGTAATAGTCTTGGTCAGTGTTGACCAGGTTGGTAACTAAAGGGTTAATACAACTGTAGGTAATAGTCCTGGTCAGTGTTGACCAGGTTGGTAACTAAAGGGTTAAGACAACTGTAGGTAATAGTCTTGGTCAGTGTTGACCAGGTTGGTAACTAAAGGGTTGAGAAAACTGTAGGTAATAGTCTTGATCAGTGTTGACCAGGGTGGAAACTAAAGGGTTAACACAACTGTAGGTAATAGTCCTGGTCAGTGTTGACCAGGTTGGAAACTAAATGGTTAAGACAACTGTAGGTAATAGTCTTGGTCAGTGTTGACCAGGTTGGTAACTAAAGGGTTAAGACAACTGTAAGTAATAGTCCAGGTCAGTGTTGACCAGGTTGGTAACTAAAGGGTTAAGACAACTGTAGGTAAGTCTTGGTCAGTGTTGACCAGGTTGGTAACTAAAGGGTTGAGACAACTGTAGGTAAGTCCTGGTCAGTGTTGACCAGGTTGGTAACTAAAGGGTTAAGACAACTGTAGGTAAGTCCTGGTCAGTGTTGACCAGGTTGGTAACTAAAGGGTTAAGACAACTGTAGGTTAAAGTCCTGGTCAGTGTTGACCAGGTTGGTAACTAAAGGGTTAAGACAACTGTAGGTAATAATCCTGGTCAGTTTTGACCAGGTTGGTAACTAAAGGGTTAACAGAACTGTAGGTAATAGTCCTGGTCAGTGTTGACCAGGTTGGAAACTAAAGCGTTAAGACAACTGTAGGTAATAGTCTTGGTCAGTGTTGACCAGGTTGGTAACTAAAGGGTTAACACAGCTGTAGGTAATAGTCCTGGTCAGTGTTGACCAGGTTAGAAACAAAAGGGTTAAGACAACTGTAGGTAGTAGTCCTGGTCAGTGTTGACCAGGTTGGTAACTAAAGAGTTAAGACCACTGTAGGTAATAGTCTTGGTCAGTGTTGACCAGGTTGGTAACTAAAGGGTTAAGACATCTGTAGGTAATATTCTTGGTCAGTGTTGACCAGGTTGGAAACTAAAGGGTTAAGACAACTGTAGGTAATAGTCCTGGTCAGTGTTGACCAGATTGGTAACTAAAGGGTTAAGACAACGGTAGGTAATAGTCCTGGTCAGTGTTGACCAGGTTGGTAACTAAGGGGTTAAGACAACTGTAGGTAATAGTCTTGGTCAGTGTTGACCAGGTTGGTAACTAAAGGTTTAAGACAAATGTAGGTACTAGTGCTGGTCAGTGTTGACCAGGTTGGAAACTAAAGGGTTAAGACAACTGTAGGTAATAGTCTTGGTCAGTGTTGACCAGGTTGGTAACTAAAGGGTTAATACAACTGTAGGTAATAATCCTGGTCAGTGTTGACCAGGTTGGTAACTAAAGGGTTAAGACAACTGTAGGTAATAGTCTTGGTCAGTGTTGACCAGGTTGGTAACTAAAGGGTTGAGAAAACTGTAGGTAATAGTCTTGGTCAGTGTTGACCAGGTTGGAAACTAAAGGGTTAAGACAACTGTAGGTAATAGTCCTGGTCAGTGTTGACCAGGTTGGTAACTAAAGGGTTAAGACAACTGTAGGTAATAGTCTTGGTCAGTGTTGACCATGTTGGAAACTAAAGGGTTAAGACAACTGTAGGTAATAGTCCTGGTCAGTGTTGACCAGGGTGGAAACTAAAGGGTTAACACAACTGTAGGTAATAGTCCTGGTCAGTGTTGACCAGGTTGGAAACTAAAGGGTTAAGACAACTGTAGGTAATAGTCTTGTTCAGTGTTGACCAGGTTGGTAACTAAAGGGTTAAGACAACTGTAAGTAATAGTCCAGGTCAGTGTTGACCAGGTTGGTAACTAAAGGGTTAAGACAACTGTAGGTAAGTCTTGGTCAGTGTTGACCAGGTTGGTAACTAAAGGGTTGAGAAAACTGTAGGTGATAGTCCTGGTCAGTGTTGACCAGGTTGGTAACTAAAGGGTTAAGACAACTGTAGGTAATAGTCATGGTCAGTGTTGACCAGGTTGGTAACTAAAGGGTTAAGACAACTGTAGGTAATAGTCCTGGTCAGTGTTGACCAGGCTGGAAACTAAAGAGTTTAAGACAACTGTAGGTAATAGTCCTGGTCAGTGTTGACCAGGTTGGTAACTAAAGGGTTAAAACAACTGTAGGTAATAGTCCTGGTCAGTGTTGACCAGGCTGGAAACAAAAGGGTTTAAGACAACTGTAGGTAATAGTCCTGGTCAGTGTTGACCAGGCTGCAAACTAAAGGGTTTAAGACAACTGTAGGTAATAGTCCTGGTCAGTGTTGACCAGGTTGGTAACTAAAGGGTTAAGACAACTGTAGGTAAGTCCTGGTCAGTGTTGACCAGGTTGGTAACTAAAGGGTTAAGACAACTGTAGGTAAGTCCTGGTCAGTGTTGACCAGGTTGGTAACTAAAGGGTTAAGACAACTGTAGGTTAAAGTCCTGGTCAGTGTTGACCAGGTTGGTAACTAAAGGGTTAAGACAACTGTAGGTAAGTCCTGGTCAGTGTTGACCAGGTTGGTAACTAAAGGGTTAAGACAACTGTAGGTAATAGTCCTGGTCTGTGTTGACCAGGTTGGTAACTAAAGGGTTAAGACAACTGTAGGTAATAGTCCTGGTCAGTGTTAACCAGGTTGGTAACTAAAGGGTTAACACAGCTGTAGGTAATAGTCATGGTCAGTGTTGACCAGGTTGGTAACTAAAGGGTTAACACAGCTGTAGGTAATAGTCCTGGTCAGTGTTGACCAGGTTGGTAACTAAAGGGTTAATACAACTGTAGGTAATATTCCTGGTCAGTGTTGACCAGGCTGGAAACTAAATGGTTTAAGACAACTGTAGGTAATAGTCCTGGTTAGTGTTGACCAGGTTGGTAACTAAAGGGTTAACACAGCTGTAGGTAATAGTCCTGGTCAGTGTTGACCAGGTTGGAAACTAAAGGGTTAAGACAACTGTAGGTTATAGTCCTGGTCAGTGTTGACCAGGGTGGAATCTAAAGGGTTAACACAACTGTAGGTAATAGTCCTGGTCAGTGTTGACCAGGTTGGTAACTAAAGGGTTAACACATCTGTAGGTAATAGTCCTGGTCAGTGTTGACCAGGTTGGTAACTAAAGGGTTAAGACAACTCTAGGTAATAGTGCTGGTCAGTTTTGACCAGGTTGGTAACTAAAGGGTTAAAACAACTGTAGGTAATAGTCCTGGTCAGTGTTGACCAGGTTGGTAACTAAAGGGTTAAGACAACTGTAGGTAATAGTCCTGGTCTGTGTTGACCAGGTTGGTAACTAAAGGGTTAAGACAACTGTAGGTAATAGTCCTGGTCAGTGTTAACCAGGTTGGTAACTAAAGGGTTAACACAGCTGTAGGTAATAGTCATGGTCAGTGTTGACCAGGTTGGTAACTAAAGGGTTAACACAGCTGTAGGTAATAGTCCTGGTCAGTGTTGACCAGGTTGGTAACTAAAGGGTTAATACAACTGTAGGTAATATTCCTGGTCAGTGTTGACCAGGCTGGAAACTAAATGGTTTAAGACAACTGTAGGTAATAGTCCTGGTTAGTGTTGACCAGGTTGGTAACTAAAGGGTTAACACAGCTGTAGGTAATAGTCCTGGTCAGTGTTGACCAGGTTGGAAACTAAAGGGTTAAGACAACTGTAGGTTATAGTCCTGGTCAGTGTTGACCAGGGTGGAATCTAAAGGGTTAACACAACTGTAGGTAATAGTCCTGGTCAGTGTTGACCAGGTTGGTAACTAAAGGGTTAACACATCTGTAGGTAATAGTCCTGGTCAGTGTTGACCAGGTTGGTAACTAAAGGGTTAAGACAACTGTAGGTAATAGTCATGGTCAGTGTTGACCAGGTTGGTAACTAAAGGGTTAAGACAACTGTAGGTAATAGTCCTGGTCAGTGTTGACCAGGCTGGAAACTAAAGAGTTTAAGACAACTGTAGGTAATAGTCCTGGTCAGTGTTGACCAGGTTGGTAACTAAAGGGTTAAAACAACTGTAGGTAATAGTCCTGGTCAGTGTTGACCAGGCTGGAAACAAAAGGGTTTAAGACAACTGTAGGTAATAGTCCTGGTCAGTGTTGACCAGGCTGCAAACTAAAGGGTTTAAGACAACTGTAGGTAATAGTCCTGGTCAGTGTTGACCAGGTTGGTAACTAAAGGGTTAAGACAACTGTAGGTAAGTCCTGGTCAGTGTTGACCAGGTTGGTAACTAAAGGGTTAAGACAACTGTAGGTAAGTCCTGGTCAGTGTTGACCAGGTTGGTAACTAAAGGGTTAAGACAACTGTAGGTTAAAGTCCTGGTCAGTGTTGACCAGGTTGGTAACTAAAGGGTTAAGACAACTGTAGGTAAGTCCTGGTCAGTGTTGACCAGGTTGGTAACTAAAGGGTTAAGACAACTGTAGGTAATAGTCCTGGTCTGTGTTGACCAGGTTGGTAACTAAAGGGTTAAGACAACTGTAGGTAATAGTCCTGGTCAGTGTTAACCAGGTTGGTAACTAAAGGGTTAACACAGCTGTAGGTAATAGTCATGGTCAGTGTTGACCAGGTTGGTAACTAAAGGGTTAACACAGCTGTAGGTAATAGTCCTGGTCAGTGTTGACCAGGTTGGTAACTAAAGGGTTAATACAACTGTAGGTAATATTCCTGGTCAGTGTTGACCAGGCTGGAAACTAAATGGTTTAAGACAACTGTAGGTAATAGTCCTGGTTAGTGTTGACCAGGTTGGTAACTAAAGGGTTAACACAGCTGTAGGTAATAGTCCTGGTCAGTGTTGACCAGGTTGGAAACTAAAGGGTTAAGACAACTGTAGGTTATAGTCCTGGTCAGTGTTGACCAGGGTGGAATCTAAAGGGTTAACACAACTGTAGGTAATAGTCCTGGTCAGTGTTGACCAGGTTGGTAACTAAAGGGTTAACACATCTGTAGGTAATAGTCCTGGTCAGTGTTGACCAGGTTGGTAACTAAAGGGTTAAGACAACTCTAGGTAATAGTGCTGGTCAGTTTTGACCAGGTTGGTAACTAAAGGGTTAAAACAACTGTAGGTAATAGTCCTGGTCAGTGTTGACCAGGTTGGTAACTAAAGGGTTAAGACAACTGTAGGTAATAGTCCTGGTCTGTGTTGACCAGGTTGGTAACTAAAGGGTTAAGACAACTGTAGGTAATAGTCCTGGTCAGTGTTAACCAGGTTGGTAACTAAAGGGTTAACACAGCTGTAGGTAATAGTCATGGTCAGTGTTGACCAGGTTGGTAACTAAAGGGTTAACACAGCTGTAGGTAATAGTCCTGGTCAGTGTTGACCAGGTTGGTAACTAAAGGGTTAATACAACTGTAGGTAATATTCCTGGTCAGTGTTGACCAGGCTGGAAACTAAATGGTTTAAGACAACTGTAGGTAATAGTCCTGGTTAGTGTTGACCAGGTTGGTAACTAAAGGGTTAACACAGCTGTAGGTAATAGTCCTGGTCAGTGTTGACCAGGTTGGAAACTAAAGGGTTAAGACAACTGTAGGTTATAGTCCTGGTCAGTGTTGACCAGGGTGGAATCTAAAGGGTTAACACAACTGTAGGTAATAGTCCTGGTCAGTGTTGACCAGGTTGGTAACTAAAGGGTTAACACATCTGTAGGTAATAGTCCTGGTCAGTGTTGACCAGGTTGGTAACTAAAGGGTTAAGACAACTCTAGGTAATAGTGCTGGTCAGTTTTGACCAGGTTGGTAACTAAAGGGTTAAAACAACTGTAGGTAATAGTCCTGGTCAGTGTTGACCAGGTTGGTAACTAAAGGGTTAAGACAACTGTAGGTAATAGTCCTGGTCAGTGTTGACCAGGTTGGAAACTAAAGGGTTAAGACAACTGTAGGTAATAGTCCTGGTCTGTGTTGACCAGGTTGGTAACTAAAGGGTTAACACAGCTGTAGGTAATAGTCCTGGTCAGTGTTGACCAGGTTGGAAACTAAAGGGTTAAGACAACTGTAGGTAATAGTCCTGGTCAGTGTTGACCAGGTTGGTAACTAAAGGGTTAAGACAACTGTAGGTAATAGTCTTGGTCAGTGTTGACCAGGTTGGTAACTAAAGGGTTAAGACAACTGTAGTTAATAGTCCTGGTCAGTGTTGACCAGGTTGGTAACTAAAGGGTTAAAACAACTGTAGGTAATAGTCCTGGTCAGTGTTGACCAGGTTGGTAACTAAAGGGTTAAGACAACTGTAGGTAATAGTCCTGGTCAGTGTTGACCAGGTTGGAAACTAAAGGATTAAGTCAACTGTAGGTAATAGTCCTGGTTTGTGTTGACCAGGTTGGTAACTAAAGGGTTAACACAGCTGTAGGTAATAGTCCTGGTCAGTGTTGACCAGGTTAGAAACTAAAGGGTTAAGACAACTGTAGGTAGTAGTCCTGGTCAGTGTTGACCAGGTTGGAAACTAAACGGTTAAGACAACTGTAGGTAATAGTCTTGGTCAGTGTTGACCAGGTTGGTAACTAAAGGGTTAAGACAACTGTAGGTAATAGTCTTGGTCAGTGTTGACCAGGTTGGAAACTAAAGGGTTAAGACAACTATAGGTAATAGTACTGGTCAGTGTTGACCAGGTTGGTAACTAAAGGGTTAAGACAACGGTAGGTAATAGTCCTGGTCAGTGTTGACCAGGTTGGTAACTAAGGGGTTAAGACAACTGTAGATAATAGTCTTGGTCAGTGTTGACCAGGTTGGTAACTAAAGGGTTAAGACAACTGTAGGTACTAGTGCTGGTCAGTGTTGACCAGGTTGGAAACTAAAGGGTTAAGACAACTGTAGGTAATAGTCCTGGTCAGTGTTGACCAGGTTGGTAACTAAAGGGTTAATACAACTGTAGGTACTAGTGCTGGTCAGTGTTGACCAGGTTGGTAACTAAAGGGTTAAGACAACTGTAAGTAATAGTCCAGGTCAGTGTTGACCAGGTTGGTAACTAAAGGGTTAAGACAACTGTAGGTAAGTCTTGGTCAGTGTTGACCAGGTTGGTAACTAAAGGGTTGAGAAAACTGTAGGTAATAGTCCTGGTCAGTGTTGACCAGGTTGGTAACTAAAGGGTTAAGACAACTGTAGGTAATAGTCATGGTCAGTGTTGACCAGGTTGGTAACTAAAGGGTTAAAACAACTGTAGGTAATAGTCCTGGTCAGTTTTGACCAGGCTGGAAACTAAAGGGTTTAAGACAACTGTAGGTAATTGTCCTGGTCAGTGTTGACCAGGTTGGTAACTAAAGGGTTAAAACAACTGTAGGTAATAGTCCTGGTCAGTGTTGACCAGGCTGGAAACTAAAGGGTTTAAGACAACTGTAGGTAATAGTCCTGGTCAGTGTTGACCAGGCTGGAAACTAAAGGGTATATGACAACTGTAGGTAATAGTCCTGGTCAGTGTTGACCAGGTTGGTAACTAAAGGGTTAAGACAACTGTAGGTTAAAGTCCTGGTCAGTGTTGACCAGGTTGGTAACTAAAGGGTTAAGACAACTGTAGGTAAGTCCTGGTCAGTGTTGACCAGGTTGGTAACTAAAGGGTTAAGACAACTGTAGGTAATAGTCATGGTCAGTGTTGACCAGGTTGGAAACTAAAGGGTTAAGACAACTGTAGGTAATAGTCCTGGTCTGTGTTGACCAGGTTGGTAACTAAAGGGTTAAGACAACTGTAGGTAATAGTCCTGGTCAGTGTTAACCAGGTTGGTAACTAAGGGGTTAACACAGCTGTAGGTAATAGTCATGGTCAGTGTTGACCAGGTTGGTAACTAAAGGGTTAAGACAACTCTAGGTAATAGTGCTGGTCAGTGTTGACCAGGTTGGTAACTAAAGGGTTAAAACAACTGTAGGTAATAGTCCTGGTCAGTGTTGACCAGGTTGGTAACTAAAGGGTTAAGACAACTGTAGGTAATAGTCCTGGTCAGTGTTGACCAGGTTGGAAACTAAAGGGTTAAGACAACTGTAGGTAATAGTCCTGGTCTGTGTTGACCAGGTTGGTAACTAAAGGGTTAACACAGCTGTAGGTAATAGTCCTGGTCAGTGTTGACCAGGTTGGAAACTAAAGGGTTAAGAGAACTGTAGGTAATAGTCCCGGTCAGTGTTGACCAGGTTGGTAACTAAAGGGTTAAGACAACTGTAGGTAATAGTCTTGGTCAGTGTTGACCAGGTTGGTAACTAAAGGGTTAAGACAACTGTAGTTAATAGTCCTGGTTAGTGTTGACTAGGTTGGTAACTAAAGGGTTAAGACAACTGTAGGTAATAGTCCTGGTCAGTGTTGACCAGGTTGGAAACTAAAGGATTAAGACAACTGTAGGTAATAGTCCTGGTTTGTGTTGACCAGGTTGGTAACTAAAGGGTTAACACAGCTGTAGGTAATAGTCCTGGTCAGTGTTGACCAGGTTAGAAACTAAAGGGTTAAGACAACTGTAGGTAGTAGTCCTGGTCAGTGTTGACCAGGTTGGAAACTAAAGGGTTTAAGACAACTGTAGGTAATAGTCTTGGTCAGTGTTGACCAGGCTGGAAACTAAAGGGTTTAAGACAACTGTAGGTAATAGTCTTGGTCAGTGTTGACCAGGTTGGTAACTAAAGGGTTAAGACAACTGTAGGTAATAGTCTTGGTCAGTGTTGACCAGGTTGGAAACTAAAGGGTTAAGACAACTGTAGGTAATAGTCCTGGTCAGTGTTGACCAGGTTGGTAACTAAAGGGTTAAGACAACGGTAGGTAATAGTCCTGGTCAGTGTTGACCAGGTTGGTAAATAAGGGGTTAAGACAACTGTAGATAATAGTCTTGGTCAGTGTTGACCAGGTTGGTAACTAAAGGGTTAAGACAACTGTAGGTACTAGTGCTGGTCAGTGTTGACCAGGTTGGAAACTAAAGGGTTAAGACAACTGTAGGTAATAGTCTTGGTCAGTGTTGACCAGGTTGGTAACTAAAGGGTTAATACAACTGTAGGTAATAGTCCTGGTCAGTGTTGACCAGGTTGGTAACTAAAGGGTTAAGACAACTGTAGGTAATAGTCTTGGTCAGTGTTGACCAGGTTGGTAACTAAAGGGTTGAGAAAACTGTAGGTAATAGTCTTGATCAGTGTTGACCAGGGTGGAAACTAAAGGGTTAACACAACTGTAGGTAATAGTCCTGGTCAGTGTTGACCAGGTTGGAAACTAAATGGTTAAGACAACTGTAGGTAATAGTCTTGGTCAGTGTTGACCAGGTTGGTAACTAAAGGGTTAAGACAACTGTAAGTAATAGTCCAGGTCAGTGTTGACCAGGTTGGTAACTAAAGGGTTAAGACAACTGTAGGTAAGTCTTGGTCAGTGTTGACCAGGTTGGTAACTAAAGGGTTGAGACAACTGTAGGTAAGTCCTGGTCAGTGTTGACCAGGTTGGTAACTAAAGGGTTAAGACAACTGTAGGTAAGTCCTGGTCAGTGTTGACCAGGTTGGTAACTAAAGGGTTAAGACAACTGTAGGTTAAAGTCCTGGTCAGTGTTGACCAGGTTGGTAACTAAAGGGTTAAGACAACTGTAGGTAAGTCCTGGTCAGTGTTGACCAGGTTGGTAACTAAAGGGTTAAGACAACTGTAGGTAATAGTCATGGTCAGTGTTGACCAGGTTGGAAACTAAAGGGTTAAGACAACTGTAGGTAATAGTCCTGGTCTGTGTTGACCAGGTTGGTAACTAAAGGGTTAAGACAACTGTAGGTAATAGTCCTGGTCAGTGTTAACCAGGTTGGTAACTAAAGGGTTAACACAGCTGTAGGTAATAGTCATGGTCAGTGTTGACCAGGTTGGTAACTAAAGGGTTAAGACAACTCTAGGTAATAGTGCTGGTCAGTGTTGACCAGGTTGGTAACTAAAGGGTTAAAACAACAGTAGGTAATAGTCCTGGTCAGTGTTGACCAGGTTGGTAACTAAAGGGTTAAGACAACTGTAGGTAATAGTCCTGGTCAGTGTTGACCAGGTTGGTAACTAAAGGGTTAACACAGCTGTAGGTAATAGTCCTGGTCAGTGTTGACCAGGTTGGAAACTAAAGGGTTAAGACAACTGTAGGTAATAGTCCTGGTCAGTGTTGACCAGGTTGGTAACTAAAGGGTTAAGACAACTGTAGGTAATAGTCTTGGTCAGTGTTGACCAGGTTGGTAACTAAAGGGTTAAGACAACTGTAGTTAATAGTCCTGGTTAGTGTTGACTAGGTTGGTAACTAAAGGGTTAAGACAACTGTAGGTAATAGTCCTGGTCAGTGTTGACCAGGTTGGAAACTAAAGGATTAAGACAACTGTAGGTAATAGTCCTGGTTTGTGTTGACCAGGTTGGTAACTAAAGGGTTAACACAGCTGTAGGTAATAGTCCTGCTCAGTGTTGACCAGGTTAGAAACTAAAGGGTTAAGACAACTGTAGGTAGTAGTCCTGGTCAGTGTTGACCAGGTTGGAAACTAAACGGTTAAGACAACTGTAGGTAATAGTCTTGGTCAGTGTTGACCAGGTTGGTAACTAAAGGGTTAAGACAACTGTAGGTAATAGTCTTGGTCAGTGTTGACCAGGTTGGAAACTAAAGGGTTAAGACAACTGTAGGTAATAGTCCTGGTCAGTGTTGACCAGGTTGGTAACTAAAGGGTTAAGACAACGGTAGGTAATAGTCCTGGTCAGTGTTGACCAGGTTGGTAACTAAGGGGTTAAGACAACTGTAGATAATAGTCTTGGTCAGTGTTGACCAGGTTGGTAACTAAAGGGTTAAGACAACTGTAGGTACTAGTGCTGGTCAGTGTTGACCAGGTTGGAAACTAAAGGGTTAAGACAACTGTAGGTAATAGTCTTGGTCAGTGTTGACCAGGTTGGTAACTAAAGGGTTAATACAACTGTAGGTAATAGTCCTGGTCAGTGTTGACCAGGTTGGTAACTAAAGGGTTAATACAACTGTAGGTAATAGTCTTGGTCAGTGTTGACCAGGTTGGTAACTAAAGGGTTGAGAAAACTGTAGGTAATAGTCTTGATCAGTGTTGACCAGGTTGGAAACTAAAGGGTTAAGACAACTGTAGGTAATAGTCCTGGTCAGTGTTGACCAGGTTGGTAACTAAAGGGTTAAGACAACTGTAGGTAATAGTCTTGGTCAGTGTTGACCAGGTTGGAAACTAAAGGGTTAAGACAACTGTAGGTAATAGTCCTGGTCAGTGTTGACCAGGGTGGAAACTAAAGGGTTAACACAACTGTAGGTAATAGTCCTGGTCAGTGTTGACCAGGTTGGAAACTAAATGGTTAAGACAACTGTAGGTAATAGTCTTGGTCAGTGTTGACCAGGTTGGTAACTAAAGGGTTAAGACAACTGTAAGTAATAGTCCAGGTCAGTGTTGACCAGGTTGGTAACTAAAGGGTTAAGACAACTGTAGGTAAGTCTTGGTCAGTGTTGACCAGGTTGGTAACTAAAGGGTTGAGAAAACTGTAGGTAATAGTCCTGGTCAGTGTTGACCAGGTTGGTAACTAAAGGGTTAAGACAACTGTAGGTAATAGTCATGGTCAGTGTTGACCAGGTTGGTAACTAAAGGGTTAAAACAACTGTAGGTAATAGTCCTGGTCAGTGTTGACCAGGCTGGAAACTAAAGGGTTTAAGACAATTGTAGGTAATAGTCCTGGTCAGTGTTGACCAGGTTGGTAACTAAAGGGTAAAAACAACTGTAGGTAATAGTCCTGGTCAGTGTTGACCAGGCTGGAAACTAAAGGGTTTAAGACAACTGTAGGTAATAGTCCTGGTCAGTGTTGACCAGGTTGGTAACTAAAGGGTTAAAACAACTGTAGGTAATAGTCCTGGTCAGTGTTGACCAGGCTGGAAACTAAAGGGTTTAAGACAACTGTAGGTAATAGTCCTGGTCAGTATTGACCAGGTTGGTAACTAAAGGGTTAAGACAACTGTAGGTAAGTCCTGGTCAGTGTTGACCAGGTTGGTAACTAAAGGGTTAAGACAACTGTAGGTAAGTCCTGGTCAGTGTTTACCAGGTTGGTAACTAAAGGGTTAAGACAACTGTAGGTTAAAGTCCTGGTCAGTGTTGACCAGGTTGGTAACTAAAGGGTTAAGACAACTGTAGGTAAGTCCTGGTCAGTGTTGACCAGGTTGTTAACTAAAGGGTTAAGACAACTGTAGGTAATAGTCATGGTCAGTGTTGACCAGGTTGGAAACTAAAGGGTTAAGACAACTGTAGGTAATAGTCCTGGTCTGTGTTGACCAGGTTGGTAACTAAAGGGTTAAGACAACTGTAGGTAATAGTCCTGATCAGTGTTGACCAGGTTGGTAACTAAAGGGTTAACACAGCTGTAGGTAATAGTCCTGGTCAGTGTTGACCAGGTTGGTAACTAAAGGGTTAATACAACTGTAGGTAATAGTCCTGGTCAGTGTTGACCAGGCTGGAAACTAAAGGGTTTAAGACAACTCTAGGTAATAGTCTTGGTCAGTGTTGACCAGGTTGGTAACTAAAGGGTTAACACCTCTGTAGGTAATAGTCCTGGTCAGTGTTGACCAGGTTGGTAACTAAAGGGTTAAGACAACTCTAGGTAATAGTGCTGGTCAGTGTTGACCAGGTTGGTAACTAAAGGGTTAAAACAACTGTAGGTAATAGTCCTGGTCAGTGTTGACCAGGTTGGTAACTAAAGGGTTAAGACAACTGTAGGTAATAGTCTTGGTCAGTGTTGACCAGGTTGGAAACTAAAGGGTTAAGACAACTGTAGGTAATAGTCCTGGTCAGTGTTGACCAGGTTGGTAACTAAAGGGTTAACACAACTGTAGGTAATAGTCCTGGTCAGTGTTGACCAGGGTGGAAACTAAAGGGTTAACACAACTGTAGGTAATAGTCCTGGTCAGTGTTGACCAGGCTGGAAACTAAAGGGTTAAGACAACTGTAGGTAATAGTCTTGGTCAGTGTTGACCAGGTTGGTAACTAAATGGTTAAGACAACTGTAGGTAATAGTCCTGGTCAGTGTTGACCAGGTTGGTAACTAAAGGGTTAAGACAACTGTAGGTAAGTCTTGGTCAGTGTTGACCAGGTTGGTAACTAAAGGGTTGAGAAAACTGTAGGTAATAGTCCTGGTCAGTGTTGACCAGGTTGGTAACTAAAGGGTTAAGGCAACTGTAGGTAATAGTCATGGTCAGTGTTGACCAGGTTGGTAACTAAAGGGTTAAAACAACTGTAGGTAATAGTCCTGGTCAGTGTTGACCAGACTGGAAACTAAAGGGTTTAAGACAACTGTAGGTAATAGTCCTGGTTAGTGTTGACCAGGTTGGTAACTAAAGGGTTAAAACAACTGTAGGTAATAGTCCTGGTCAGTGTTGACCAGGCTGGAAACAAAAGGGTTTAAGACAACTGTAGGTAATAGTCCTGGTCAGTGATGACCAGGTTGGTAACTAAAGGGTTAAGACAACTGTAGGTAATAGTCCTGGTAAGTGTTGACCAGGTTGGTAACTAAAGGGTTAACACATCTGTAGGTAATAGTCCTGGTCAGTGTTGACCAGGTTGGTAACTAAAGGGTTAAGACAACTCTAGGTAATAGTGCTGGTCAGTGTTGACCAGGTTGGTAACTAAAGGGTTAAAACAACTGTAGGTAATAGTCCTGGTCAGTGTTGACCAGATTGGTAACTAAAGGGTTAAGACAACTGTAGGTAATAGTCCTGGTCAGTGTTGACCAGGTTGGAAACTAAAGGGTTAAAACAACTGTAGGTAATAGTCCTGGTCTGCGTTGACCAGGTTGGTAACTAAAGGGTTAACACAGCTGTAGGTAATAGTCCTGGTCAGTGTTGACCAGGTTGGTAACTAAAGGGTTAAGACAACTGTAGGTAATAGTCCTGGTCAGTGTTGACCAGGTTGGTAACTAAAGGGTTAAGACAACTGTAGGTAATAGTCTTGGTCAGTGTTGACCAGGTTGGTAACTAAAGGGTTAAGACAACTGTAAGTAATAGTCTTGGTCAGTGTTGACCAGGTTGGAAACTAAAGGGTTAAGACAACTGTAGGTAATGGTCCTGGTCAGTGTTGACCAGGTTGGTAACTAAAGGGTTAAGACAACTGTAGGTAATAGTCCTGTTCAGTGTTGACCAGGTTGGTAACTAAAGGGTTAAGACAACTGTAGGTAATAGTCTTGGTCAGTGTTGACCAGGTTGGAAACTAAAGGGTTAAGACAACTGTAGGTAATAGTCCTGGTCATTGTTGACCAGGTTGGTAACTAAAGGGTTAACAGAACTGTAGGTAATAGTCCTGGTCAGTGTTGACCATGTTGGAAACTAAAGGGTTAAGACAACTGTAGGTAATAGTCTTGGTCAGTGTTGAGCAGGTTGGTAACTAAATGGTTAAGACAACTGTAGGTAATAGTCCTGGTCAGTGTTGACCAGGTTGGTAACTAAAGGGTTAAGACAACTGTAGGTAAGTCTTGGTCAGTGTTGACCAGGTTGGAAACTAAAGGGTTGAGAAAACTGTAGGTAATAGTCCTGGTCAGTGTTGACCAGGTTGGTAACTAAAGGGTTAAGACAACTGTAGGTAATAGTCATGGTCAGTGTTGACCAGGTTGGTAACTAAAGGGTTAAAACAACTGTAGGTAATAGTCCTGGTCAGTGTTGACCAGGCTGGAAACTAAAGGGTTTAAGACAACTGTAGGTAATAGTCCTGGTCAGTGTTGACCAGGTTGGTAACTAAAGGGTTAAGACAACTGTAGGTAATAGTCCTGGTTAGTGTTGACCAGGTTGGTAACTAAAGGGTTAAAACAACTGTAGGTAATAGTCCTTGTCAGTGTTGACCAGGCTGGAAACTAAAGGGTTTAAGACAACTGTAGGTAATAGTCCTGGTCAGTGTTGACCAGGTTGGTAACTAAAGGGTTAAGACAACTGTAGGTAATAGTCCTGGTAAGTGTTGACCAGGTTGGTAACTAAAGGGTTAACACAGCTGTAGGTAATAGTCCTGGTCAGTGTTGACCAGGTTGGAAACTAAAGGGTTAAGACAACTGTAGGTAATAGTCCTGGTCAGTGTTGACCAGGTTGGTAACTAAAGGGTTAAGACAACTGTAGGTAATAGTCTTGTTCAGTGTTGACCAGGTTGGTAACTAAAGGGTTAAGACAACTGTAGGTAATAGTCTTGGGCAGTGTTGACCAGGTTGGAAACTAAAGGGTTAAGACAACTGTAGGTAATGGTCCTGGTCAGTGTTGACCAGGTTGGAAACTAAAGGGTTAAGACAACTGTAGGTAATAGTCCTGGTCAGTGTTGACCAGGTTGGTAACTAAAGGGTTAAGACAACGGTAGGTAATAGTCCTGGTCAGTGTTGACCAGGTTGGTAACTAAAGGGTTAAGACAACTGTAGGTAAGTCCTGGTCAGTGTTGACCAGGTTGGAAACTAAAGGGTTAAGACAACTGTAGGTAATAGTCCTGGTCTGTGTTGACCAGGTTGGTAACTAAAGGGTTAAGACAACTGTAGGTAATAGTCCTGGTCAGTATTGACCAGGTTGGTAACTAAAGGGTTAATACAACTGTAGGTAATAGTCCTGGTCAGTGTTGACCAGGCTGGAAACTAAAGGGTTTAAGACAACTCTAGGTAATAGTCTTGGTCAGTGTTGACCAGGTTGGTAACTAAAGGGTTAACACCTCTATAGGTAATAGTCCTGGTCAGTGTTGACCAGGTTGGTAACTAAAGGGTTAAGACAACTCTAGGTAATAGTGCTGGTCAGTGTTGACCAGGTTGGTAACTAAAGGGTTAAAACAACTGTAGGTAATAGTCTTGGTCAGTGTTGACCAGGTTGGAAATTAAAGGGTTAAGACAACTGTAGGTAATAGTCCTGGTCAGTGTTGACCAGGTTGGTAACTAAAGGGTTAAGACAACTGTAGGTAATAGTCCTGGTAAGTGTTGACCAGGTTGGTAACTAAAGGGTTAACACATCTGTAGGTAATAGTCCTGGTCAGTGTTGACCAGGTTGGTAACTAAAGGGTTAAGACAACTCTAGGTAATAGTGCTGGTCAGTGTTGACCAGGTTGGTAACTAAAGGGTTAAAACAACTGTAGGTAATAGTCCTGGTCAGTGTTGACCAGGTTGGTAACTAAAGGGTTAAGACAACTGTAGGTAATAGTCCTGGTCAGTGTTGACCAGGTTGGAAACTAAAGGGTTAAAACAACTGTAGGTAATAGTCCTGGTCTGTGTTGACCAGGTTGGTAACTAAAGGGTTAACACAGCTGTAGGTAATAGTCCTGGTCAGTGTTGACCAGGTTGGAAACTAAAGGGTTAAGACAACTGTAGGTAATAGTCCTGGTCAGTGTTGACCAGGTTGGTAACTAAAGGGTTAAGACAACTGTAGGTAATAGTCTTGGTCAGTGTTGACCAGGTTGGTAACTAAAGGGTTAAGACAACTGTAGGTAATAGTCTTGGTCAGTGTTGACCAGGTTGGAAACTAAAGGGTTAAGACAACTGTAGGTAATGGTCCTGGTCAGTGTTGACCAGGTTGGTAACTAAAGGGTTAAGACAACTGTAGGTAATAGTCCTGGTCAGTGTTGACCAGGTTGGTAACTAAAGTGTTAAGACAACTGTAGGTAATAGTCTTGGTCAGTGTTGACCAGGTTGGAAACTAAAGGGTTAAGACAACTGTAGGTAATAGTCCTGGTCATTGTTGACCAGGTTGGTAACTAAAGGGTTAACACAACTGTAGGTAATAGTCCTGGTCAGTGTTGACCAGGGTGGAAACTAAAGGGTTAACACAACTGTAGGTAATAGTCCTGGTCAGTGTTGACCAGGTTGGAAACTAAAGGGTTAAGACAACTGTAGGTAATAGTCTTGGTCAGTGTTGAGCAGGTTGGTAACTAAATGGTTAAGACAACTGTAGGTAATAGTCCTGGTCAGTGTTGACCAGGTTGGTAACTAAAGGGTTAAGACAACTGTAGGTAAGTCTTGGTCAGTGTTGACCAGGTTGGTAACTAAAGGGTTGAGAAAACTGTAGGTAATAGTCCTGGTCAGTGTTGACCAGGTTGGTAACTAAAGGGTTAAGACAACTGTAGGTAATAGTCATGGTCAGTGTTGACCAGGTTGGTAACTAAAGGGTTAAAACAACTGTAGGTAATAGTCCTGGTCAGTGTTGACCAGGCTGGAAACTAAAGGGTTTAAGACAACTGTAGGTAATAGTCCTGGTCAGTGTTGACCAGGTTGGTAACTAAAGGGTTAAGACAACTGTAGGTAAGAGTCCTGGTTAGTGTTGACCAGGTTGGTAACTAAAGGGTTAAAACAACTGTAGGTAATAGTCCTTGTCAGTGTTGACCAGGCTGGAAACTAAAGGGTTTAAGACAACTGTAGGTAATAGTCCTGGTCAGTGTTGACCAGGTTGGTAACTAAAGGGTTAAGACAGCTGTAGGTAATAGTCCTGGTAAGTGTTGACCAGGTTGGTAACTAAAGGGTTAACACAGCTGTAGGTAATAGTCCTGGTCAGTGTTGACCAGGTTGGAAACTAAAGGGTTAAGACAACTGTAGGTAATAGTCCTGGTCAGTGTTGACCAGGTTGGTAACTAAAGGGTTAAGACAACTGTAGGTAATAGTCTTGGGCAGTGTTGACCAGGTTGGAAACTAAAGGGTTAAGACAACTGTAGGTAATGGTCCTGGTCAGTGTTGACCAGGTTGGAAACTAAAGGGTTAAGACAACTGTAGGTAATAGTCCTGGTCAGTGTTGACCAGGTTGGTAACTAAAGGGTTAAGACAACGGTAGGTAATAGTCCTGGTCTGTGTTGACCAGGTTGGTAACTAAGGGGTTAAGACAACTGTAGGTAATAGTCTTGGTCAGTGTTGACCAGGTTGGTAACTAAAGGGTTAAGACAACTGTAGGTACTAGTGCTGGTCAGTGTTGACCAGGTTGGAAACTAAAGGGTTAAGACAACTGTAGGTAATAGTCTTGGACAGTGTTGACCAGGTTGGTAACTAAAGGGTTAATACAACTGTAGGTAATAGTCCTGGTCAGTGTTGACCAGGTTGGTAACTAAAGGGTTAAGACAACTGTAGGTAATAGTCTTGGTCAGTGTTGACCAGGTTGGTAACTAAAGGGTTGAGAAAACTGTAGGTAATAGTCTTGGTCAGTGTTGACCAGGTTGGAAACTAAAGGGTTAAGACAACTGTAGGTAATAGTCCTGGTCAGTGTTGACCAGGTTGGTAACTAAAGGGTTAAGACAACTGTAGGTAATAGTCTTGGTCAGTGTTGACCAGGTTGGAAACTAAAGGGTTAAGACAACTGTAGGTAATAGTCCTGGTCAGTGTTGACCAGGGTGGAAACTAAAGGGTTAACACAACTGTAGGTAATAGTCCTGGTCAGTGTTGACCAGGTTGGAAACTAAATGGTTAAGACAACTGTAGGTAATAGACTTGGTCAGTGTTGACCAGGTTGGTAACTAAAGGGTTAAGACAACTGTAAGTAATAGTCCAGGTCAGTGTTGACCAGGTTGGTAACTAAAGGGTTAAGACAACTGTAGGTAAGTCTTGGTCAGTGTTGACCAGGTTGGTAACTAAAGGGTTGAGAAAACTGTAGGTAATAGTCCTGGTCAGTGTTGACCAGGTTGGTAACTAAAGGGTTAAGACAACTGTAGGTAATGGTCATGGTCAGTGTTGACCAGGTTGGTAACTAAAGGGTTAAAACAACTGTAGGTAATAGTCCTGGTCAGTGTTGACCAGGCTGGAAACTAAAGGTTTTAAGACAACTGTAGGTAATAGTCCTGGTCAGTGTTGACCAGGTTGGTAACTAAAGGGTAAAAACAACTGTAGGTAATAGTCCTGGTCAGTGTTGACCAGGCTGGAAACTAAAGGGTTTAAGACAACTGTAGGTAATAGTCCTGGTCAGTGTTGACCAGGTTGGTAACTAAAGGGTTAAAACAACTGTAGGTAATAGTCCTGGTCAGTGTTGACCAGGCTTGAAACTAAAGGGTTTAAGACAACTGTAGGTAATAGTCCTGGTCAGTGTTGACCAGGTTGGTAACTAAAGGGTTAAAACAACTGTAGGTAATAGTCCTGGTCAGTGTTGACCAGGCTTGAAACTAAAGGGTTTAAGACAACTGTAGGTAAGTCCTGGTCAGTGTTGACCAGGTTGGTAACTAAAGGGTTAAGACAACTGTAGGTTAAAGTCCTGGTCAGTGTTGACCAGGTTGGTAACTAAAGGGTTAAGACAACTGTAGGTAAGTCCTGGTCAGTGTTGACCAGGTTGGTAACTAAAGGGTTAAGACAACTGTAGGTAATAGTCATGGTCAGTGTTGACCAGGTTGGAAACTAAAGGGTTAAGACAACTGTAGGTAATAGTCCTGGTCTGTGTTGACCAGGTTGGTAACTAAAGGGTTAAGACAACTGTAGGTAATAGTCCTGGTCAGTGTTGACCAGGTTGGTAACTAAAGGGTTAACACAGCTGTAGGTAATAGTCATGGTCAGTGTTGACCAGGTTGGTAACTAAAGGGTTAACACAGCTGTAGGTAATAGTCCTGGTCAGTGTTGACCAGGTTGGTAACTAAAGGGTTAATACAACTGTAGGTAATAGTCCTGGTCAGTGTTGACCAGGCTGGAAACTAAAGGGTTTAAGACAACTGTAGGTAATAGTCTTGGTCAGTGTTGACCAGGTTGGTAACTAAAGGGTTAACACCTCTGTAGGTAATAGTCCTGGTCAGTGTTGACCAGGTTGGTAACTAAAGGGTTAAGACAACTCTAGGTAATAGTGCTGGTTGGTGTTGACCAGGTTGGTAACTAAAGGGTTAAAACAACTGTAGGTAATAGTCATGGTCAGTGTTGACCAGGTTGGTAACTAAAGGGTTAAGACAACTGTAGGTAATAGTCTTGGTCAGTGTTCACCAGGTTGGAAACTAAAGGGTTAAGACAACTGTAGGTAATAGTCCTGGTCAGTGTTGACCAGGTTGGTAACTAAAGGGTTAACACAACTGTAGGTAATAGTCCTGGTCAGTGTTGACCAGGGTGGAAACTAAAGGGTTAACACAACTGTAGGTAATAGTCCTGGTCAGTGTTGACCGGGTTGGAAACTAAAGGGTTAAGACAACTGTAGGTAATAGTCTTGGTCAGTGTTGACCAGGTTGGTAACTAAATGGTTAAGACAACTGTAGGTAATAGTCCTGGTCAGTGTTGACCAGTTTGGTAACTAAAGGGTTAAGACAACTGTAGGTAAGTCTTGGTCAGTGTTGACCAGGTTGGTAACTAAAGGGTTGAGAAAACTGTAGGTAATAGTCCTGGTCAGTGTTGACCAGGTTGGTAACTAAAGGGTTAACACAACTGTAGGTAATAGTCCTGGTCAGTGTTGACCAGGTTGGTAACTAAAGGGTTAAGACAACTGTAGGTAATAGTCCTGGTAAGTGTTGACCAGGTTGGTAACTAAAGGGTTAACACATCTGTAGGTAATAGTCCTGGTCAGTGTTGACCAGGTTGGTAACTAAAGGGTTAAGACAACTCTAGGTAATAGTGCTGGTCAGTGTTGACCAGGTTGGTAACTAAAGGGTTAAAACAACTGTAGGTAATAGTCCTGGTCAGTGTTGACCAGGTTGGTAACTAAAGGGTTAAGACAACTGTAGGTAATAGTCCTGGTCAGTGTTGACCAGGTTGGAAACTAAAGGGTTAAAACAACTGTAGGTAATAGTCCTGGTCTGTGTTGACCAGGTTGGTAACTAAAGGGTTAACACAGCTGTAGGTAATAGTCCTGGTCAGTGTTGACCAGGTTGGAAACTAAAGGGTTAAGACAACTGTAGGTAATAGTCCTGGTCAGTGTTGACCAGGTTGGTAACTAAAGGGTTAAGACAACTGTAGGTAATAGTCTTGGTCAGTGTTGACCAGGTTGGTATCTAAAGGGTTAAGACAACTGTAGGTAATAGTCTTGGTCAGTGTTGACCAGGTTGGAAACTAAAGGGTTAAGACAACTGTAGGTAATGGTCCTGGTCAGTGTTGACCAGGTTGGTAACTAAAGGGTTAAGACAACTGTAGGTAATAGTCCTGGTCAGTGTTGACCAGGTTGGTAACTAAAGGGTTAAGACAACTGTAGGTAATAGTCTTGGTCAGTGTTGACCAGGTTGGAAACTAAAGGGTTAAGACAACTGTAGGTAATAGTCCTGGTCATTGTTGACCAGGTTGGTAACTAAAGGGTTAACACAACTGTAGGTAATAGTCCTGGTCAGTGTTGACCAGGGTGGAAACTAAAGGGTTAACACAACTGTAGGTAATAGTCCTGGTCAGTGTTGACCAGGTTGGAAACTAAAGGGTTAAGACAACTGTAGGTAATAGTCTTGGTCAGTGTTGACCAGGTTGGTAACTAAATGGTTAAGACAACTGTAGGTAATAGTCCTGGTCAGTGTTGACCAGGTTGGTAACTAAAGGGTTAAGACAACTGTAGGTAATAGTCTTGGTCAGTGTTGACCAGGTTGGAAACTAAAGGGTTAAGACAACTGTAGGTAATAGTCCTGGTCATTGTTGACCAGGTTGGTAACTAAAGGGTTAACACAACTGTAGGTAATAGTCCTGGTCAGTGTTGACCAGGGTGGAAACTAAAGGGTTAACACAACTGTAGGTAATAGTCCTGGTCAGTGTTGACCAGGTTGGTAACTAAAGGGTTAAGACAACTCTAGGTAATAGTGCTGGTCAGTGTTGACCAGGTTGGTAACTAAAGGGTTAAAACAACTGTAGGTAATAGTCCTGGTCAGTGTTGACCAGGTTGGTAACTAAGGGGTTAAGACAACTGTAGGTAATAGTCTTGGTCAGTGTTGACCAGGTTGGTAACTAAAGGGTTAAGACAACTGTAGGTACTAGTGCTGGTCAGTGTTGACCAGGTTGGAAACTAAAGGGTTAAGACAACTGTAGGTAATAGTCTTGGACAGTGTTGACCAGGTTGGTAACTAAAGGGTTAATACAACTGTAGGTAATAGTCCTGGTCAGTGTTGACCAGGTTGGTAACTAAAGGGTTAAGACAACTGTAGGTAATAGTCTTGGTCAGTGTTGACCAGGTTGGTAACTAAAGGGTTGAGAAAACTGTAGGTAATAGTCTTGGTCAGTGTTGACCAGGTTGGAAACTAAAGGGTTAAGACAACTGTAGGTAATAGTCCTGGTCAGTGTTGACCAGGTTGGTAACTAAAGGGTTAAGACAACTGTAGGTAATAGTCTTGGTCAGTGTTGACCAGGTTGGAAACTAAAGGGTTAAGACAACTGTAGGTAATAGTCCTGGTCAGTGTTGACCAGGGTGGAAACTAAAGGGTTAACACAACTGTAGGTAATAGTCCTGGTCAGTGTTGACCAGGTTGGAAACTAAATGGTTAAGACAACTGTAGGTAATAGACTTGGTCAGTGTTGACCAGGTTGGTAACTAAAGGGTTAAGACAACTGTAAGTAATAGTCCAGGTCAGTGTTGACCAGGTTGGTAACTAAAGGGTTAAGACAACTGTAGGTAAGTCTTGGTCAGTGTTGACCAGGTTGGTAACTAAAGGGTTGAGAAAACTGTAGGTAATAGTCCTGGTCAGTGTTGACCAGGTTGGTAACTAAAGGGTTAAGACAACTGTAGGTAATGGTCATGGTCAGTGTTGACCAGGTTGGTAACTAAAGGGTTAAAACAACTGTAGGTAATAGTCCTGGTCAGTGTTGACCAGGCTGGAAACTAAAGGTTTTAAGACAACTGTAGGTAATAGTCCTGGTCAGTGTTGACCAGGTTGGTAACTAAAGGGTAAAAACAACTGTAGGTAATAGTCCTGGTCAGTGTTGACCAGGCTGGAAACTAAAGGGTTTAAGACAACTGTAGGTAATAGTCCTGGTCAGTGTTGACCAGGTTGGTAACTAAAGGGTTAAAACAACTGTAGGTAATAGTCCTGGTCAGTGTTGACCAGGCTTGAAACTAAAGGGTTTAAGACAACTGTAGGTAATAGTCCTGGTCAGTGTTGACCAGGTTGGTAACTAAAGGGTTAAAACAACTGTAGGTAATAGTCCTGGTCAGTGTTGACCAGGCTTGAAACTAAAGGGTTTAAGACAACTGTAGGTAAGTCCTGGTCAGTGTTGACCAGGTTGGTAACTAAAGGGTTAAGACAACTGTAGGTTAAAGTCCTGGTCAGTGTTGACCAGGTTGGTAACTAAAGGGTTAAGACAACTGTAGGTAAGTCCTGGTCAGTGTTGACCAGGTTGGTAACTAAAGGGTTAAGACAACTGTAGGTAATAGTCATGGTCAGTGTTGACCAGGTTGGAAACTAAAGGGTTAAGACAACTGTAGGTAATAGTCCTGGTCTGTGTTGACCAGGTTGGTAACTAAAGGGTTAAGACAACTGTAGGTAATAGTCCTGGTCAGTGTTGACCAGGTTGGTAACTAAAGGGTTAACACAGCTGTAGGTAATAGTCATGGTCAGTGTTGACCAGGTTGGTAACTAAAGGGTTAACACAGCTGTAGGTAATAGTCCTGGTCAGTGTTGACCAGGTTGGTAACTAAAGGGTTAATACAACTGTAGGTAATAGTCCTGGTCAGTGTTGACCAGGCTGGAAACTAAAGGGTTTAAGACAACTGTAGGTAATAGTCTTGGTCAGTGTTGACCAGGTTGGTAACTAAAGGGTTAACACCTCTGTAGGTAATAGTCCTGGTCAGTGTTGACCAGGTTGGTAACTAAAGGGTTAAGACAACTCTAGGTAATAGTGCTGGTTGGTGTTGACCAGGTTGGTAACTAAAGGGTTAAAACAACTGTAGGTAATAGTCATGGTCAGTGTTGACCAGGTTGGTAACTAAAGGGTTAAGACAACTGTAGGTAATAGTCTTGGTCAGTGTTCACCAGGTTGGAAACTAAAGGGTTAAGACAACTGTAGGTAATAGTCCTGGTCAGTGTTGACCAGGTTGGTAACTAAAGGGTTAACACAACTGTAGGTAATAGTCCTGGTCAGTGTTGACCAGGGTGGAAACTAAAGGGTTAACACAACTGTAGGTAATAGTCCTGGTCAGTGTTGACCGGGTTGGAAACTAAAGGGTTAAGACAACTGTAGGTAATAGTCTTGGTCAGTGTTGACCAGGTTGGTAACTAAATGGTTAAGACAACTGTAGGTAATAGTCCTGGTCAGTGTTGACCAGTTTGGTAACTAAAGGGTTAAGACAACTGTAGGTAAGTCTTGGTCAGTGTTGACCAGGTTGGTAACTAAAGGGTTGAGAAAACTGTAGGTAATAGTCCTGGTCAGTGTTGACCAGGTTGGTAACTAAAGGGTTAACACAACTGTAGGTAATAGTCCTGGTCAGTGTTGACCAGGTTGGTAACTAAAGGGTTAAGACAACTGTAGGTAATAGTCCTGGTAAGTGTTGACCAGGTTGGTAACTAAAGGGTTAACACATCTGTAGGTAATAGTCCTGGTCAGTGTTGACCAGGTTGGTAACTAAAGGGTTAAGACAACTCTAGGTAATAGTGCTGGTCAGTGTTGACCAGGTTGGTAACTAAAGGGTTAAAACAACTGTAGGTAATAGTCCTGGTCAGTGTTGACCAGGTTGGTAACTAAAGGGTTAAGACAACTGTAGGTAATAGTCCTGGTCAGTGTTGACCAGGTTGGAAACTAAAGGGTTAAAACAACTGTAGGTAATAGTCCTGGTCTGTGTTGACCAGGTTGGTAACTAAAGGGTTAACACAGCTGTAGGTAATAGTCCTGGTCAGTGTTGACCAGGTTGGAAACTAAAGGGTTAAGACAACTGTAGGTAATAGTCCTGGTCAGTGTTGACCAGGTTGGTAACTAAAGGGTTAAGACAACTGTAGGTAATAGTCTTGGTCAGTGTTGACCAGGTTGGTATCTAAAGGGTTAAGACAACTGTAGGTAATAGTCTTGGTCAGTGTTGACCAGGTTGGAAACTAAAGGGTTAAGACAACTGTAGGTAATGGTCCTGGTCAGTGTTGACCAGGTTGGTAACTAAAGGGTTAAGACAACTGTAGGTAATAGTCCTGGTCAGTGTTGACCAGGTTGGTAACTAAAGGGTTAAGACAACTGTAGGTAATAGTCTTGGTCAGTGTTGACCAGGTTGGAAACTAAAGGGTTAAGACAACTGTAGGTAATAGTCCTGGTCATTGTTGACCAGGTTGGTAACTAAAGGGTTAACACAACTGTAGGTAATAGTCCTGGTCAGTGTTGACCAGGGTGGAAACTAAAGGGTTAACACAACTGTAGGTAATAGTCCTGGTCAGTGTTGACCAGGTTGGAAACTAAAGGGTTAAGACAACTGTAGGTAATAGTCTTGGTCAGTGTTGACCAGGTTGGTAACTAAATGGTTAAGACAACTGTAGGTAATAGTCCTGGTCAGTGTTGACCAGGTTGGTAACTAAAGGGTTAAGACAACTGTAGGTAAGTCTTGGTCAGTGTTGACCAGGTTGGTAACTAAAGGGTTGAGAAAACTGTAGGTAATAGTCCTGGTCAGTGTTGACCAGGTTGGTAACTAAAGGGTTAAGACAACTGTAGGTAATAGTCATGGTCAGTGTTGACCAGGTTGGTAACTAAAGGGTTAAAACAACTGTAGGTAATAGTCCTGGTCAGTGTTGACCAGGCTGGAAACTAAAGGGTTTAAGACAACTGTAGGTAATAGTCCTGGTCAGTGTTGACCAGGTTGGTAACTAAAGGGTTAAGACAACTGTAGGTAAGAGTCCTGGTTAGTGTTGACCAGGTTGGTAACTAAAGGGTTAAAACAACTGTAGGTAATAGTCCTTGTCAGTGTTGACCAGGCTGGAAACTAAAGGGTTTAAGACAACTGTAGGTAATAGTCCTGGTCAGTGTTGACCAGGTTGGTAACTAAAGGGTTAAGACAGCTGTAGGTAATAGTCCTGGTAAGTGTTGACCAGGTTGGTAACTAAAGGGTTAACACAGCTGTAGGTAATAGTCCTGGTCAGTGTTGACCAGGTTGGAAACTAAAGGGTTAAGACAACTGTAGGTAATAGTCCTGGTCAGTGTTGACCAGGTTGGTAACTAAAGGGTTAAGACAACTGTAGGTAATAGTCTTGGGCAGTGTTGACCAGGTTGGAAACTAAAGGGTTAAGACAACTGTAGGTAATGGTCCTGGTCAGTGTTGACCAGGTTGGAAACTAAAGGGTTAAGACAACTGTAGGTAATAGTCCTGGTCAGTGTTGACCAGGTTGGTAACTAAGGGGTTAAGACAACTGTAGGTAATAGTCTTGGTCAGTGTTGACCAGGTTGGTAACTAAAGGGTTAAGACAACTGTAGGTACTAGTGCTGGTCAGTGTTGACCAGGTTGGAAACTAAAGGGTTAAGACAACTGTAGGTAATAGTCTTGGACAGTGTTGACCAGGTTGGTAACTAAAGGGTTAATACAACTGTAGGTAATAGTCCTGGTCAGTGTTGACCAGGTTGGTAACTAAAGGGTTAAGACAACTGTAGGTAATAGTCTTGGTCAGTGTTGACCAGGTTGGTAACTAAAGGGTTGAGAAAACTGTAGGTAATAGTCTTGGTCAGTGTTGACCAGGTTGGAAACTAAAGGGTTAAGACAACTGTAGGTAATAGTCCTGGTCAGTGTTGACCAGGTTGGTAACTAAAGGGTTAAGACAACTGTAGGTAATAGTCTTGGTCAGTGTTGACCAGGTTGGAAACTAAAGGGTTAAGACAACTGTAGGTAATAGTCCTGGTCAGTGTTGACCAGGGTGGAAACTAAAGGGTTAACACAACTGTAGGTAATAGTCCTGGTCAGTGTTGACCAGGTTGGAAACTAAATGGTTAAGACAACTGTAGGTAATAGACTTGGTCAGTGTTGACCAGGTTGGTAACTAAAGGGTTAAGACAACTGTAAGTAATAGTCCAGGTCAGTGTTGACCAGGTTGGTAACTAAAGGGTTAAGACAACTGTAGGTAAGTCTTGGTCAGTGTTGACCAGGTTGGTAACTAAAGGGTTGAGAAAACTGTAGGTAATAGTCCTGGTCAGTGTTGACCAGGTTGGTAACTAAAGGGTTAAGACAACTGTAGGTAATGGTCATGGTCAGTGTTGACCAGGTTGGTAACTAAAGGGTTAAAACAACTGTAGGTAATAGTCCTGGTCAGTGTTGACCAGGCTGGAAACTAAAGGTTTTAAGACAACTGTAGGTAATAGTCCTGGTCAGTGTTGACCAGGTTGGTAACTAAAGGGTAAAAACAACTGTAGGTAATAGTCCTGGTCAGTGTTGACCAGGCTGGAAACTAAAGGGTTTAAGACAACTGTAGGTAATAGTCCTGGTCAGTGTTGACCAGGTTGGTAACTAAAGGGTTAAAACAACTGTAGGTAATAGTCCTGGTCAGTGTTGACCAGGCTTGAAACTAAAGGGTTTAAGACAACTGTAGGTAATAGTCCTGGTCAGTGTTGACCAGGTTGGTAACTAAAGGGTTAAAACAACTGTAGGTAATAGTCCTGGTCAGTGTTGACCAGGCTTGAAACTAAAGGGTTTAAGACAACTGTAGGTAAGTCCTGGTCAGTGTTGACCAGGTTGGTAACTAAAGGGTTAAGACAACTGTAGGTTAAAGTCCTGGTCAGTGTTGACCAGGTTGGTAACTAAAGGGTTAAGACAACTGTAGGTAAGTCCTGGTCAGTGTTGACCAGGTTGGTAACTAAAGGGTTAAGACAACTGTAGGTAATAGTCATGGTCAGTGTTGACCAGGTTGGAAACTAAAGGGTTAAGACAACTGTAGGTAATAGTCCTGGTCTGTGTTGACCAGGTTGGTAACTAAAGGGTTAAGACAACTGTAGGTAATAGTCCTGGTCAGTGTTGACCAGGTTGGTAACTAAAGGGTTAACACAGCTGTAGGTAATAGTCATGGTCAGTGTTGACCAGGTTGGTAACTAAAGGGTTAACACAGCTGTAGGTAATAGTCCTGGTCAGTGTTGACCAGGTTGGTAACTAAAGGGTTAATACAACTGTAGGTAATAGTCCTGGTCAGTGTTGACCAGGCTGGAAACTAAAGGGTTTAAGACAACTGTAGGTAATAGTCTTGGTCAGTGTTGACCAGGTTGGTAACTAAAGGGTTAACACCTCTGTAGGTAATAGTCCTGGTCAGTGTTGACCAGGTTGGTAACTAAAGGGTTAAGACAACTCTAGGTAATAGTGCTGGTCGGTGTTGACCAGGTTGGTAACTAAAGGGTTAAAACAACTGTAGGTAATAGTCATGGTCAGTGTTGACCAGGTTGGTAACTAAAGGGTTAAGACAACTGTAGGTAATAGTCTTGGTCAGTGTTCACCAGGTTGGAAACTAAAGGGTTAAGACAACTGTAGGTAATAGTCCTGGTCAGTGTTGACCAGGTTGGTAACTAAAGGGTTAACACAACTGTAGGTAATAGTCCTGGTCAGTGTTGACCAGGGTGGAAACTAAAGGGTTAACACAACTGTAGGTAATAGTCCTGGTCAGTGTTGACCGGGTTGGAAACTAAAGGGTTAAGACAACTGTAGGTAATAGTCTTGGTCAGTGTTGACCAGGTTGGTAACTAAATGGTTAAGACAACTGTAGGTAATAGTCCTGGTCAGTGTTGACCAGTTTGGTAACTAAAGGGTTAAGACAACTGTAGGTAAGTCTTGGTCAGTGTTGACCAGGTTGGTAACTAAAGGGTTGAGAAAACTGTAGGTAATAGTCCTGGTCAGTGTTGACCAGGTTGGTAACTAAAGGGTTAACACAACTGTAGGTAATAGTCCTGGTCAGTGTTGACCAGGTTGGTAACTAAAGGGTTAAGACAACTGTAGGTAATAGTCCTGGTAAGTGTTGACCAGGTTGGTAACTAAAGGGTTAACACATCTGTAGGTAATAGTCCTGGTCAGTGTTGACCAGGTTGGTAACTAAAGGGTTAAGACAACTCTAGGTAATAGTGCTGGTCAGTGTTGACCAGGTTGGTAACTAAAGGGTTAAAACAACTGTAGGTAATAGTCCTGGTCAGTGTTGACCAGGTTGGTAACTAAAGGGTTAAGACAACTGTAGGTAATAGTCCTGGTCAGTGTTGACCAGGTTGGAAACTAAAGGGTTAAAACAACTGTAGGTAATAGTCCTGGTCTGTGTTGACCAGGTTGGTAACTAAAGGGTTAACACAGCTGTAGGTAATAGTCCTGGTCAGTGTTGACCAGGTTGGAAACTAAAGGGTTAAGACAACTGTAGGTAATAGTCCTGGTCAGTGTTGACCAGGTTGGTAACTAAAGGGTTAAGACAACTGTAGGTAATAGTCTTGGTCAGTGTTGACCAGGTTGGTATCTAAAGGGTTAAGACAACTGTAGGTAATAGTCTTGGTCAGTGTTGACCAGGTTGGAAACTAAAGGGTTAAGACAACTGTAGGTAATGGTCCTGGTCAGTGTTGACCAGGTTGGTAACTAAAGGGTTAAGACAACTGTAGGTAATAGTCCTGGTCAGTGTTGACCAGGTTGGTAACTAAAGGGTTAAGACAACTGTAGGTAATAGTCTTGGTCAGTGTTGACCAGGTTGGAAACTAAAGGGTTAAGACAACTGTAGGTAATAGTCCTGGTCATTGTTGACCAGGTTGGTAACTAAAGGGTTAACACAACTGTAGGTAATAGTCCTGGTCAGTGTTGACCAGGGTGGAAACTAAAGGGTTAACACAACTGTAGGTAATAGTCCTGGTCAGTGTTGACCAGGTTGGAAACTAAAGGGTTAAGACAACTGTAGGTAATAGTCTTGGTCAGTGTTGACCAGGTTGGTAACTAAATGGTTAAGACAACTGTAGGTAATAGTCCTGGTCAGTGTTGACCAGGTTGGTAACTAAAGGGTTAAGACAACTGTAGGTAAGTCTTGGTCAGTGTTGACCAGGTTGGTAACTAAAGGGTTGAGAAAACTGTAGGTAATAGTCCTGGTCAGTGTTGACCAGGTTGGTAACTAAAGGGTTAAGACAACTGTAGGTAATAGTCATGGTCAGTGTTGACCAGGTTGGTAACTAAAGGGTTAAAACAACTGTAGGTAATAGTCCTGGTCAGTGTTGACCAGGCTGGAAACTAAAGGGTTTAAGACAACTGTAGGTAATAGTCCTGGTCAGTGTTGACCAGGTTGGTAACTAAAGGGTTAAGACAACTGTAGGTAATAGTCCTGGTAAGTGTTGACCAGGTTGGTAACTAAAGGGTTAACACAGCTGTAGGTAATAGTCCTGGTCAGTGTTGACCAGGTTGGAAACTAAAGGGTTAAGACAACTGTAGGTAATAGTCCTGGTCAGTGTTGACCAGGTTGGTAACTAAAGGGTTAAGACAACTGTAGGTAATAGTCTTGGTCAGTGTTGACCAGGTCGGTAACTAAAGGGTTAAGACAACTGTAGGTAATAGTCTTGGGCAGTGTTGACCAGGTTGGAAACTAAAGGGTTAAGACAACTGTAGGTAATGGTCCTGGTCAGTGTTGACCAGGTTGGAAACTAAAGGGTTAAGACAACTGTAGGTAATAGTCCTGGTCAGTGTTGACCAGGTTGGTAACTAAAGGGTTAAGACAACGGTAGGTAATAGTCCTGGTCTGTGTTGACCAGGTTGGTAACTAAGGGGTTAAGACAACTGTAGGTAATAGTCTTGGTCAGTGTTGACCAGGTTGGTAACTAAAGGGTTAAGACAACTGTAGGTACTAGTGCTGGTCAGTGTTGACCAGGTTGGAAACTAAAGGGTTAAGACAACTGTAGGTAATAGTCTTGGTCAGTGTTGACCAGGTTGGTAACTAAAGGGTTGAGAAAACTGTAGGTAATAGTCTTGGTCAGTGTTGACCAGGTTGGAAACTAAAGGGTTAAGACAACTGTAGGTAATAGTCCTGGTCAGTGTTGACCAGGTTGGTAACTAAAGGGTTAAGACAACTGTAGGTAATAGTCTTGGTCAGTGTTGACCAGGTTGGAAACTAAAGGGTTAAGACAACTGTAGGTAATAGTCCTGGTCAGAGTTGACCAGGGTGGAAACTAAATGTTTAAGACAACTGTAGGTAATAGACTTGGTCAGTGTTGACCAGGTTGGTAACTAAAGGGTTAAGACAACTGTAAGTAATAGTCCAGGTCAGTGTTGACCAGGTTGGTAACTAAAGGGTTAAGACAACTGTAGGTAAGTCTTGGTCAGTGTTGACCAGGTTGGTAACTAAAGGGTTGAGAAAACTGTAGGTAATAGTCCTGGTCAGTGTTGACCAGGTTGGTAACTAAAGGGTTAAGACAACTGTAGGTAATAGTCATGGTCAGTGTTGACCGGGTTGGTAACTAAAGGGTTAAAACAACTGTAGGTAATAGTCCTGGTCAGTGTTGACCAGGCTGGAAACTAAAGGTTTTAAGACAACTGTAGGTAATAGTCCTGGTCAGTGTTGACCAGGTTGGTAACTAAAGGGTAAAAACAACTGTAGGTAATAGTCCTGGTCAGTGTTGACCAGGCTGGAAACTAAAGGGTTTAAGACAACTGTAGGTAATAGTCCTGGTCAGTGTTGACCAGGTTGGTAACTAAAGGGTTAAAACAACTGTAGGTAATAGTCCTGGTCAGTGTTCACCAGGCTTGAAACTAAAGGTTTTAAGACAACTGTAGGTAATAGTCCTGGTCAGTGTTGACCAGGTTGGTAACTAAAGGGTTAAGACAACTGTAGGTAAGTCCTGGTCAGTGTTGACCAGGTTGGTAACTAAAGGGTTAAGACAACTGTAGGTAAGTCCTGGTCAGTGTTGACCAGGTTGGTAACTAAAGGGTTAAGACAACTGTAGGTTAAAGTCCTGGTCAGTGTTGACCAGGTTGGTAACTAAAGGGTTAAGACAACTGTAGGTAAGTCCTGGTCAGTGTTGACCAGGTTGGTAACTAAAGGGTTAAGACAACTGTAGGTAACAGTCATGGTCAGTGTTGACCAGGTTGGAAACTAAAGGGTTAAGACAACTGTAGGTAATGGTCCTGGTCTGTGTTGACCAGGTTGGTAACTAAAGGGTTAAGACAACTGTAGGTAATAGTCCTGGTCAGTGTTGACCAGGTTGGTAACTAAAGGGTTAACACAGCTGTAGGTAATAGTCATGGTCAGTGTTGACCAGGTTGGTAACTAAAGGGTTAACACAGCTGTAGGTAATAGTCCTGGTCAGTGTTGACCCGGTTGGTAACTAAAGGGTTAAGACAACTGTAGGTAATAGTCTTGGTCAGTGTTGACCAGGTTGGTAACTAAAGGGTTGAGAAAACTGTAGGTAATAGTCCTGGTCAGTGTTGACCAGGTTGGTAACTAAAGGGTTAAGACAACTGTAGGTAATAGTCATGGTCAGAGTTGACCAGGTTGGTAACTAAAGGGTTAAAACAACTGTAGGTAATAGTCCTGGTCAGTGTTGACCAGGCTGGAAACTAAAGGGTTTAAGACAACTGTAGGTAATAGTCCTGGTCAGTGTTGACCAGGTTGGTAACTAAAGGGTTAAGACAACTGTAGGTAATAGTCCTGGTTAGTGTTGACCAGGTTGGTAACTAAAGGGTTAAACAACTGTAGGTAATAGTCCTGGTCAGTGTTGACCAGGCTGGAAACTAAATGGTTTAAGACAACTGTAGGTAATAGTCCTGGTCAGTGTTGACCAGGTTGGTAACTAAAGGGTTAAGACAACTGTAGGTAATAGTCCTGGTAAGTGTTGACCAGGTTGGTAACTAAAGGGTTAACACATCTGTAGGTAATAGTCCTGGTCAGTGTTGACCAGGTTGGTAACTAAAGGGTTAAGACAACTCTAGGTAATAGTGCTGGTCAGTGTTGACCAGGTTGGTAACTAAAGGGTTAAAACAACTGTAGGTAATAGTCCTGGTCAGTGTTGACCAGGTTGGTAACTAAAGGGTTAAGACAACTCTAGGTAATAGTGCTGGTCAGTGTTGACCAGGTTGGTAACTAAAGGGTTAAGACAACTGTAGGTAATAGTCCTGGTCAGTGTTGACCAGGTTGGAAACTAAAGGGTTAAAACAACTGTAGGTAATAGTCCTGGTCTGTGTTGACCAGGTTGGTAACTAAAGGGTTAACACAGCTGTAGGTAATAGTCCTGGTCAGTGTTGACCAGGTTGGAAACTAAAGGGTTAAGACAACTGTAGGTAATAGTCCTGGTCAGTGTTGACCAGGTTGGTAACTAAAGGGTTAAGACAACTGTAGGTAATAGTCTTGGTCAGTGTTGACCAGGTTGGTAACTAAAGGGTTAAGACAACTGTAGGTAATAGTCTTGGTCAGTGTTGACCAGGTTGGAAACTAAAGGGTTAAGACAACTGTAGGTAATAGTCCTGGTCATTGTTGACCAGGTTGGTAACTAAAGGGTTAACACAACTGTAGGTAATAGTCCTGGTCAGTGTTGACCAGGGTGGAAACTAAAGGGTTAACACAACTGTAGGTAATAGTCCTGGTCAGTGTTGACCAGGTTGGAAACTAAAGGGTTAAGACAACTGTAGGTAATAGTCTTAGTCAGTGTTGACCAGGTGGGTAACTAAATGGTTAAGACAACTGTAGGTAATAGTCCTGGTCAGTGTTGAGCAGGTTGGTAACTAAAGGGTTAAGACAACTGTAGGTAAGTCTTGGTCAGTGTTGACCAGGTTGGTAACTAAAGGGTTGAGAAAACTGTAGGTAATAGTCCTGGTCAGTGTTGACCAGGTTGGTAACTAAAGGGTTAAGACAACTGTAGGTAATAGTCCTGGTCAGTGTTGACCAGGCTGGAAACTAAAGGGTTTAAGACAACTGTAGGTAATAGTCCTGGTCAGTGTTGACCAGGTTTGTAACTAAAGGGTTAAGACAACTGTAGGTAATAGTCCTGGTCAGTGTTGACCAGGTTGGAAACTAAAGGGTTAAGACAACTGTAGGTAATAGTCTTGGTCAGTGTTGACCAGGTTGGTAACTAAATGGTTAAGACAACTGTAGGTAATAGTCCTGGTCAGTGTTGACCAGGTTGGTAACTAAAGGGTTAAGACAACTGTAGGTAAGTCTTGGTCAGTGTTGACCAGGTTGGTAACTAAAGGGTTGAGAAAACTGTAGGTAATAGTCCTGGTCAGTGTTGACCAGGTTGGTAACTAAAGGGTTAAGACAACTGTAGGTAATAGTCCTGGTCAGTGTTGACCAGGCTGGAAACTAAAGGGTTTAAGACAACTGTAGGTAATAGTCCTGGTCAGTGTTGACCAGGTTGGTAACTAAAGGGTTAAGACAACTGAAGGTAATAGTCCTGGTAAGTGTTGACCAGGTTGGTACCTAAAGGGTTAACACATCTGTAGGTAATAGTCCTGGTCAGTGTTGACCAGGTTGGTAACTAAAGGGTTAAGACAACTCTAGGTAATAGTGCTGGTCAGTGTTGACCAGGTTGGTAACTAAAGGGTTAAAACAACTGTAAGTAATAGTCCTGGTCAGTGTTGACCAGGTTGGTAACTAAAGGGTTAAGACAACTCTAGGTAATAGTGCTGGTCAGTGTTGACCAGGTTGGTAACTAAAGGGTTAAGACAACTGTAGGTAATAGTCCTGGTCAGTGTTGACCAGGTTGGAAACTAAAGGGTTAAAACAACTGTAGGTAATAGTCCTGGTCTGTGTTGACCAGGTTGGTAACTAAAGGGTTAACACAGCTGTAGGTAATAGTCCTGGTCAGTGTTGACCAGGTTGGAAACTAAAGGGTTAAGACAACTGTAGGTAATAGTCCTGGTCAGTGTTGACCAGGTTGGTAACTAAAGGGTTAAGACAACTGTAGGTAATAGTCTTGGTCAGTGTTGACCAGGTTGGTAACTAAAGGGTTAAGACAACTGTAGGTAATAGTCTTGGTCAGTGTTGACCAGGTTGGAAACTAAAGGGTTAAGACAACTGTAGGTAATGGTCCTGGTCAGTGTTGACCAGGTTGGTAACTAAAGGGTTAAGACAACTGTAGGTAATAGTCCTGGTCAGTGTTGACCAGGTTGGTAACTAAAGGGATAAGACAACTGTAGGTAATAGTCTTGGTCAGTGTTGACCAGGTTGGAAACTAAAGGGTTAAGACAACTGTAGGTAATAGTCCTGGTCATTGCTGACCAGGTTGGTAACTAAAGGGTTAACACAACTGTAGGTAATAGTCCTGGTCAGTGTTGACCATGGTGGAAACTAAAGGGTTAACACAACTGTAGGTAATAGTCCTGGTCAGTGTTGACCAGGTTGGAAACTAAAGGGTTAAGACAACTGTAGGTAATAGTCTTGGTCAGTGTTGACCAGGTTGGTAACTAAATGGTTAAGACAACTGTAGGTAATAGTCCTGGTCAGTGTTGACCAGGTTGGTAACTAAAGGGTTAAGACAACTGTAGCTAAGTCTTGGTCAGTGTTGACCAGGTTGGTAACTAAAGGGTTGAGAAAACTGCAGGTAATAGTCCTGGTCAGTGTTGACCAGGTTGATAACTAAAGGGTTAAGACAACTGTAGGTAATAGTCATGGTCAGTGTTGACCAGGTTGGTAACTAAAGGGTTAAAACAACTGTAGGTAATAGTCCTGGTCAGTGTTGACCAGGCTGGAAACTAAAGGGTTTAAGACAACTGTAGGTAATAGTCCTGGTCAGTGTTGACCAGGTTGGTAACTAAAGGGTTAAGACAACTGTAGGTAATAGTCCTGGTTAGTGTTGACCAGGTTGGTAACTAAAGGGTTAAAACAACTGTAGGTAATAGTCCTGGTCAGTGTTGACCAGGCTGGAAACTAAAGGGTTTAAGACAACTGTAGTTAATAGTCCTGGTCAGTGTTGACCAGGTTGGTAACTAAAGGGTTAAGACAACTGTAGGTAATAGTCTTGGTCAGTGTTGACCAGGTTGGTAACTAAAGGGTTAAGACAACTGTAGGTAATAGTCTTGGTCAGTGTTGACCAGGTTGGAAACTAAAGGGTTAAGACAACTGTAGGTAATGGTCCTGGTCAGTGTTGACCAGGTTGGTAACTAAAGGGTTAAGACAACTGTAGGTAATAGTCATGGTCAGTGTTGACCAGGTTGGTAACTAAAGGGTTAAGACAACTGTAGGTAATAGTCTTGGTCAGTGTTGACCCGGTTGGAAACTAAAGGGTTAAGACAACTGTAGGTAATAGTCCTGGTCAGTGTTGACCAGGTTGGTAACTAAAGGGTTAACACAACTGTAGGTAATAGTCCTGGTCAGTGTTGACCAGGGTGGAAACTAAAGGGTTAACACAACTGTAGGTAATAGTCCTGGTCAGTGTTGACCAGGTTGGAAACTAAAGGGTTAAGACAACTGTAGGTAATAGTCTTGGTCAGTGTCGACCAGGTTGGTAACTAAATGGTTAAGACAACTGTAGGTAATAGTCCTGGTCAGTGTTGACCAGGTTGGTAACTAAAGGGTTAAAACAACTGTAGGTAATAGTCTTGGTCAGTGTTGACCAGGTTGGTAACTAAAGGGTTAAGACAACTGTAGGTAATAGTCTTGGTCAGTGTTGACCAGGTTGGAAACTAAAGGGTTAAGACAACTGTAGGTAATGGTCCTGGTCAGTGTTGACCAGGTTGGTAACTAAAGGGTTAAGACAACTGTAGGTAATAGTCATGGTCAGTGTTGACCAGGTTGGTAACTAAAGGGTTAAAACAACTGTAGGTAATGGTCCTGGTCAGTGTTGACCAGGTTGGTAACTAAAGGGTTAAGACAACTGTAGGTAATAGTCTTGGTCAGTGTTGACCAGGTTGGAAACTAAAGGGTTAAGACAACTGTAGGTAATGGTCCTGGTCAGTGTTGACCAGGTTGGTAACTAAAGGGTTAAGACAACTGTAGGTAATAGTCATGGTCAGTGTTGACCAGGTTGGTAACTAAAGGGTTAAGACAACTGTAGGTAATAGTCTTGGTCAGTGTTGACCAGGTTGGAAACTAAAGGGTTAAGACAACTGTAGGTAATAGTCCTGGTCAGTGTTGACCAGGTTGGTAACTAAAGGGTTAACACAACTGTAGGTAATAGTCCTGGTCAGTGTTGACCAGGGTGGAAACTAAAGGGTTAACACAACTGTAGGTAATAGTCCTGGTCAGTGTTGACCAGGTTGGAAACTAAAGGGTTAAGACAACTGTAGGTAATAGTCTTGGTCAGTGTTGACCAGGTTGGTAACTAAATGGTTAAGACAACTGTAGGTAATAGTCCTGGTCAGTGTTGACCAGGCTGGAAACTAAAGGGTTTTAGACAACTGTAGGTAATAGTCCTAGTCAGTGTTGACCAGGTTGGTAACTAAAGGGTTAAGACAACTATAGGTAATAGTCCTGGTAAGTGTTGACCAGGTTGGTAACTAAAGGGTTAACACAGCTGTAGGTAATAGTCCTGGTCAGTGTTGACCAGGTTGGTAACTAAAGGGTTAAGACAACTGTATGTAATAGTCCTGGTCAGTGTTGACCAGGTTGGTAACTAAAGGGTTAAGACAACTGTAGGTAATAGTCTTGGTCAGTGTTGACCAGGTTGGTAACTAAAGGGTTAAGACAACTGTAGGTAATAGTCTTGGTCAGTGTTAACCAGGTTGGTAACTAAATTGTTAAGACAACTGTAGGTAATAGTCCTGGTCAGTGTTGACCAGGTTGGAAACTAAAGGGTTAAGACAACTGTAGGTAATAGTCCTGGTCACTGTTGACGAGGTTGGTAACTAAAGGGTTAAGACAACTGTAGGTAATACTCCTGGTCAGTGGTGACCATGTTGGTAAATAAAGGGTTAAGACAACTGTAGGCAATAGTCCTGGTCAGTGTTGACCAGGTTTGAAACTAAAGGGTTAAGCAACTGTAGGTAATAGTCCTGGTAAGTGTTGACCAGGTTGGTAACTAAAGCGTTAAGACAACTGTAGGTAATAGTCTTGGTCAGTGTTGACCAGGTTGGTAACTAAATGGTTAAAACAACTGTAGGTAATAGTCTTGGTCAGTGTTGACCAGGTTGGTAACTAAATAGTTAAGACAACTGTAGATAATAGTCCTGGTCAGTGTTGACCAGGTTGGTAACTAAATTGTTAAGACAACTGTAGATAATAGTCCTGGTCAGTGTTGACCAGGTTGGAAACTAAAGGGTTAAGACAAATGTAGGTAATAGTCCTGGTCAGTGTTGACCAGGTTGTTAACTAAACGGTTAAGACAACTGTAGGTAATAGTCTTGGTCAGTGTTGACCAGGTTGGTAACTAAAGGGTTAAGACAACTGTAGGTAATAGTCTTGGTCAGTGTTGACCAGGTTGGACACTAAAGGGTTAAGACAACTGTAGGTAATAGTCCTGGTCAGTGTTGACCAGATTGGTAACTAAAGGGTTAAGACAACTGTAGGTAATAGTCTTGGTCAGTGTTGACCAGGCTGGAAACTAAAGGGTTTAAGACAACTGTAGGTAATAGTCCTGGTCAGTGTTGACCAGGTTGGAAACTAAAGGGTTAAGACAACTGTAGGTAATAGTCCTGGTCAGTGTTGACCAGGTTGGTAACTAAAGGGTTAAGACAACTGTAGGTAATAGTCTTGGTCAGTTTTGACCAGGTTGGTAACTAAAGGGTTAAGACAACTGTAGGTAATAGTCTTGGTCAGTGTTGACCAGGTTGGAAACTAAAGGGTTAAGACAACTGTAGGTAATGGTCCTGGTCAGTGTTGACCAGGTTGGTAACTAAAGGGTTAAGACAACTGTAGGTAATAGTCATGGTCAGTGTTGACCAGGTTGGTAACTAAAGGGTTAAGACAACTGTAGGTAATAGTCTTGGTCAGTGTTGACCAGGTTGGAAACTAAAGGGTTAAGACAACTGTAGGTAATAGTCCTGGTCAGTGTTGACCAGGTTGGTAACTAAAGGGTTAACACAACTGTAGGTAATAGTCCTGGTCAGTGTTGACCAGGGTGGAAACTAAAGGGTTAAGACAACTGTAGGTAATAGTCCTGGTCAGTGTTGACCAGGTTGGTAACTAAAGGGTTAACACAACTGTAGGTAATAGTCCTGGTCAGTGTTGACCAGGGTGGAAACTAAAGGGTTAACACAACTGTAGGTAATAGTCCTGGTCAGTGTTGACCAGGTTGGAAACTAAAGGGTTAAGACAACTGTAGGTAATAGTCTTGGTCAGTGTTGACCAGGTTGGTAACTAAATGGTTAAGACAACTGTAGGTAATAGTCCTGGTCAGTGTTGACCAGGTTGGTAACTAAAGGGTTAAGACAACTGTAGGTAAGTCTTGGTCAGTGTTGACCAGGTTGGTAACTAAAGGGTTGAGAAAACTGTAGGTAATAGTCCTGGTCAGTGTTGACCAGGTTGGTAACTAAAGGGTTAAGACAACTGTAGGTAATAGTCATGGTCAGTGTTGACCAGGTTGGTAACTAAAGGGTTAAAACAACTGTAGGTAATAGTCCTGGTCAGTGTTGACCAGGCTGGAAACCAAAGGGTTTAAGACAACTGTAGGTAATAGTCCTGGTCAGTGTTGACCAGGTTGGTAACTAAAGGGTTAAGACAACTGTAGGTAATAGTCCTGGTTAGTGTTGACCAGGTTGGTAACTAAAGGGTTAAAACAACTGTAGGTAATAGTCCTGGTCAGTGTTGACCAGGCTGGAAACTAAAGGGTTTTAGACAACTGTAGGTAATAGTCCTAGTCAGTGTTGACCAGGTTGGTAACTAAAGGGTTAAGACAACTATAGGTAATAGTCCTGGTAAGTGTTGACCAGGTTGGTAACTAAAGGGTTAACACAGCTGTAGGTAATAGTCCTGGTCAGTGTTGACCAGGTTGGTAACTAAAGGGTTAAGACAACTGTATGTAATAGTCCTGGTCAGTGTTGACCAGGTTGGTAACTAAAGGGTTAAGACAACTGTAGGTAATAGTCTTGGTCAGTGTTGACCAGGTTGGTAACTAAAGGGTTAAGACAACTGTAGGTAATAGTCTTGGTCAGTGTTAACCAGGTTGGTAACTAAATTGTTAAGACAACTGTAGGTAATAGTCCTGGTCAGTGTTGACCAGGTTGGAAACTAAAGGGTTAAGACAACTGTAGGTAATAGTCCTGGTCACTGTTGACGAGGTTGGTAACTAAAGGGTTAAGACAACTGTAGGTAATACTCCTGGTCAGTGGTGACCATGTTGGTAAATAAAGGGTTAAGACAACTGTAGGCAATAGTCCTGGTCAGTGTTGACCAGGTTTGAAACTAAAGGGTTAAGCAACTGTAGGTAATAGTCCTGGTAAGTGTTGACCAGGTTGGTAACTAAAGCGTTAAGACAACTGTAGGTAATAGTCTTGGTCAGTGTTGACCAGGTTGGTAACTAAATGGTTAAAACAACTGTAGGTAATAGTCTTGGTCAGTGTTGACCAGGTTGGTAACTAAATAGTTAAGACAACTGTAGATAATAGTCCTGGTCAGTGTTGACCAGGTTGGTAACTAAATTGTTAAGACAACTGTAGATAATAGTCCTGGTCAGTGTTGACCAGGTTGGAAACTAAAGGGTTAAGACAAATGTAGGTAATAGTCCTGGTCAGTGTTGACCAGGTTGTTAACTAAACGGTTAAGACAACTGTAGGTAATAGTCTTGGTCAGTGTTGACCAGGTTGGTAACTAAAGGGTTAAGACAACTGTAGGTAATAGTCTTGGTCAGTGTTGACCAGGTTGGACACTAAAGGGTTAAGACAACTGTAGGTAATAGTCCTGGTCAGTGTTGACCAGATTGGTAACTAAAGGGTTAAGACAACTGTAGGTAATAGTCTTGGTCAGTGTTGACCAGGCTGGAAACTAAAGGGTTTAAGACAACTGTAGGTAATAGTCCTGGTCAGTGTTGACCAGGTTGGAAACTAAAGGGTTAAGACAACTGTAGGTAATAGTCCTGGTCAGTGTTGACCAGGTTGGTAACTAAAGGGTTAAGACAACTGTAGGTAATAGTCTTGGTCAGTTTTGACCAGGTTGGTAACTAAAGGGTTAAGACAACTGTAGGTAATAGTCTTGGTCAGTGTTGACCAGGTTGGAAACTAAAGGGTTAAGACAACTGTAGGTAATGGTCCTGGTCAGTGTTGACCAGGTTGGTAACTAAAGGGTTAAGACAACTGTAGGTAATAGTCATGGTCAGTGTTGACCAGGTTGGTAACTAAAGGGTTAAGACAACTGTAGGTAATAGTCTTGGTCAGTGTTGACCAGGTTGGAAACTAAAGGGTTAAGACAACTGTAGGTAATAGTCCTGGTCAGTGTTGACCAGGTTGGTAACTAAAGGGTTAACACAACTGTAGGTAATAGTCCTGGTCAGTGTTGACCAGGGTGGAAACTAAAGGGTTAAGACAACTGTAGGTAATAGTCCTGGTCAGTGTTGACCAGGTTGGTAACTAAAGGGTTAACACAACTGTAGGTAATAGTCCTGGTCAGTGTTGACCAGGGTGGAAACTAAAGGGTTAACACAACTGTAGGTAATAGTCCTGGTCAGTGTTGACCAGGTTGGAAACTAAAGGGTTAAGACAACTGTAGGTAATAGTCTTGGTCAGTGTTGACCAGGTTGGTAACTAAATGGTTAAGACAACTGTAGGTAATAGTCCTGGTCAGTGTTGACCAGGTTGGTAACTAAAGGGTTAAGACAACTGTAGGTAAGTCTTGGTCAGTGTTGACCAGGTTGGTAACTAAAGGGTTGAGAAAACTGTAGGTAATAGTCCTGGTCAGTGTTGACCAGGTTGGTAACTAAAGGGTTAAGACAACTGTAGGTAATAGTCATGGTCAGTGTTGACCAGGTTGGTAACTAAAGGGTTAAAACAACTGTAGGTAATAGTCCTGGTCAGTGTTGACCAGGCTGGAAACCAAAGGGTTTAAGACAACTGTAGGTAATAGTCCTGGTCAGTGTTGACCAGGTTGGTAACTAAAGGGTTAAGACAACTGTAGGTAATAGTCCTGGTTAGTGTTGACCAGGTTGGTAACTAAAGGGTTAAAACAACTGTAGGTAATAGTCCTGGTCAGTGTTGACCAGGCTGGAAACTAAAGGGTTTTAGACAACTGTAGGTAATAGTCCTAGTCAGTGTTGACCAGGTTGGTAACTAAAGGGTTAAGACAACTATAGGTAATAGTCCTGGTAAGTGTTGACCAGGTTGGTAACTAAAGGGTTAACACAGCTGTAGGTAATAGTCCTGGTCAGTGTTGACCAGGTTGGTAACTAAAGGGTTAAGACAACTGTATGTAATAGTCCTGGTCAGTGTTGACCAGGTTGGTAACTAAAGGGTTAAGACAACTGTAGGTAATAGTCTTGGTCAGTGTTGACCAGGTTGGTAACTAAAGGGTTAAGACAACTGTAGGTAATAGTCTTGGTCAGTGTTAACCAGGTTGGTAACTAAATTGTTAAGACAACTGTAGGTAATAGTCCTGGTCAGTGTTGACCAGGTTGGAAACTAAAGGGTTAAGACAACTGTAGGTAATAGTCCTGGTCACTGTTGACGAGGTTGGTAACTAAAGGGTTAAGACAACTGTAGGTAATACTCCTGGTCAGTGGTGACCATGTTGGTAAATAAAGGGTTAAGACAACTGTAGGCAATAGTCCTGGTCAGTGTTGACCAGGTTTGAAACTAAAGGGTTAAGCAACTGTAGGTAATAGTCCTGGTAAGTGTTGACCAGGTTGGTAACTAAAGCGTTAAGACAACTGTAGGTAATAGTCTTGGTCAGTGTTGACCAGGTTGGTAACTAAATGGTTAAAACAACTGTAGGTAATAGTCTTGGTCAGTGTTGACCAGGTTGGTAACTAAATAGTTAAGACAACTGTAGATAATAGTCCTGGTCAGTGTTGACCAGGTTGGTAACTAAATTGTTAAGACAACTGTAGATAATAGTCCTGGTCAGTGTTGACCAGGTTGGAAACTAAAGGGTTAAGACAAATGTAGGTAATAGTCCTGGTCAGTGTTGACCAGGTTGTTAACTAAACGGTTAAGACAACTGTAGGTAATAGTCTTGGTCAGTGTTGACCAGGTTGGTAACTAAAGGGTTAAGACAACTGTAGGTAATAGTCTTGGTCAGTGTTGACCAGGTTGGACACTAAAGGGTTAAGACAACTGTAGGTAATAGTCCTGGTCAGTGTTGACCAGATTGGTAACTAAAGGGTTAAGACAACTGTAGGTAATAGTCTTGGTCAGTGTTGACCAGGCTGGAAACTAAAGGGTTTAAGACAACTGTAGGTAATAGTCCTGGTCAGTGTTGACCAGGTTGGAAACTAAAGGGTTAAGACAACTGTAGGTAATAGTCCTGGTCAGTGTTGACCAGGTTGGTAACTAAAGGGTTAAGACAACTGTAGGTAATAGTCTTGGTCAGTTTTGACCAGGTTGGTAACTAAAGGGTTAAGACAACTGTAGGTAATAGTCTTGGTCAGTGTTGACCAGGTTGGAAACTAAAGGGTTAAGACAACTGTAGGTAATGGTCCTGGTCAGTGTTGACCAGGTTGGTAACTAAAGGGTTAAGACAACTGTAGGTAATAGTCATGGTCAGTGTTGACCAGGTTGGTAACTAAAGGGTTAAGACAACTGTAGGTAATAGTCTTGGTCAGTGTTGACCAGGTTGGAAACTAAAGGGTTAAGACAACTGTAGGTAATAGTCCTGGTCAGTGTTGACCAGGTTGGTAACTAAAGGGTTAACACAACTGTAGGTAATAGTCCTGGTCAGTGTTGACCAGGGTGGAAACTAAAGGGTTAAGACAACTGTAGGTAATAGTCCTGGTCAGTGTTGACCAGGTTGGTAACTAAAGGGTTAACACAACTGTAGGTAATAGTCCTGGTCAGTGTTGACCAGGGTGGAAACTAAAGGGTTAACACAACTGTAGGTAATAGTCCTGGTCAGTGTTGACCAGGTTGGAAACTAAAGGGTTAAGACAACTGTAGGTAATAGTCTTGGTCAGTGTTGACCAGGTTGGTAACTAAATGGTTAAGACAACTGTAGGTAATAGTCCTGGTCAGTGTTGACCAGGTTGGTAACTAAAGGGTTAAGACAACTGTAGGTAAGTCTTGGTCAGTGTTGACCAGGTTGGTAACTAAAGGGTTGAGAAAACTGTAGGTAATAGTCCTGGTCAGTGTTGACCAGGTTGGTAACTAAAGGGTTAAGACAACTGTAGGTAATAGTCATGGTCAGTGTTGACCAGGTTGGTAACTAAAGGGTTAAAACAACTGTAGGTAATAGTCCTGGTCAGTGTTGACCAGGCTGGAAACCAAAGGGTTTAAGACAACTGTAGGTAATAGTCCTGGTCAGTGTTGACCAGGTTGGTAACTAAAGGGTTAAGACAACTGTAGGTAATAGTCCTGGTTAGTGTTGACCAGGTTGGTAACTAAAGGGTTAAAACAACTGTAGGTAATAGTCCTGGTCAGTGTTGACCAGGCTGGAAACTAAAGGGTTTTAGACAACTGTAGGTAATAGTCCTAGTCAGTGTTGACCAGGTTGGTAACTAAAGGGTTAAGACAACTATAGGTAATAGTCCTGGTAAGTGTTGACCAGGTTGGTAACTAAAGGGTTAACACAGCTGTAGGTAATAGTCCTGGTCAGTGTTGACCAGGTTGGTAACTAAAGGGTTAAGACAACTGTATGTAATAGTCCTGGTCAGTGTTGACCAGGTTGGTAACTAAAGGGTTAAGACAACTGTAGGTAATAGTCTTGGTCAGTGTTGACCAGGTTGGTAACTAAAGGGTTAAGACAACTGTAGGTAATAGTCTTGGTCAGTGTTAACCAGGTTGGTAACTAAATTGTTAAGACAACTGTAGGTAATAGTCCTGGTCAGTGTTGACCAGGTTGGAAACTAAAGGGTTAAGACAACTGTAGGTAATAGTCCTGGTCACTGTTGACGAGGTTGGTAACTAAAGGGTTAAGACAACTGTAGGTAATACTCCTGGTCAGTGGTGACCATGTTGGTAAATAAAGGGTTAAGACAACTGTAGGCAATAGTCCTGGTCAGTGTTGACCAGGTTTGAAACTAAAGGGTTAAGCAACTGTAGGTAATAGTCCTGGTAAGTGTTGACCAGGTTGGTAACTAAAGCGTTAAGACAACTGTAGGTAATAGTCTTGGTCAGTGTTGACCAGGTTGGTAACTAAATGGTTAAAACAACTGTAGGTAATAGTCTTGGTCAGTGTTGACCAGGTTGGTAACTAAATAGTTAAGACAACTGTAGATAATAGTCCTGGTCAGTGTTGACCAGGTTGGTAACTAAATTGTTAAGACAACTGTAGATAATAGTCCTGGTCAGTGTTGACCAGGTTGGAAACTAAAGGGTTAAGACAAATGTAGGTAATAGTCCTGGTCAGTGTTGACCAGGTTGTTAACTAAACGGTTAAGACAACTGTAGGTAATAGTCTTGGTCAGTGTTGACCAGGTTGGTAACTAAAGGGTTAAGACAACTGTAGGTAATAGTCTTGGTCAGTGTTGACCAGGTTGGACACTAAAGGGTTAAGACAACTGTAGGTAATAGTCCTGGTCAGTGTTGACCAGATTGGTAACTAAAGGGTTAAGACAACTGTAGGTAATAGTCTTGGTCAGTGTTGACCAGGTTGGAAACTAAAGGGTTAAGACAACTGTAGGTAATGGTCCTGGTCAGTGTTGACCAGGTTGGTAACTAAAGGGTTAAGACAACTGTAGGTAATAGTCATGGTCAGTGTTGACCAGGTTGGTAACTAAAGGGTTAAGACAACTGTAGGTAATAGTCTTGGTCAGTGTTGACCAGGTTGGAAACTAAAGGGTTAAGACAACTGTAGGTAATAGTCCTGGTCAGTGTTGACCAGGTTGGTAACTAAAGGGTTAACACAACTGTAGGTAATAGTCCTGGTCAGTGTTGACCAGGGTGGAAACTAAAGGGTTAAGACAACTGTAGGTAATAGTCCTGGTCAGTGTTGACCAGGTTGGTAACTAAAGGGTTAACACAACTGTAGGTAATAGTCCTGGTCAGTGTTGACCAGGGTGGAAACTAAAGGGTTAACACAACTGTAGGTAATAGTCCTGCTCAGTGTTGACCAGGTTGGTAACTAAATTGTTAAGACAACTGTAGATAATAGTCCTGGTCAGTGTTGACCAGGTTGGAAACTAAAGGGTTAAGACAACTGTAGGTAATAGTCCTGGTCAGTGTTGACCAGGTTGTTAACTAAACGGTTAAGACAACTGTAGGTAATAGTCTTGGTCAGTGTTGACCAGGTTGGTAACTAAAGGGTTAAGACAACTGTAGGTAATAGTCTTGGTCAGTGTTGACCAGGTTGGACACTAAAGGGTTAAGACAACTGTAGGTAATAGACCTGGTCAGTGTTGACCAGATTGGTAACTAAAGGGTTAAGACAACTGTAGGTAATAGTCTTGGTCAGTGTTGACCAGGCTGGAAACTAAAGGGTTTAAGACAACTGTAGGTAATAGTCCTGGTCAGTGTTGACCAGGTTGGAAACTAAAGGGTTAAGACAACTGTAGGTAATAGTCCTGGTCAGTGTTGACCAGGTTGGTAACTAAAGGGTTAAGACAACTGTAGGTAATAGTCTTGGTCAGTGTTGACCAGGTTGGTAACTAAAGGGTTAAGACAACTGTAGGTAATAGTCTTGGTCAGTGTTGACCAGGTTGGAAACTAAAGGGTTAAGACAACTGTAGGTAATGGTCCTGGTCAGTGTTGACCAGGTTGGTAACTAAAGGGTTAAGACAACTGTAGGTAATAGTCATGGTCAGTGTTGACCAGGTTGGTAACTAAAGGGTTAAGACAACTGTAGGTAATAGTCTTGGTCAGTGTTGACCAGGTTGGAAACTAAAGGGTTAAGACAACTGTAGGTAATAGTCCTGGTCAGTGTTGACCAGGTTGGTAACTAAAGGGTTAACACAACTGTAGGTAATAGTCCTGGTCAGTGTTGACCAGGGTGGAAACTAAAGGGTTAACACAACTGTAGGTAATTGTCCTGGTCAGTGTTGACCAGGTTGGAAACTAAAGGGTTAAGACAACTGTAGGTAATAGTCTTGGTCAGTGTTGACCAGGTTGGTAACTAAATGGTTAAGACAACTGTAGGTAATAGTCCTGGTCAGTGTTGACCAGGTTGGTAACTAAAAGGTTAAGACAATTGTAGGTAAGTCTTGGTCAGTGTTGACCAGGTTGGTAACTAAAGGGTTGAGAAAACTGTAGGTAATAGTCCTGGTCAGTGTTGACCAGGTTGGTAACTAAAGGGTTAAGACAACTGTAGGTAATAGTCATGGTCAGTGTTGACCAGGTTGGTAACTAAAGGGTTAAAACAACTGTAAGTAATAGTCCTGGTCAGTGTTGACCAGGCTGGAAAATAAAGGGTTTAAGACAACTGTAGGTAATAGTCCTGGTCAGTGTTGACCAGGTTGGTAACTAAAGGGTTAAGACAACTGTAGGTAATAGTCCTGGTTAGTGTTAACCAGGTTGGTAACTAAAGTTTAAAACAACTGTAGGTAATAGTCCTGGTCAGTGTTGACCAGGCTGGAAACTAAAGGGTTTTAGACAACTGTAGGTAATAGTCCTAGTCAGTGTTGACCAGTTGGTAACTAAAGGGTTAAGACAACTATAGGTAATAGTCCTGGTAAGTGTTGACCAGGTTGGTAACTAAAGGGTTAACACAGCTGTAGGTAATAGTCCTGGTCAGTGTTGACCAGGTTGGTAACTAAAGGGTTAAGACAACTGTAGGTAATAGTCCTGGTGAGTGTTGACCAGGTTGGTAACTAAAGGGTTAAGACAACTGTAGGTAATAGTCTTGGTCAGTGTTAACCAGGTTGGTATCTAAATTGTTAAGACAAATGTAGGTAATAGTCCTGGTCAGTGTTGACCAAGTTGGAAACTAAAGGGTTAAGACAACTGTAGGTAATAGTCCTGGTCAGTGTTGACCAGGTTGGTAACTAAAGGGTTAAGACAACTGTAGGTAATAGTCTTGGTCAGTGTCGACCAGGTTGGTAACTAAAGGGTTAAGACAACTGTAGGTACTAGTGCTGGTCAGTGTTGACCAGGTTGGAAACTAAAGGGTTAAGACAACTGTAGGTAATAGTCTTGGTCAGTGTTGACCAGGTTGGTAACTAAAGGGTTAATACAACTGTAGGTAATAGTCCTGGTCAGTGTTGACCAGGTTGGTAACTAAAGGGTTAAGACAACTGTAGGTAATAGTCTTGGTCAGTGTTGACCAGGTTGGTAACTAAAGGGTTAAGACAACTGTAGGTAAGTCTTGGTCAGTGTTGACCAGGTTGGTAACTAAAGGGTTGAGAAAACTGTAGGTAATAGTCTTGGTCAGTGTTGACCAGGCTGGAAACTAAAGGGTTAAGACAACTGTAGGTAATAGTCCTGGTCTGTGTTGACCAGGTTGGTAACTAAAGGGTTAACACAGCTTTAGGTAATAGTCCTGGTCAGTGTTGACCAGGTTGGAAACTAAAGGGTTAAGACAACTGTAGGTAATAGTCCTGGTCAGTGTTGACCAGGTTGGTAACTAAAGGGTTAAGACAACTGTAGGTAATAGTCCTGGTTAGTGTTGACCAGGTTGGTAACTAAAGGGTTAAAACAACTGTAGGTAATAGTCCTGGTCAGTGTTGACCAGGCTGGAAACTAAAGAGTTTAAGACAACTGTAGGTAATAGTCCTGGTCAGTGTTGACCAGGTTGGTAACTAAAGGGTTAAGACAACTGTAGGTAATAGTCCTGGTAAGTGTTGACCAGGTTGGTAACTAAAGGGTTAACACAGCTGTAGGTAATAGTCCTGGTCAGTGTTGACCAGGTTGGTAACTAAAGGGTTAAGACAACTGTAGGTAATAGTCTTGGTCAGTGTTGACCAGGTTGGTAACTAAAGGGTTAAGACAACTGTAGGTAATAGTCTTGGTCAGTGTTGACCAGGTTGGTAACTAAAGGGTTAAGACAACTGTAGGTAATAGTCTTGGTCAGTGTTAACCAGGTTGGTAACTAAATTGTTAAGACAACTGTAGGTAATAGTCCTGGTCAGTGTTGACCAGGTTGGAAACTAAAGGGTTAAGACAACTGTAGGTAATAGTCCTGGTCACTGTTGACCAGGTTGGTAACTAAAGGGTTAAGACAACTGTAGGTAATACTCCTGGTCAGTGGTGACCATGTTGGTAAATAAAGGGTTAAGACAACTGTAGGCAATAGTCCTGGTCAGTGTTGACCAGGTTGGAAACTAAAGGGTTAAGACAACTGTAGGTAATAGTCCTGGTAAGTGTTGACCAGGTTGGTAACTAAAGGGTTAAGACAACTGTAGGTAATAGTCCTGGTCAGTGTTGACCAGGTTGGTAACTAAAGCGTTAAGACAACTGTAGGTAATAGTCTTGGTCAGTGTTGACCAGGTTGGTAACTAAATGGTTAAGACAACTGTAGGTAATAGTCCTGGTCAGTGTTGACCAGGTTGGTAACTAAAGGGTTAAGACAACTGTAGGTAAGTCTTGGTCAGTGTTGACCAGGTTGGTAACTAAAGGGTTGAGAAAACTGTAGGTAATAGTCCTGGTCAGTGTTGACCAGGTTGGTAACTAAAGGGTTAAGACAACTGTAGGTAATAGTCATGGTCAGTGTTGACCAGGTTGGTAACTAAAGGGTTAAAACAACTGTAGGTAATAGTCCTGGTCAGTGTTGACCAGGCTGGAAACTAAAGTGTTTAAGACAACTGTAGGTAATAGTCCTGGTCAGTGTTGACCAGGTTGGTAACTAAAGGGTTAAGACAACTGTAGGTAATAGTCCTGGTTAGTGTTGACCAGGTTGGTAACTAAAGGGTTAAAACAACTGTAGGTAATAGTCCTGGTCAGTGTTGACCAGGCTGGTAACTAAAGGGTTTAAGACAACTGTAGGTAATAGCCCTGGTCAGTGTTGACCAGGTTGGTAACTAAAGGGTTAAGACAACTGTAGGTAATAGTCCTGGTAAGTGTTGACCAGGTTGGTAACTAAAGGGTTAACACAGCTGTAGGTAATAGTCCTGGTCAGTGTTGACCAGGTTGGTAACTAAAGGGTTAAGACAACTGTAGGTAATAGTCCTGGTCAGTGTTGACCAGGTTGGTAACTAAAGGGTTAAGACAACTGTAGGTAATAGTCTTGGTCAGTGTTAACCAGATTGGTATCTAAATTGTTAAGACAAATGTAGGTAATAGTCCTGGTCAGTGTTGACCAAGTTGGAAACTAAAGGGTTAAGACAACTGTAGGTAATAGTCCTGGTCAGTGTTGACCAGGTTGGTAACTAAAGGGTTAAGACAACTGTAGGTAATAGTCTTGGTTAGTGTCGACCAGGTTGGTAACTAAAGGGTTAAGACAACTGTAGGTACTAGTGCTGGTCAGTGTTGACCAGGTTGGAAACTAAAGGGTTAAGACGACTGTAGGTAATAGTCTTGGTCAGTGTTGACCAGGTTGGTAACTAAAGGGTTAATATAACTGTAGGTAATAGTCCTGGTCAGTGTTGACCAGGTTGGTAACTAAAGGGTTAAGACTACTGTAGGTAATAGTCCTGGTCAGTGTTGACCAGGTTGGTAACTAAAGGGTTAACACAGCTTTAGGTAATAGTCCTGGTCAGTGTTGACCAGGTTGGAAACTAAAGGGTTAAGACAACTGTAGGTAATAGTCCTGGTCAGTGTTGACCAGGTTGGTAACTAAAGGGTTAAGACAACTGTAGGTAATAGTCCTGGTTAGTGTTGACCAGGTTGGTAACTGAAGGGTTAAAACAACTGTAGGTAATAGTCCTGGTCAGTGTTGACCAGGCTGGAAACTAAAGAGTTTAAGACAACTGTAGGTAATAGTCCTGGTCAGTGTTGACCAGGTTGGTAACTAAAGGGTTAAGACAACTGTAGGTAACAGTCCTGGTAAGTGTTGACCAGGTTGGTAACTAAAGGGTTAACACAGCTGTAGGTAATAGTCCTGGTCAGTGTTGACCAGGTTGGTAACTAAAGGGTTAAGACAACTGTAGGTAATAGTCCTGGTCAGTGTTGACCAGGTTGGTAACTAAAGGGTTAAGACAACTGTAGGTAATAGTCTTGGTCAGTGTTGACCAGGTTGGTAACTAAAGGGTTAAGACAACTGTAGGTAATAGTCTTGGTCAGTGTTGACCAGTTTGGTAACTAAAAGGTTAAGACAACTGTAGGTAATAGTCTTGGTCAGTGTTAACCAGGTTGGTAACTAAATTGTTAAGACAACTGTAGGTAATAGTCCTGGTCAGTGTTGACCAGGTTGGAAACTAAAGGGTTAAGACAACTGTAGGTAATAGTCCTGGTCACTGTTGACCAGGTTGGTAACTAAAGGGTTAAGACAACTGTAGGTAATACTCCTGGTCAGTGGTGACCATGTTGGTAAATAAAGGGTTAAGACAACTGTAGGTAATAGTCCTGGTCAGTGTTGACCAGGTTGGAAACTAAAGGGTTAAGACAACTGTAGGTAATAGTCCTGGTAAGTGTTGACCAGGTTGGTAACTAAAGGGTTAAGACAACTGTAGGTAATAGTCCTGGTCAGTGTTGACCAGGTTGGTAACTAAAGCGTTAAGACAACTGTAGGTAATAGTCTTGGTCAGTGTTGACCAGGTTGGTAACTAAATTGTTAAGACAACTGTAGATAATAGTCCTGGTCAGTGTTGACCAGGTTGGTAACTAAATTGTTAAGACAACTGTAGATAATAGTCCTGGTCAGTGTTGACCAGGTTGGAAACTAAAGGGTTAAGACAACTGTAGGTAATAGTCCTGGTCAGTGTTGACCAGGTTAACTAAACGGTTAAGACAACTGTAGGTAATAGTCTTGGTCAGTGTTGACCAGGTTGGTAACTAAAGGGTTAAGACAACTGTAGGTACTAGTGCTGATCAGTGTTGACCAGGCTGGAAACTAAAGGGTTAAGACAACTGTAGGTAATAGTCTTGGTCAGTGTTGACCAGGTTGGTAACTAAAGGGTTAATACAACTGTAGGTAATAGTCCTGGTCAGTGTTGACCAGGTTGCTAACTAAAGGGTTAAGACAACTGTAGGTAATAGTCTTGGTCAGTGTTGACCAGGTTGGTAACTAAAGGGTTAAGACAACTGTAGGTAAGTCTTGGTCATTGTTGACCAGGTTGGTAACTAAAGGGTTGAGAAAACTGTAGGTAATAGTCTTGGTCAGTGTTGACCAGGTTGGTAACTAAAGGGTTAAGACAACTGTAGGTAAGTCTTGGTCAGTGTTGACCAGGTTGGTAACTAAAGGGTTGAGAAAACTGTAGGTAATAGTCTTGGTCAGTGTTGACCAGGCTGGAAACTAAAGGGTTAAGACAACTGTAGGTAATAGTCCTGGTCTGTGTTGACCAGGTTGGTAACTAAAGGGTTAACACAGCTTTAGGTAATAGTCCTGGTCAGTGTTGACCAGGTTGGAAACTAAAGGGTTAAGACAACTGTAGGTAATAGTCCTGGTCAGTGTTGACCAGGTTGGTAACTAAAGGGTTAAGACAACTGTAGGTAATAGTCCTGGTTAGTGTTGACCAGGTTGGTAACTAAAGGGTTAAAACAACTGTAGGTAATAGTCCTGGTCAGTGTTGACCAGGCTGGAAACTAAAGAGTTTAAGACAACTGTAGGTAATAGTCCTGGTCAGTGTTGACCAGGTTGGTAACTAAAGGGTTAAGACAACTGTAGGTAATAGTCCTGGTAAGTGTTGACCAGGTTGGTAACTAAAGGGTTAACACAGCTGTAGGTAATAGTCCTGGTCAGTGTTGACCAGGTTGGTAACTAAAGGGTTAAGACAACTGTAGGTAATAGTCCTGGTCAGTGTTGACCAGGTTGGTAACTAAAGGGTTAAGACAACTGTAGGTAATAGTCTTGGTCAGTGTTGACCAGGTTGGTAACTAAAGGGTTAAGACAACTGTAGGTAATAGTCTTGGTCAGTGTTGACCAGGTTGGTAACTAAAGGGTTAAGACAACTGTAGGTAATAGTCTTGGTCAGTGTTAACCAGGTTGGTAACTAAATTGTTAAGACAACTGTAGGTAATAGTCCTGGTCAGTGTTGACCAGGTTGGAAACTAAAGGGTTAAGACAACTGTAGGTAATAGTCCTGGTCACTGTTGACCAGGTTGGTAACTAAAGGGTTAAGACAACTGTAGGTAATACTCCTGGTCAGTGGTGACCATGTTGGTAAATAAAGGGTTAAGACAACTGTAGGTAATAGTCCTGGTCAGTGTTGACCAGGTTGGAAACTAAAGGGTTAAGACAACTGTAGGTAATAGTCCTGGTAAGTGTTGACCAGGTTGGTAACTAAAGGGTTAAGACAACTGTAGGTAATAGTCCTGGTCAGTGTTGACCAGGTTGGTAACTAAAGCGTTAAGACAACTGTAGGTAATAGTCTTGGTCAGTGTTGACCAGGTTGGTAACTAAATGGTTAAGACAACTGTAGGTAATAGTCCTGGTCAGTGTTGACCAGGTTGGTAACTAAAGGGTTAAGACAACTGTAGGTAAGTCTTGGTCAGTGTTGACCAGGTTGGTAACTAAAGGGTTAAAACAACTGTAGGTAATAGTCCTGGTCAGTGTTGACCAGGCTGGAAACTAAAGTGTTTAAGACAACTGTAGGTAATAGTCCTGGTCAGTGTTGACCAGGTTGGTAACTAAAGGGTTAAGACAACTGTAGGTAATAGTCCTGGTTAGTGTTGACCAGGTTGGTAACTAAAGGGTTAAAACAACTGTAGGTAATAGTCCTGGTCAGTGTTGACCAGGCTGGTAACTAAAGGGTTTAAGACAACTGTAGGTAATAGCCCTGGTCAGTGTTGACCAGGTTGGTAACTAAAGGGTTAAGACAACTGTAGGTAATAGTCCTGGTAAGTGTTGACCAGGTTGGTAACTAAAGGGTTAACACAGCTGTAGGTAATAGTCCTGGTCAGTGTTGACCAGGTTGGTAACTAAAGGGTTAAGACAACTGTAGGTAATAGTCCTGGTCAGTGTTGACCAGGTTGGTAACTAAAGGGTTAAGACAACTGTAGGTAATAGTCTTGGTCAGTGTTAACCAGATTGGTATCTAAATTGTTAAGACAAATGTAGGTAATAGTCCTGGTCAGTGTTGACCAAGTTGGAAACTAAAGGGTTAAGACAACTGTAGGTAATAGTCCTGGTCAGTGTTGACCAGGTTGGTAACTAAAGGGTTAAGACAACTGTAGGTAATAGTCTTGGTTAGTGTCGACCAGGTTGGTAACTAAAGGGTTAAGACAACTGTAGGTACTAGTGCTGGTCAGTGTTGACCAGGTTGGAAACTAAAGGGTTAAGACGACTGTAGGTAATAGTCTTGGTCAGTGTTGACCAGGTTGGTAACTAAAGGGTTAATATAACTGTAGGTAATAGTCCTGGTCAGTGTTGACCAGGTTGGTAACTAAAGGGTTAAGACTACTGTAGGTAATAGTCCTGGTCAGTGTTGACCAGGTTGGTAACTAAAGGGTTAACACAGCTTTAGGTAATAGTCCTGGTCAGTGTTGACCAGGTTGGAAACTAAAGGGTTAAGACAACTGTAGGTAATAGTCCTGGTCAGTGTTGACCAGGTTGGTAACTAAAGGGTTAAGACAACTGTAGGTAATAGTCCTGGTTAGTGTTGACCAGGTTGGTAACTGAAGGGTTAAAACAACTGTAGGTAATAGTCCTGGTCAGTGTTGACCAGGCTGGAAACTAAAGAGTTTAAGACAACTGTAGGTAATAGTCCTGGTCAGTGTTGACCAGGTTGGTAACTAAAGGGTTAAGACAACTGTAGGTAATAGTCCTGGTAAGTGTTGACCAGGTTGGTAACTAAAGGGTTAACACAGCTGTAGGTAATAGTCCCGGTCAGTGTTGACCAGGTTGGTAACTAAAGGGTTAAGACAACTGTAGGTAATAGTCCTGGTCAGTGTTGACCAGGTTGGTAACTAAAGGGTTAAGACAACTGTAGGTAATAGTCTTGGTCAGTGTTGACCAGGTTGGTAACTAAAGGGTTAAGACAACTGTAGGTAATAGTCTTGGTCAGTGTTGACCAGTTTGGTAACTAAAGGGTTAAGACAACTGTAGGTAATAGTCTTGGTCAGTGTTAACCAGGTTGGTAACTAAATTGTTAAGACAACTGTAGGTAATAGTCCTGGTCAGTGTTGACCAGGTTGGAAACTAAAGGGTTAAGACAACTGTAGGTAATAGTCCTGGTCACTGTTGACCAGGTTGGTAACTAAAGGGTTAAGACAACTGTAGGTAATACTCCTGGTCAGTGGTGACCATGTTGGTAAATAAAGGGTTAAGACAACTGTAGGTAATAGTCCTGGTCAGTGTTGACCAGGTTGGAAACTAAAGGGTTAAGACAACTGTAGGTAATAGTCCTGGTAAGTGTTGACCAGGTTGGTAACTAAAGGGTTAAGACAACTGTAGGTAATAGTCCTGGTCAGTGTTGACCAGGTTGGTAACTAAAGCGTTAAGACAACTGTAGGTAATAGTCTTGGTCAGTGTTGACCAAGTTGGTAACTAAATTGTTAAGACAACTGTAGATAATAGTCCTGGTCAGTGTTGACCAGGTTGGTAACTAAATTGTTAAGACAACTGTAGATAATAGTCCTGGTCAGTGTTGACCAGGTTGGAAACTAAAGGGTTAAGACAACTGTAGGTAATAGTCCTGGTCAGTGTTGACCAGGTTAACTAAACGGTTAAGACAACTGTAGGTAATAGTCTTGGTCAGTGTTGACCAGGTTGGTAACTAAAGGGTTAAGACAACTGTAGGTACTAGTGCTGATCAGTGTTGACCAGGCTGGAAACTAAAGGGTTAAGACAACTGTAGGTAATAGTCTTGGTCAGTGTTGACCAGGTTGGTAACTAAAGGGTTAATACAACTGTAGGTAATAGTCCTGGTCAGTGTTGACCAGGTTGCTAACTAAAGGGTTAAGACAACTGTAGGTAATAGTCTTGGTCAGTGTTGACCAGGTTGGTAACTAAAGGGTTAAGACAACTGTAGGTAAGTCTTTGTCATTGTTGACCAGGTTGGTAACTAAAGGGTTGAGAAAACTGTAGGTAATAGTCTTGGTCAGTGTTGACCAGGTTGGAAACTAAAGGGTTAAGACAACTGTAGGTAATAGTCCTGGTCTGTGTTGACCAGGTTGGTAACTAAAGGGTTAACACAGATTTAGGTAATAGTCCTGGTCAGTGTTGACCAGGTTGGAAACTAAAGGGTTAAGACAACTGTAGGTAATAGTCCTGGTCAGTGTTAATCAGGTTGGTAACTAAAGGGTTAAGACAACTGTAGGTAATAGTCTTGGTCAGTGTTGACCAGGTTGGTAACTAAAGGGTTAAGACAACTGTAGGTAATAGTCTTGGTCAGTGTTGACCAGGTTGGAAACTAAAGGGTTAAGACAACTGTAGGTAATAGTCCTGGTCAGTGTTGACCAGGTTGGTAACTAAAGGGTTAAGACAACTGTAGGTAATAGTCTTGGTCAGTGTTGACCAGGTTGGAAACTAAAGGGTTAAGACAACTGTAGGTAATAGTCCTGGTCAGTGTTGACCAGGTTGGTAACTAAAGGGTTAACACAACTGTAGGTAATAGTCCTGGTCAGTGTTGACCAGGGTGGAAACTAAAGGGTTAACACAACTGTAGGTAATAGTCCTGGTCAGTGTTGACCAGGTTGGAAACTAAAGGGTTAAGACAACTGTAGGTAATAGTCTTGGTCAGTGTCGACCAGGTTGGTAACTAAAGGGTTAAGACAACTGTAGGTAATAGTCCTGGTCAGTGTTGACCAGGTTGGTAACTAAAGGGTTAAGACAACTGTAGGTAAGTCTTGGTCAGTGTTGACCAGGTTGGTAACTAAAGGGTTGAGAAAACTGTAGGTAATAGTCTTGGTCAGTGTTGACCAGGTTGGTAACTAAAGGGTTAAGACAACTGTAGGTAATAGTCATGCTCAGTGTTGACCAGGTTGGTAACTAAAGGGTTAAAACAACTGCAGGTAATAGTCCTGGTCAGTGTTGACCAGGCTGGAAACTAAAGTGTTTAAGACAACTGTAGGTAATAGTCCTGGTCAGTGTTGACCAGGTTGGTAACTAAAGGATTAAGACAACTGTAGGTAATAGTCCTGGTTAGTGTTGACCAGGTTGGTAACTAAAGGGTTATAACAACTGTAGGTAATAGTCCTGGTCAGTGTTGACCAGCCTGGTAACTAAAGGGTTTAAGACAACTGTAGGTAATAGCCCTGGTCAGTGTTGACCAGGTTGGTAACTAAAGGGTTAAGACAACTGTAGGTAATAGTCCTGGTAAGTGTTGACCAGGTTGGTAACTAAAGGGTTAACACAGCTGTAGGTAATAGTCCTGGTCAGTGTTGACCAGGTTGGTAACTAAAGGGTTAAGACAACTGTAGGTAATAGTCCTGGTCAGTGTTGACCAGGTTGGTAACTAAAGGGTTAAGACAACTGTAGGTAATAGTCTTGGTCAGTGTTAACCAGGTTGGTAACTAAATTGTTAAGACAAATGTAGGTAATAGTCCTGGTCAGTGTTGACCAGGTTGGAAACTAAAGGGTTAAGACAACTGTAGGTAATAGTCCTGGTCAGTGTTGACCAGGTTGGTAACTAAAGGGTTAAGACAACTGTAGGTAATACTCCTGGTCAGTGGTGACCATGTTGGTAAATAAAGGGTTAAGACAACTGTAGGTAATAGTCCTGGTCAGTGTTGACCAGGTTGGAAACTAAAGGGTTAAGACAACTGTAGGTAATAGTCCTGGTAAGTGTTGACCAGGTTGGTAACTAAAGGGTTAAGACAACTGTAGGTAATAGTCCTGGTCAGTGTTGACCAGGTTGGTAACTAAAGGGTTAAGACAACTGTAGGTAATAGTCTTGGTCAGTGTTGACCAGGTTGGTAACTAAATGGTGAAGACAACTGTAGGTAATAGTCTTGGTCAGTGTTGACCAGGTTGGTAACTAAATTGTTAAGACAACTGTAGATAATAGTCCTGGTCAGTGTTGACCAGGTTGGTAACTAAAGGGTTAAGACAACTGTAGGTAATAGTCCTGGTCAGCGCTGACCAGGTTGATAACTAAAGGGTTAAGACAACTGTAGGTAATAGTCTTGGTCAGTGTTGACCAGGTTGGAAACTAAAGGGTTAAGACAACTGTAGGTAATAGTCCTGGTCAGTGTTGACCAGGTTGGTAACTAAAGGGTTAAGACAACTGTAGGTAATAGTCCTGGTCAGTGTTGACCAGGTTGGTAACTAAAGGGTTAAGACAACTGTAGGTAATAGACTTGGTCAGTGTTGACCAGGTTGGTAACTAAATTGTTAAGACAACTGTAGATAATAGTCCTGGTCAGTGTTGACCAGTTTGGTAACTAAATTGTTAAGACAACTGTAGATAATAGTCCTGGTCAGTGTTGACCAGGTTGGAAACTAAAGGGTTAAGACAACTGTAGGTAATAGTCCTGGTCAGTGTTGACCAGGTTGTTAACTAAACGGTTAAGACAACTGTAGGTAATAGTCTTGGTCAGTGTTGACCAGGTTGGTAACTAAAGGGTTAAGACAACTGTAGGTAATAGTCTTGGTCAGTGTTGACCAGGTTGGAAACTAAAGGGTTAAGACAACTGTAGGTAATAGTCCTGGTCTGTGTTGACGAGGTTGGTAACTAAAGGGTTAACACAGCTTTAGGTAATAGTCCTGGTCAGTGTTGACCAGGTTGGAAACTAAAGGGTTAAGACAACTGTAGGTAATAGTCCTGGTCAGTGTTGACCAGGTTGGTAACTAAAGGGTTAAGACAACTGTAGGTAATAGTCTTGGTCAGTGTTGACCAGGTTGGTAACTAAAGGGTTAAGACAACTGTAGGTAATTGTCTTGGTCAGTGTTGACCAGGTTGGAAACTAAAGGGTTAAGAGAACTGTAGGTAATGGTCCTGGTCAGTGTTGACCAGGTTGGTAACTTAAGGGTTAAGACAACTGTAGGTAATAGTCCTGGTCAGTGTTGACCAGGTTGGTAACTAAAGGGTTAAGACAACTGTAGGTAATAGTCTTGGTCAGTGTTGACCAGGTTGGAAACTAAAGGGTTAACACAACTGTAGGTAATAGTCCTGGTCAGTGTTGACCAGGTCGGTAACTAAAGGGTTAACACAACTGTAGGTAATAGTCCTGGTCAGTGTTGACCAGGGTGGAAACTAAACGGTTAACACAACTGTAGGTAATAGTCCTGGTCAGTGTTGACCAGGTTGGAAACTAAAGTGTTAAGACAACTGTAGGTAATAGTCTTGGTCAGTGTTGACCAGGTTGGTAACTAAATGGTTAAGACAACTGTAGGTAATAGTCCTGGTCAGTGTTGACCAGGTTGGTAACTAAATGGTTAAGACAACTGTAGGTAATAGTCTTGGTCAGTGTTGACCAGGTTGGAAACTAAAGGGTTAAGACAACTGTAGGTAATAGTCCTGGTCAGTGTTGACCAGGTTGGTAACTAAAGGGTTAACACAACTGTAGGTAATAGTCCTGGTCAGTGTTGACCAGGGTGGAAACTAAAGGGTTAACACAACTGTAGGTAATAGTCCTGGTCAGTGTTGACCAGGTTGGAAACTAAAGGGTTAAGACAACTGTAGGTAATAGTCTTGGTCAGTGTCGACCAGGTTGGTAACTAAAGGGTTAAGACAACTGTAGGTAATAGTCCTGGTCAGTGTTGACCAGGTTGGTAACTAAAGGGTTAAGACAACTGTAGGTAAGTCTTGGTCAGTGTTGACCAGGTTGGTAACTAAAGGGTTGAGAAAACTGTAGGTAATAGTCTTGGTCAGTGTTGACCAGGTTGGTAACTAAAGGGTTAAGACAACTGTAGGTAATAGTCATGCTCAGTGTTGACCAGGTTGGTAACTAAAGGGTTAAAACAACTGCAGGTAATAGTCCTGGTCAGTGTTGACCAGGCTGGAAACTAAAGTGTTTAAGACAACTGTAGGTAATAATCCTGGTCAGTGTTGACCAGGTTGGTAACTAAAGGATTAAGACAACTGTAGGTAATAGTCCTGGTTAGTGTTGACCAGGTTGGTAACTAAAGGGTTATAACAACTGTAGGTAATAGTCCTGGTCAGTGTTGACCAGGCTGGTAACTAAAGGGTTTAAGACAACTGTAGGTAATAGCCCTGGTCAGTGTTGACCAGGTTGGTAACTAAAGGGTTAAGACAACTGTAGGTAATAGTCCTGGTAAGTGTTGACCAGGTTGGTAACTAAAGGGTTAACACAGCTGTAGGTAATAGTCCTGGTCAGTGTTGACCAGGTTGGTAACTAAAGGGTTAAGACAACTGTAGGTAATAGTCCTGGTCAGTGTTGACCAGGTTGGTAACTAAAGGGTTAAGACAACTGTAGGTAATAGTCTTGGTCAGTGTTAACCAGGTTGGTAACTAAATTGTTAAGACAAATGTAGGTAATAGTCCTGGTCAGTGTTGACCAGGTTGGAAACTAAAGGGTTAAGACAACTGTAGGTAATAGTCCTGGTCAGTGTTGACCAGGTTGGTAACTAAAGGGTTAAGACAACTGTAGGTAATACTCCTGGTCAGTGGTGACCATGTTGGTAAATAAAGGGTTAAGACAACTGTAGGTAATAGTCCTGGTCAGTGTTGACCAGGTTGGAAACTAAAGGGTTAAGACAACTGTAGGTAATAGTCCTGGTAAGTGTTGACCAGGTTGGTAACTAAAGGGTTAAGACAACTGTAGGTAATAGTCCTGGTCAGTGTTGACCAGGTTGGTAACTAAAGGGTTAAGACAACTGTAGGTAATAGTCTTGGTCAGTGTTGACCAGGTTGGTAACTAAATGGTGAAGACAACTGTAGGTAATAGTCTTGGTCAGTGTTGACCAGGTTGGTAACTAAATTGTTAAGACAACTGTAGATAATAGTCCTGGTCAGTGTTGACCAGGTTGGTAACTAAAGGGTTAAGACAACTGTAGGTAATAGTCCTGGTCAGCGCTGACCAGGTTGATAACTAAAGGGTTAAGACAACTGTAGGTAATAGTCCTGGTCACTGTTGACCAGGCTGGAAACTAAAGGGTTAAGACAACTGTAGGTAATAGTCCTGGTCTGTGTTGACCAGGTTGGTAACTAAAGGGTTAACACAGCTTTAGGTAATAGTCCTGGTCAGTGTTGACCAGGTTGGAAACTAAAGGGTTAAGACAACTGTAGGTAATAGTCCTGGTCAGTGTTGACCAGGTTGGTAACTAAAGGGTTAAGACAACTGTAGGTAATAGTCCTGGTTAGTGTTGACCAGGTTGGTAACTAAAGGGTTAAAACAACTGTAGGTAATAGTCCTGGTCAGTGTTGACCAGGCTGGAAACTAAAGAGTTTAAGACAACTGTAGGTAATAGTCCTGGTCAGTGTTGACCAGGTTGGTAACTAAAGGGTTAAGACAACTGTAGGTAATAGTCCTGGTAAGTGTTGACCAGGTTGGTAACTAAAGGGTTAACACAGCTGTAGGTAATAGTCCTGGTCAGTGTTGACCAGGTTGGTAACTAAAGGGTTAAGACAACTGTAGGTAATAGTCCTGGTCAGTGTTGACCAGGTTGGTAACTAAAGGGTTAAGACAACTGTAGGTAATAGTCTTGGTCAGTGTTGACCAGGTTGGTAACTAAAGGGTTAAGACAACTGTAGGTAATAGTCTTGGTCAGTGTTGACCAGGTTGGTAACTAAAGGGTTAAGACAACTGTAGGTAATAGTCTTGGTCAGTGTTAACCAGGTTGGTAACTAAATTGTTAAGACAACTGTAGGTAATAGTCCTGGTCAGTGTTGACCAGGTTGGAAACTAAAGGGTTAAGACAACTGTAGGTAATAGTCCTGGTCACTGTTGACCAGGTTGGTAACTAAAGGGTTAAGACAACTGTAGGTAATACTCCTGGTCAGTGGTGACCATGTTGGTAAATAAAGGGTTAAGACAACTGTAGGTAATAGTCCTGGTCAGTGTTGACCAGGTTGGAAACTAAAGGGTTAAGACAACTGTAGGTAATAGTCCTGGTAAGTGTTGACCAGGTTGGTAACTAAAGGGTTAAGACAACTGTAGGTAATAGTCCTGGTCAGTGTTGACCAGGTTGGTAACTAAAGCGTTAAGACAACTGTAGGTAATAGTCTTGGTCAGTGTTGACCAGGTTGGTAACTAAATGGTTAAGACAACTGTAGGTAATAGTCCTGGTCAGTGTTGACCAGGTTGGTAACTAAAGGGTTAAGACAACTGTAGGTAAGTCTTGGTCAGTGTTGACCAGGTTGGTAACTAAAGGGTTAAAACAACTGTAGGTAATAGTCCTGGTCAGTGTTGACCAGGCTGGAAACTAAAGTGTTTAAGACAACTGTAGGTAATAGTCCTGGTCAGTGTTGACCAGGTTGGTAACTAAAGGGTTAAGACAACTGTAGGTAATAGTCCTGGTTAGTGTTGACCAGGTTGGTAACTAAAGGGTTAAAACAACTGTAGGTAATAGTCCTGGTCAGTGTTGACCAGGCTGGTAACTAAAGGGTTTAAGACAACTGTAGGTAATAGCCCTGGTCAGTGTTGACCAGGTTGGTAACTAAAGGGTTAAGACAACTGTAGGTAATAGTCCTGGTAAGTGTTGACCAGGTTGGTAACTAAAGGGTTAACACAGCTGTAGGTAATAGTCCTGGTCAGTGTTGACCAGGTTGGTAACTAAAGGGTTAAGACAACTGTAGGTAATAGTCCTGGTCAGTGTTGACCAGGTTGGTAACTAAAGGGTTAAGACAACTGTAGGTAATAGTCTTGGTCAGTGTTAACCAGATTGGTATCTAAATTGTTAAGACAAATGTAGGTAATAGTCCTGGTCAGTGTTGACCAAGTTGGAAACTAAAGGGTTAAGACAACTGTAGGTAATAGTCCTGGTCAGTGTTGACCAGGTTGGTAACTAAAGGGTTAAGACAACTGTAGGTAATAGTCTTGGTTAGTGTCGACCAGGTTGGTAACTAAAGGGTTAAGACAACTGTAGGTACTAGTGCTGGTCAGTGTTGACCAGGTTGGAAACTAAAGGGTTAAGACGACTGTAGGTAATAGTCTTGGTCAGTGTTGACCAGGTTGGTAACTAAAGGGTTAATATAACTGTAGGTAATAGTCCTGGTCAGTGTTGACCAGGTTGGTAACTAAAGGGTTAAGACTACTGTAGGTAATAGTCCTGGTCAGTGTTGACCAGGTTGGTAACTAAAGGGTTAACACAGCTTTAGGTAATAGTCCTGGTCAGTGTTGACCAGGTTGGAAACTAAAGGGTTAAGACAACTGTAGGTAATAGTCCTGGTCAGTGTTGACCAGGTTGGTAACTAAAGGGTTAAGACAACTGTAGGTAATAGTCCTGGTTAGTGTTGACCAGGTTGGTAACTGAAGGGTTAAAACAACTGTAGGTAATAGTCCTGGTCAGTGTTGACCAGGCTGGAAACTAAAGAGTTTAAGACAACTGTAGGTAATAGTCCTGGTCAGTGTTGACCAGGTTGGTAACTAAAGGGTTAAGACAACTGTAGGTAATAGTCCTGGTAAGTGTTGACCAGGTTGGTAACTAAAGGGTTAACACAGCTGTAGGTAATAGTCCCGGTCAGTGTTGACCAGGTTGGTAACTAAAGGGTTAAGACAACTGTAGGTAATAGTCCTGGTCAGTGTTGACCAGGTTGGTAACTAAAGGGTTAAGACAACTGTAGGTAATAGTCTTGGTCAGTGTTGACCAGGTTGGTAACTAAAGGGTTAAGACAACTGTAGGTAATAGTCTTGGTCAGTGTTGACCAGTTTGGTAACTAAAGGGTTAAGACAACTGTAGGTAATAGTCTTGGTCAGTGTTAACCAGGTTGGTAACTAAATTGTTAAGACAACTGTAGGTAATAGTCCTGGTCAGTGTTGACCAGGTTGGAAACTAAAGGGTTAAGACAACTGTAGGTAATAGTCCTGGTCACTGTTGACCAGGTTGGTAACTAAAGGGTTAAGACAACTGTAGGTAATACTCCTGGTCAGTGGTGACCATGTTGGTAAATAAAGGGTTAAGACAACTGTAGGTAATAGTCCTGGTCAGTGTTGACCAGGTTGGAAACTAAAGGGTTAAGACAACTGTAGGTAATAGTCCTGGTAAGTGTTGACCAGGTTGGTAACTAAAGGGTTAAGACAACTGTAGGTAATAGTCCTGGTCAGTGTTGACCAGGTTGGTAACTAAAGCGTTAAGACAACTGTAGGTAATAGTCTTGGTCAGTGTTGACCAGGTTGGTAACTAAATTGTTAAGACAACTGTAGATAATAGTCCTGGTCAGTGTTGACCAGGTTGGTAACTAAATTGTTAAGACAACTGTAGATAATATTCCTGGTCAGTGTTGACCAGGTTGGAAACTAAAGGGTTAAGACAACTGTAGGTAATAGTCCTGGTCAGTGTTGACCAGGTTAACTAAACGGTTAAGACAACTGTAGGTAATAGTCTTGGTCAGTGTTGACCAGGTTGGTAACTAAAGGGTTAAGACAACTGTAGGTACTAGTGCTGATCAGTGTTGACCAGGCTGGAAACTAAAGGGTTAAGACAACTGTAGGTAATAGTCTTGGTCAGTGTTGACCAGGTTGGTAACTAAAGGGTTAATACAACTGTAGGTAATAGTCCTGGTCAGTGTTGACCAGGTTGCTAACTAAAGGGTTAAGACAACTGTAGGTAATAGTCTTGGTCAGTGTTGACCAGGTTGGTAACTAAAGGGTTAAGACAACTGTAGGTAAGTCTTTGTCATTGTTGACCAGGTTGGTAACTAAAGGGTTGAGAAAACTGTAGGTAATAGTCTTGGTCAGTGTTGACCAGGTTGGAAACTAAAGGGTTAAGACAACTGTAGGTAATAGTCCTGGTCTGTGTTGACCAGGTTGGTAACTAAAGGGTTAACACAGATTTAGGTAATAGTCCTGGTCAGTGTTGACCAGGTTGGAAACTAAAGGGTTAAGACAACTGTAGGTAATAGTCCTGGTCAGTGTTAATCAGGTTGGTAACTAAAGGGTTAAGACAACTGTAGGTAATAGTCTTGGTCAGTGTTGACCAGGTTGGTAACTAAAGGGTTAAGACAACTGTAGGTAATAGTCTTGGTCAGTGTTGACCAGGTTGGAAACTAAAGGGTTAAGACAACTGTAGGTAATAGTCCTGGTCAGTGTTGACCAGGTTGGTAACTAAAGGGTTAAGACAACTGTAGGTAATAGTCTTGGTCAGTGTTGACCAGGTTGGAAACTAAAGGGTTAAGACAACTGTAGGTAATAGTCCTGGTCAGTGTTGACCAGGTTGGTAACTAAAGGGTTAACACAACTGTAGGTAATAGTCCTGGTCAGTGTTGACCAGGGTGGAAACTAAAGGGTTAACACAACTGTAGGTAATAGTCCTGGTCAGTGTTGACCAGGTTGGAAACTAAAGGGTTAAGACAACTGTAGGTAATAGTCTTGGTCAGTGTCGACCAGGTTGGTAACTAAAGGGTTAAGACAACTGTAGGTAATAGTCCTGGTCAGTGTTGACCAGGTTGGTAACTAAAGGGTTAAGACAACTGTAGGTAAGTCTTGGTCAGTGTTGACCAGGTTGGTAACTAAAGGGTTGAGAAAACTGTAGGTAATAGTCTTGGTCAGTGTTGACCAGGTTGGTAACTAAAGGGTTAAGACAACTGTAGGTAATAGTCATGCTCAGTGTTGACCAGGTTGGTAACTAAAGGGTTAAAACAACTGCAGGTAATAGTCCTGGTCAGTGTTGACCAGGCTGGAAACTAAAGTGTTTAAGACAACTGTAGGTAATAGTCCTGGTCAGTGTTGACCAGGTTGGTAACTAAAGGATTAAGACAACTGTAGGTAATAGTCCTGGTTAGTGTTGACCAGGTTGGTAACTAAAGGGTTATAACAACTGTAGGTAATAGTCCTGGTCAGTGTTGACCAGCCTGGTAACTAAAGGGTTTAAGACAACTGTAGGTAATAGCCCTGGTCAGTGTTGACCAGGTTGGTAACTAAAGGGTTAAGACAACTGTAGGTAATAGTCCTGGTAAGTGTTGACCAGGTTGGTAACTAAAGGGTTAACACAGCTGTAGGTAATAGTCCTGGTCAGTGTTGACCAGGTTGGTAACTAAAGGGTTAAGACAACTGTAGGTAATAGTCCTGGTCAGTGTTGACCAGGTTGGTAACTAAAGGGTTAAGACAACTGTAGGTAATAGTCTTGGTCAGTGTTAACCAGGTTGGTAACTAAATTGTTAAGACAAATGTAGGTAATAGTCCTGGTCAGTGTTGACCAGGTTGGAAACTAAAGGGTTAAGACAACTGTAGGTAATAGTCCTGGTCAGTGTTGACCAGGTTGGTAACTAAAGGGTTAAGACAACTGTAGGTAATACTCCTGGTCAGTGGTGACCATGTTGGTAAATAAAGGGTTAAGACAACTGTAGGTAATAGTCCTGGTCAGTGTTGACCAGGTTGGAAACTAAAGGGTTAAGACAACTGTAGGTAATAGTCCTGGTAAGTGTTGACCAGGTTGGTAACTAAAGGGTTAAGACAACTGTAGGTAATAGTCCTGGTCAGTGTTGACCAGGTTGGTAACTAAAGGGTTAAGACAACTGTAGGTAATAGTCTTGGTCAGTGTTGACCAGGTTGGTAACTAAATGGTGAAGACAACTGTAGGTAATAGTCTTGGTCAGTGTTGACCAGGTTGGTAACTAAATTGTTAAGACAACTGTAGATAATAGTCCTGGTCAGTGTTGACCAGGTTGGTAACTAAAGGGTTAAGACAACTGTAGGTAATAGTCCTGGTCAGCGCTGACCAGGTTGATAACTAAAGGGTTAAGACAACTGTAGGTAATAGTCTTGGTCAGTGTTGACCAGGTTGGAAACTAAAGGGTTAAGACAACTGTAGGTAATAGTCCTGGTCAGTGTTGACCAGGTTGGTAACTAAAGGGTTAAGACAACTGTAGGTAATAGTCCTGGTCAGTGTTGACCAGGTTGGTAACTAAAGGGTTAAGACAACTGTAGGTAATAGACTTGGTCAGTGTTGACCAGGTTGGTAACTAAATTGTTAAGACAACTGTAGATAATAGTCCTGGTCAGTGTTGACCAGTTTGGTAACTAAATTGTTAAGACAACTGTAGATAATAGTCCTGGTCAGTGTTGACCAGGTTGGAAACTAAAGGGTTAAGACAACTGTAGGTAATAGTCCTGGTCAGTGTTGACCAGGTTGTTAACTAAACGGTTAAGACAACTGTAGGTAATAGTCTTGGTCAGTGTTGACCAGGTTGGTAACTAAAGGGTTAAGACAACTGTAGGTAATAGTCTTGGTCAGTGTTGACCAGGTTGGAAACTAAAGGGTTAAGACAACTGTAGGTAATAGTCCTGGTCTGTGTTGACCAGGTTGGTAACTAAAGGGTTAACACAGCTTTAGGTAATAGTCCTGGTCAGTGTTGACCAGGTTGGAAACTAAAGGGTTAAGACAACTGTAGGTAATAGTCCTGGTCAGTGTTGACCAGGTTGGTAACTAAAGGGTTAAGACAACTGTAGGTAATAGTCTTGGTCAGTGTTGACCAGGTTGGTAACTAAAGGGTTAAGACAACTGTAGGTAATTGTCTTGGTCAGTGTTGACCAGGTTGGAAACTAAAGGGTTAAGAGAACTGTAGGTAATGGTCCTGGTCAGTGTTGACCAGGTTGGTAACTTAAGGGTTAAGACAACTGTAGGTAATAGTCCTGGTCAGTGTTGACCAGGTTGGTAACTAAAGGGTTAAGACAACTGTAGGTAATAGTCTTGGTCAGTGTTGACCAGGTTGGAAACTAAAGGGTTAACACAACTGTAGGTAATAGTCCTGGTCAGTGTTGACCAGGTCGGTAACTAAAGGGTTAACACAACTGTAGGTAATAGTCCTGGTCAGTGTTGACCAGGGTGGAAACTAAACGGTTAACACAACTGTAGGTAATAGTCCTGGTCAGTGTTGACCAGGTTGGAAACTAAAGTGTTAAGACAACTGTAGGTAATAGTCTTGGTCAGTGTTGACCAGGTTGGTAACTAAATGGTTAAGACAACTGTAGGTAATAGTCCTGGTCAGTGTTGACCAGGTTGGTAACTAAATGGTTAAGACAACTGTAGGTAATAGTCTTGGTCAGTGTTGACCAGGTTGGAAACTAAAGGGTTAAGACAACTGTAGGTAATAGTCCTGGTCAGTGTTGACCAGGTTGGTAACTAAAGGGTTAACACAACTGTAGGTAATAGTCCTGGTCAGTGTTGACCAGGGTGGAAACTAAAGGGTTAACACAACTGTAGGTAATAGTCCTGGTCAGTGTTGACCAGGTTGGAAACTAAAGGGTTAAGACAACTGTAGGTAATAGTCTTGGTCAGTGTCGACCAGGTTGGTAACTAAAGGGTTAAGACAACTGTAGGTAATAGTCCTGGTCAGTGTTGACCAGGTTGGTAACTAAAGGGTTAAGACAACTGTAGGTAAGTCTTGGTCAGTGTTGACCAGGTTGGTAACTAAAGGGTTGAGAAAACTGTAGGTAATAGTCTTGGTCAGTGTTGACCAGGTTGGTAACTAAAGGGTTAAGACAACTGTAGGTAATAGTCATGCTCAGTGTTGACCAGGTTGGTAACTAAAGGGTTAAAACAACTGCAGGTAATAGTCCTGGTCAGTGTTGACCAGGCTGGAAACTAAAGTGTTTAAGACAACTGTAGGTAATAATCCTGGTCAGTGTTGACCAGGTTGGTAACTAAAGGATTAAGACAACTGTAGGTAATAGTCCTGGTTAGTGTTGACCAGGTTGGTAACTAAAGGGTTATAACAACTGTAGGTAATAGTCCTGGTCAGTGTTGACCAGGCTGGTAACTAAAGGGTTTAAGACAACTGTAGGTAATAGCCCTGGTCAGTGTTGACCAGGTTGGTAACTAAAGGGTTAAGACAACTGTAGGTAATAGTCCTGGTAAGTGTTGACCAGGTTGGTAACTAAAGGGTTAACACAGCTGTAGGTAATAGTCCTGGTCAGTGTTGACCAGGTTGGTAACTAAAGGGTTAAGACAACTGTAGGTAATAGTCCTGGTCAGTGTTGACCAGGTTGGTAACTAAAGGGTTAAGACAACTGTAGGTAATAGTCTTGGTCAGTGTTAACCAGGTTGGTAACTAAATTGTTAAGACAAATGTAGGTAATAGTCCTGGTCAGTGTTGACCAGGTTGGAAACTAAAGGGTTAAGACAACTGTAGGTAATAGTCCTGGTCAGTGTTGACCAGGTTGGTAACTAAAGGGTTAAGACAACTGTAGGTAATACTCCTGGTCAGTGGTGACCATGTTGGTAAATAAAGGGTTAAGACAACTGTAGGTAATAGTCCTGGTCAGTGTTGACCAGGTTGGAAACTAAAGGGTTAAGACAACTGTAGGTAATAGTCCTGGTAAGTGTTGACCAGGTTGGTAACTAAAGGGTTAAGACAACTGTAGGTAATAGTCCTGGTCAGTGTTGACCAGGTTGGTAACTAAAGGGTTAAGACAACTGTAGGTAATAGTCTTGGTCAGTGTTGACCAGGTTGGTAACTAAATGGTGAAGACAACTGTAGGTAATAGTCTTGGTCAGTGTTGACCAGGTTGGTAACTAAATTGTTAAGACAACTGTAGATAATAGTCCTGGTCAGTGTTGACCAGGTTGGTAACTAAAGGGTTAAGACAACTGTAGGTAATAGTCCTGGTCAGCGCTGACCAGGTTGATAACTAAAGGGTTAAGACAACTGTAGGTAATAGTCTTGGTCAGTGTTGACCAGGTTGGAAACTAAAGGGTTAAGACAACTGTAGGTAATAGTCCTGGTCAGTGTTGACCAGGTTGGTAACTAAAGGGTTAAGACAACTGTAGGTAATAGTCCTGGTCAGTGTTGACCAGGTTGGTAACTAAAGGGTTAAGACAACTGTAGGTAATAGACTTGGTCAGTGTTGACCAGGTTGGTAACTAAATTGTTAAGACAACTGTAGATAATAGTCCTGGTCAGTGTTGACCAGTTTGGTAACTAAATTGTTAAGACAACTGTAGATAATAGTCCTGGTCAGTGTTGACCAGGTTGGAAACTAAAGGGTTAAGACAACTGTAGGTAATAGTCCTGGTCAGTGTTGACCAGGTTGTTAACTAAACGGTTAAGACAACTGTAGGTAATAGTCTTGGTCAGTGTTGACCAGGTTGGTAACTAAAGGGTTAAGACAACTGTAGGTAATAGTCTTGGTCAGTGTTGACCAGGTTGGAAACTAAAGGGTTAAGACAACTGTAGGTAATAGTCCTGGTCTGTGTTGACCAGGTTGGTAACTAAAGGGTTAACACAGCTTTAGGTAATAGTCCTGGTCAGTGTTGACCAGGTTGGAAACTAAAGGGTTAAGACAACTGTAGGTAATAGTCCTGGTCAGTGTTGACCAGGTTGGTAACTAAAGGGTTAAGACAACTGTAGGTAATAGTCTTGGTCAGTGTTGACCAGGTTGGTAACTAAAGGGTTAAGACAACTGTAGGTAATTGTCTTGGTCAGTGTTGACCAGGTTGGAAACTAAAGGGTTAAGAGAACTGTAGGTAATGGTCCTGGTCAGTGTTGACCAGGTTGGTAACTTAAGGGTTAAGACAACTGTAGGTAATAGTCCTGGTCAGTGTTGACCAGGTTGGTAACTAAAGGGTTAAGACAACTGTAGGTAATAGTCTTGGTCAGTGTTGACCAGGTTGGAAACTAAAGGGTTAACACAACTGTAGGTAATAGTCCTGGTCAGTGTTGACCAGGTCGGTAACTAAAGGGTTAACACAACTGTAGGTAATAGTCCTGGTCAGTGTTGACCAGGGTGGAAACTAAACGGTTAACACAACTGTAGGTAATAGTCCTGGTCAGTGTTGACCAGGTTGGAAACTAAAGTGTTAAGACAACTGTAGGTAATAGTCTTGGTCAGTGTTGACCAGGTTGGTAACTAAATGGTTAAGACAACTGTAGGTAATAGTCCTGGTCAGTGTTGACCAGGTTGGTAACTAAAGGGTTAAGACAACTGTAGGTAAGTCTTGGTCAGTGTTGACCAGGTTGGTAACTAAAGGGTTGAGAAAACTGTAGGTAATAGTCCTGGTCAGTGTTGACCAGGTTGGTAACTAAAGGGTTAAGACAACTGTATGTAATAGTCATGGTCAGTGTTGACCAGGTTGGTAACTAAAGGGCTAAAACACCTGTAGGTAATAGTCCTGGTCAGTGTTGACCAGGCTGGAAACTAAAGTGTTTAAGACAACTGTAGGTAATAGTCCTGGTCAGTGTTGACCAGGTTGGTAACTAAAGGGTTAAGACAACTGTAGGTAATAGTCCTGGTTAGTGTTGACCAGGTTGGTAACTAAAGGGTTAAAACAACTGTAGGTAATAGTCCTGGTCAGTGTTGACCAGGCTGGTAACTAAAGGGTTTAAGACAACTGTAGGTAATAGCCCTGGTCAGTGTTGACCAGGTTGGTAACTAAAGGGTTAAGACAACTGTAGGTAATAGTCCTGGTAAGTGTTGACCAGGTTGGTAACTAAAGGGTTAACACAGCTGTAGGTAATAGTCCTGGTCAGTGTTGACCAGGTTGGTAACTAAAGGGTTAAGACAACTGTAGGTAATAGTCCTGGTCAGTGTTGACCAGGTTGGTAACTAAAGGGTTAAGACAACTGTAGGTAATAGTCTTGGTCAGTGTTGACCAGGTTGGTAACTAAAGGGTTAAGACAACTGTAGGTAATAGTCCTGGTCAGTGTTGACCAGGTTGGTAACTAAAGGGTTAAGACAACTGTAGGTAATAGTCTTGGTCAGTGTTAACCAGGTTGGTATCTAAATTGTTAAGACAAATGTAGGTAATAGTCCTGGTCAGTGTTGACCAAGTTGGAAACTAAAGGGTTAAGACAACTGTAGGTAATAGTCCTGGTCAGTGTTGACCAGGTTGGTAACTAAAGGGTTAAGACAACTGTAGGTAATAGTCTTGGTCAGTGTCGACCAGGTTGGTAACTAAAGGGTTAAGACAACTGTAGGTACTAGTGCTGGTCAGTGTTGACCAGGTTGGAAACTAAAGGGTTAAGACAACTGTAGGTAATAGTCTTGGTCAGTGTTGACCAGGTTGGTAACTAAAGGGTTAATACAACTGTAGGTAATAGTCCTGGTCAGTGTTGACCAGGTTGGTAACTAAAGGGTTAAGACAACTGTAGGTAATAGTCTCGGTCAGTGTTGACCAGGTTGGTAACTAAAGGGTTAAGACAACTGTAGGTAATAGTCCTGGTCTGTGTTGACCAGGTTGGTAACTAAAGGGTTAACACAGCTTTAGGTAATAGTCCTGGTCAGTGTTGACCAGGTTGGAAACTAAAGGGTTAAGACAACTGTAGGTAATAGTCCTGGTCAGTGTTGACCAGGTTGGTAACTAAAGGGTTAAGACAACTGTAGGTAATAGTCTTGGTCAGTGTTGACCAGGTTGGTAACTAAAGGGTTAAGACAACTGTAGGTACTAGTGCTGGTCAGTGTTGACCAGGTTGGAAACTAAAGGGTTAAGACAACTGTAGGTAATAGTCTTGGTCAGTGTTGACCAGGTTGGTAACTAAAGGGTTAATACAACTGTAGGTAATAGTCCTGGTCAGTGTTGACCAGGTTGGTAACTAAAGGGTCAAGACAACTGTAGGTAATAGTCTTGGTCAGTGTTGACCAGGTTGGTAACTAAAGGGTTGAGAAAACTGTAGGTAATAGTCTTGGTCAGTGTTGACCAGGTTGGAAACTAAAGGGTTAAGACAACTGTAGGTAATAGTCCTGGTCAGTGTTGACCAGGTTGGTAACTAAAGGGTTAAGACAAATGTAGGTAATAGTCTTGGTCAGTGTTGACCAGGTTGGAAACTAAAGGGTTAAGACAACTGTAGGTAATAGTCCTGGTCAGTGTTGACCAGGGTGGAAACTAAAGGGTTAACACAACTGTAGGTAATAGTCCTGGTCAGTGTTGACCAGGTTGGTAACTAAAGGGTTAAGACAACTGTAGGTAATAGTCTTGGTCAGTGTTGACCAGGTTGGTAACTAAAGGGTTAAGACAACTGTAGGTAATAGTCCTGGTCAGTGTTGACCAGGTTGGTAACTAAAGGGTTAAGACAACTGTAGGTAAGTCTTGGTCAGTGTTGACCAGGTTGGTAACTAAAGGGTTGAAAAAACTGTAGGTAATAGTCCTGGTCAGTGTTGACCAGGTTGGTAACTAAAGGGTTATAACAACTGTAGGTAATAGTCCTGGTCAGTGTTGACCAGGCTGGTAACTAAAGGGTTTAAGACAACTGTAGGTAATAGCCCTGGTCAGTGTTGACCAGGTTGGTAACTAAAGGGTTAAGACAACTGTAGGTAATAGTCCTGGTAAGTGTTGACCAGGTTGGTAACTAAAGGGTTAACACAGCTGTAGGTAATAGTCCTGGTCAGTGTTGACCAGGTTGGTAACTAAAGGGTTAAGACAACTGTAGGTAATAGTCCTGGTCAGTGTTGACCAGGTTGGTAACTAAAGGGTTAAGACAACTGTAGGTAATAGTCTTGGTCAGTGTTAACCAGGTTGGTAACTAAATTGTTAAGACAAATGTAGGTAATAGTCCTGGTCAGTGTTGACCAGGTTGGAAACTAAAGGGTTAAGACAACTGTAGGTAATAGTCCTGGTCAGTGTTGACCAGGTTGGTAACTAAAGGGTTAAGACAACTGTAGGTAATACTCCTGGTCAGTGGTGACCATGTTGGTAAATAAAGGGTTAAGACAACTGTAGGTAATAGTCCTGGTCAGTGTTGACCAGGTTGGAAACTAAAGGGTTAAGACAACTGTAGGTAATAGTCCTGGTAAGTGTTGACCAGGTTGGTAACTAAAGGGTTAAGACAACTGTAGGTAATAGTCCTGGTCAGTGTTGACCAGGTTGGTAACTAAAGGGTTAAGACAACTGTAGGTAATAGTCTTGGTCAGTGTTGACCAGGTTGGTAACTAAATGGTGAAGACAACTGTAGGTAATAGTCTTGGTCAGTGTTGACCAGGTTGGTAACTAAATTGTTAAGACAACTGTAGATAATAGTCCTGGTCAGTGTTGACCAGGTTGGTAACTAAAGGGTTAAGACAACTGTAGGTAATAGTCCTGGTCAGCGCTGACCAGGTTGATAACTAAAGGGTTAAGACAACTGTAGGTAATAGTCTTGGTCAGTGTTGACCAGGTTGGAAACTAAAGGGTTAAGACAACTGTAGGTAATAGTCCTGGTCAGTGTTGACCAGGTTGGTAACTAAAGGGTTAAGACAACTGTAGGTAATAGTCCTGGTCAGTGTTGACCAGGTTGGTAACTAAAGGGTTAAGACAACTGTAGGTAATAGACTTGGTCAGTGTTGACCAGGTTGGTAACTAAATTGTTAAGACAACTGTAGATAATAGTCCTGGTCAGTGTTGACCAGTTTGGTAACTAAATTGTTAAGACAACTGTAGATAATAGTCCTGGTCAGTGTTGACCAGGTTGGAAACTAAAGGGTTAAGACAACTGTAGGTAATAGTCCTGGTCAGTGTTGACCAGGTTGTTAACTAAACGGTTAAGACAACTGTAGGTAATAGTCTTGGTCAGTGTTGACCAGGTTGGTAACTAAAGGGTTAAGACAACTGTAGGTAATAGTCTTGGTCAGTGTTGACCAGGTTGGAAACTAAAGGGTTAAGACAACTGTAGGTAATAGTCCTGGTCTGTGTTGACCAGGTTGGTAACTAAAGGGTTAACACAGCTTTAGGTAATAGTCCTGGTCAGTGTTGACCAGGTTGGAAACTAAAGGGTTAAGACAACTGTAGGTAATAGTCCTGGTCAGTGTTGACCAGGTTGGTAACTAAAGGGTTAAGACAACTGTAGGTAATAGTCTTGGTCAGTGTTGACCAGGTTGGTAACTAAAGGGTTAAGACAACTGTAGGTAATTGTCTTGGTCAGTGTTGACCAGGTTGGAAACTAAAGGGTTAAGAGAACTGTAGGTAATGGTCCTGGTCAGTGTTGACCAGGTTGGTAACTTAAGGGTTAAGACAACTGTAGGTAATAGTCCTGGTCAGTGTTGACCAGGTTGGTAACTAAAGGGTTAAGACAACTGTAGGTAATAGTCTTGGTCAGTGTTGACCAGGTTGGAAACTAAAGGGTTAACACAACTGTAGGTAATAGTCCTGGTCAGTGTTGACCAGGTCGGTAACTAAAGGGTTAACACAACTGTAGGTAATAGTCCTGGTCAGTGTTGACCAGGGTGGAAACTAAACGGTTAACACAACTGTAGGTAATAGTCCTGGTCAGTGTTGACCAGGTTGGAAACTAAAGTGTTAAGACAACTGTAGGTAATAGTCTTGGTCAGTGTTGACCAGGTTGGTAACTAAATGGTTAAGACAACTGTAGGTAATAGTCCTGGTCAGTGTTGACCAGGTTGGTAACTAAAGGGTTAAGACAACTGTAGGTAAGTCTTGGTCAGTGTTGACCAGGTTGGTAACTAAAGGGTTGAGAAAACTGTAGGTAATAGTCCTGGTCAGTGTTGACCAGGTTGGTAACTAAAGGGTTAAGACAACTGTATGTAATAGTCATGGTCAGTGTTGACCAGGTTGGTAACTAAAGGGCTAAAACACCTGTAGGTAATAGTCCTGGTCAGTGTTGACCAGGCTGGAAACTAAAGTGTTTAAGACAACTGTAGGTAATAGTCCTGGTCAGTGTTGACCAGGTTGGTAACTAAAGGGTTAAGACAACTGTAGGTAATAGTCCTGGTTAGTGTTGACCAGGTTGGTAACTAAAGGGTTAAAACAACTGTAGGTAATAGTCCTGGTCAGTGTTGACCAGGCTGGTAACTAAAGGGTTTAAGACAACTGTAGGTAATAGCCCTGGTCAGTGTTGACCAGGTTGGTAACTAAAGGGTTAAGACAACTGTAGGTAATAGTCCTGGTAAGTGTTGACCAGGTTGGTAACTAAAGGGTTAACACAGCTGTAGGTAATAGTCCTGGTCAGTGTTGACCAGGTTGGTAACTAAAGGGTTAAGACAACTGTAGGTAATAGTCCTGGTCAGTGTTGACCAGGTTGGTAACTAAAGGGTTAAGACAACTGTAGGTAATAGTCTTGGTCAGTGTTGACCAGGTTGGTAACTAAAGGGTTAAGACAACTGTAGGTAATAGTCCTGGTCAGTGTTGACCAGGTTGGTAACTAAAGGGTTAAGACAACTGTAGGTAATAGTCTTGGTCAGTGTTAACCAGGTTGGTATCTAAATTGTTAAGACAAATGTAGGTAATAGTCCTGGTCAGTGTTGACCAAGTTGGAAACTAAAGGGTTAAGACAACTGTAGGTAATAGTCCTGGTCAGTGTTGACCAGGTTGGTAACTAAAGGGTTAAGACAACTGTAGGTAATAGTCTTGGTCAGTGTCGACCAGGTTGGTAACTAAAGGGTTAAGACAACTGTAGGTACTAGTGCTGGTCAGTGTTGACCAGGTTGGAAACTAAAGGGTTAAGACAACTGTAGGTAATAGTCTTGGTCAGTGTTGACCAGGTTGGTAACTAAAGGGTTAATACAACTGTAGGTAATAGTCCTGGTCAGTGTTGACCAGGTTGGTAACTAAAGGGTTAAGACAACTGTAGGTAATAGTCTCGGTCAGTGTTGACCAGGTTGGTAACTAAAGGGTTAAGACAACTGTAGGTAATAGTCCTGGTCTGTGTTGACCAGGTTGGTAACTAAAGGGTTAACACAGCTTTAGGTAATAGTCCTGGTCAGTGTTGACCAGGTTGGAAACTAAAGGGTTAAGACAACTGTAGGTAATAGTCCTGGTCAGTGTTGACCAGGTTGGTAACTAAAGGGTTAAGACAACTGTAGGTAATAGTCTTGGTCAGTGTTGACCAGGTTGGTAACTAAAGGGTTAAGACAACTGTAGGTACTAGTGCTGGTCAGTGTTGACCAGGTTGGAAACTAAAGGGTTAAGACAACTGTAGGTAATAGTCTTGGTCAGTGTTGACCAGGTTGGTAACTAAAGGGTTAATACAACTGTAGGTAATAGTCCTGGTCAGTGTTGACCAGGTTGGTAACTAAAGGGTCAAGACAACTGTAGGTAATAGTCTTGGTCAGTGTTGACCAGGTTGGTAACTAAAGGGTTGAGAAAACTGTAGGTAATAGTCTTGGTCAGTGTTGACCAGGTTGGAAACTAAAGGGTTAAGACAACTGTAGGTAATAGTCCTGGTCAGTGTTGACCAGGTTGGTAACTAAAGGGTTAAGACAAATGTAGGTAATAGTCTTGGTCAGTGTTGACCAGGTTGGAAACTAAAGGGTTAAGACAACTGTAGGTAATAGTCCTGGTCAGTGTTGACCAGGGTGGAAACTAAAGGGTTAACACAACTGTAGGTAATAGTCCTGGTCAGTGTTGACCAGGTTGGTAACTAAAGGGTTAAGACAACTGTAGGTAATAGTCTTGGTCAGTGTTGACCAGGTTGGTAACTAAAGGGTTAAGACAACTGTAGGTAATAGTCCTGGTCAGTGTTGACCAGGTTGGTAACTAAAGGGTTAAGACAACTGTAGGTAAGTCTTGGTCAGTGTTGACCAGGTTGGTAACTAAAGGGTTGAAAAAACTGTAGGTAATAGTCCTGGTCAGTGTTGACCAGGTTGGTAACTAAAGGGTTAAGACAACTGTAGGTAATAGTCCTGGTCAGTGTTGACCAGGTTGGTAACTAAAGGGTTAAAACAACTATAGGTAATAGTCCTGGTCAGTGTTCACCAGGCTGGAAACTAAAGGGTTTAAGACAACTGTAGGTAATAGTCCTGGTCAGTGTTGACCAGGTTGGTAACTAAAGGGTTAAGACAACTGTAGGTAATAGTCCTGGTTAGTGTTGACCAGGTTGGTAACTAAAGGGTTAAAACAACTGTAGGTAATAGTTCTGGTCAGTGTTGACCAGGCTGGAAACTAAAGGGTTTAAGACAACTGTAGGTAATAGTCCTGGTCAGTGTTGACCAGGTTGGTAACTAAAGGGTTAAGACAACTGTAGGTAAGTCCTGGTCAGTGTTGACCAGGTTGGTAACTAAAGGGTTAAGACAACTGTAGGTAAGTCCTGGTCAGTGTTGACCAGGTTGGTAACTAAAGGGTTAAGACAACTGTAGGTTAAAGTCCTGGTCAGTGTTGACCAGGTTGGTAACTAAAGGGTTAAGACAACTGTAGGTAAGTCCTGGTCAGTGTTGACCAGGTTGGTAACTAAAGGGTTAAGACAACTGTAGGTAATAGTCCTGGTCAGTGTTGACCAGGTTGGAAACTAAAGGGTTAAGACAACTGTAGGTAATAGTCCTGGTCTGTGTTTACCAGGTTGGTAACTAAAGGGTTAAGACAACTGCAGGTAATAGTCCTGGTCAGTGTTGACCAGGTTGGTAACTAAAGGGTTAACACAGCTGTAGGTAATAGTCATGGTCAGTGTTGACCAGGTTGGTAACTAAAGGGTTAACACAGCTGTAGGTAATAGTACTGGTCAGTGTTGACCAGGTTGGTAATTAAAGGGTTAATACAACTGTAGGTAATAGTCCTGGTCAGTGTTGACCAGGCTGGAAACTAAAGGGTTTAAGACAACTGTAGGTAATAGTCCTGGTTAGTGTTGACCAGGTTCGTAACTAAAGGGTTAACACAGCTGTAGGTAATAGTCCTGGTCAGTGTTGACCAGGTCGGAAACTAAAGGGTTAAGACAACTGTAGGTAATAGTCCTGGTCAGTGTTGACCAGGTTGGTAACTAAAGGGTTAAGACAACTGTAGGTAATAGTCTTGGTCAGTGTTGAGCAGGTCGGAAACTAAAGGGTTAAGACAACTGTAGGTAATAGTCCTGGTCAGTGTTGACCAGGTTGGTAACTAAAGGGTTAAGACAACTGTAGGTAAGTCTTGGTCAGTGTTGACCAGGTTGGTAACTAAAGGGTTAAGACAACTGTAGGTAATAGTGCTGGTCAGTGTTGACCAGGTTGGTAACTAAAGGGTGAAAACAACTGTAGGTAATAGTCCTGGTCAGTGTTGACCAGGTTGGTAACTAAAGGGTTAAGACAACTGTAGGTAATAGTCGTGGTCAGTGTTGGCCAGGTTGGAAACTAAAGGGTTAAGACAACTGTAGGTAATAGTCCTGGTCTGTGTTGACCAGGTTGGTAACTAAAGGGTTAACACAGCTGTAGGTAATAGTCCTGGTCAGTGTTGACCAGGTTAGAAACTAAAGGGTTAAGACAACTGTAGGTAATAGTCCTGGTCAGTGTTGACCAGGTTGGTAACTAAAGGGTTAAGACAACTGTAGGTAATAGTCCTGGTCAGTGTTGACCAGGTTGGTAACTAAAGGGTTAAGACAACTGTAGGTAATAGTCTTGGTCAGTGTTGACCAGGTTGGAAACTAAAGGGTTAAGCAACTGTAGGTAATAGTCCTGGTCAGTGTTGACCAGGTTGGTAACTAAAGGGTTAACACAACTGTAGGTAATAGTCCTGGTCAGTGTTGACCAGGGTGGAAACTAAAGGGTTAACACAACTGTAGGTAATAGTCCTGGTCAGTGTTGACCAGGTTGGTAACTAAAGGGTTAAGACAACTGTAGGTAATAGTCCTGGTTAGTGTTGACCAGGTTGGTAACTAAAGGGTTAAAACAACTGTAGGTAATAGTCCTGGTCAGTGTTGACCAGGTTGGTAACTAAAGGGTTAAGACAACTGTAGGTAATAGTCTTGGTCAGTGTTGACCAGGGTGGAAACTAAAGGGTTTAAGACAACTGTAGGTAATAGTCCTGGTCAGTGTTGACCAGGTTGGTAACTAAAGGGTTAAGACAACTGTAGGTAAGTCCTGGTCAGTGTTGACCAGGTTGGTAACTAAAGGGTTAAGACAACTGTAGGTAAGTCCTGGTCAGTGTTGACCAGGTTGGTAACTAAAGGGTTAACACAGCTGTAGGTAATAGTCCTGGTCAGTGTTGACCAGGTGGGTAACTAAAGGGTTAATACAACTGTAGGTAATAGTCCTGGTCAGTGTTGACCAGGCTGGAAACTAAAGGGTTTAAGACAACTGTAGGTAAAAGTCCTGGTTAGTGTTAACCAGGTTGGTAACTAAAGGGTTAACACAGCTGTAGGTAATAGTCCTGGTCAGTGTTGACCAGGTTGGAAACCAAAGGGTTAAGACAACTGTAGGTAATAGTCCTGGTCAGTGTTGACCAGGTTGGTAACTAAAGGGTTAAGACAACTGTAGGTAATAGTCTTGGTCAGTGTTGACCAGGTTGGAAACTAAAGGGTTAAGACAACTGTAGGTAATAGTCCTGGTCAGTGTTGACCAGGTTGGTAACTAAAGGGTTAACACAACTGTAGGTAATAATCCTGGTCAGTGTTGACCAGGTTGGTAACTAAAGGGTTAAGACAACTCTAGGTAATAGTGCTGGTCAGTGTTGACCAGCTTGGTAACTAAAGGGTTAAAACAACTGTAGGTAATAGTCCTGGTCAGTGTTGACCAGGTTGGAAACTAAAGGGTTAAGACAACTGTAGGTAATAGTCCTGGTCTGTGTTGACCAGGTTGGTAACTAAAGGGTTAACACAGCTGTAGGTAATAGTCCTGGTCAGTCTTGACCAGGTTGGAAACTAAAGGGTTAAGACAACTGTAGGTAATAGTCCTGGTCAGTGTTGACCAGTTTGGAAACTAAAGGGTTAAGACAACTGTAGGTAATAGTCCTGGTCAGTGTTGACCAGGTTGGTAACTAAAGGGTTAACACAACTGTAGGTAATAGTCCTGGTCAGTGTTGACCAGGTTGGAAACTAAAGGGTTAAGACAACTGTAGGTAATAGTCTTGGTCAGTGTTGACCAGGTTGGTAACTAAAGGGTTAAGACAACTGTAGGTAATAGTCCTGGTCAGTGTTGACCAGCTTGGTAACTAAAGGGTTAAGACAACTGTAGGTAAGTCTTGGTCAGTGTTGACCAGGTTGGTAACTAAAGGGTTGAGAAAACTGTAGGTAATAGTCCTGGTCAGTGTTGACCAGGTTGGTAACTAAAGGGTTAAGACAACTGTAGGTAATAGTCATGGTCAGTGTTGACCAGGTTGGTAACTAAATGGTTAAAACAACTGTAGGTAATAGTCCTGGTCAGTGTTGACCAGGCTGGAAACTAAAGGGTTTAAGACAACTGTAGGTAATAGTCCTGGTCAGTGTTGACCAGGTTGGTAACTAAAGGGTTAAGACAACTGTAGGTAATAGTCCTGGTTAGTGTTGACCAGGTTGGTAACTAAAGGGTTAAAACAACTGTAGGTAATAGTCCTGGTCAGTGTTGACCAGGCTGGAAACTGAAGGGTTTAAGACAACTTCAGGTAATAGTCCTGGTCAGTGTTGACCAGGTTGGTAACTAAAGGGTTAAGACAACTGTAGGTAATAGTCCTGGTAAGTGTTGACCAGGTTGGTAACTAAAGGGTTTACACAGCTGTAGGTAATAGTCCTGGTCAGTGTTGACCAGGTTGGTAACTAAAGGGTTAAGACAACTGTAGGTAATAGTCCTGGTTAGTGTTGACCAGGTTGGTAACTAAAGGGTTAAAACAACTGTAGGTAATAGTCCTGGTCAGTGTTGACCAGGTTGGTAACTAAAGGGTTAAGACAACTGTAGGTAATAGTCTTGGTCAGTGTTGACCAGGGTGGAAACTAAAGGGTTTAAGACAACTGTAGGTAATAGTCCTGGTCAGTGTTGACCAGGTTGGTAACTAAAGGGTTAAGACAACTGTAGGTAAGTCCTGGTCAGTGTTGACCAGGTTGGTAACTAAAGGGTTAAGACAACTGTAGGTAAGTCCTGGTCAGTGTTGACCAGGTTGGTAACTAAAGGGTTAACACAGCTGTAGGTAATAGTCCTGGTCAGTGTTGACCAGGTGGGTAACTAAAGGGTTAATACAACTGTAGGTAATAGTCCTGGTCAGTGTTGACCAGGCTGGAAACTAAAGGGTTTAAGACAACTGTAGGTAAAAGTCCTGGTTAGTGTTAACCAGGTTGGTAACTAAAGGGTTAACACAGCTGTAGGTAATAGTCCTGGTCAGTGTTGACCAGGTTGGAAACCAAAGGGTTAAGACAACTGTAGGTAATAGTCCTGGTCAGTGTTGACCAGGTTGGTAACTAAAGGGTTAAGACAACTGTAGGTAATAGTCTTGGTCAGTGTTGACCAGGTTGGAAACTAAAGGGTTAAGACAACTGTAGGTAATAGTCCTGGTCAGTGTTGACCAGGTTGGTAACTAAAGGGTTAACACAACTGTAGGTAATAGTCCTGGTCAGTGTTGACCAGGTTGGTAACTAAAGGGTTAAGACAACTCTAGGTAATAGTGCTGGTCAGTGTTGACCAGGTTGGTAACTAAAGGGTTAAAACAACTGTAGGTAATAGTCCTGGTCAGTGTTCACCAGGTTGGAAACTAAAGGGTTAAGACAACTGTAGGTAATAGTCCTGGTCTGTGTTGACCAGGTTGGTAACTAAAGGGTTAACACAGCTGTAGGTAATAGTCCTGGTCAGTCTTGACCAGGTTGGAAACTAAAGGGTTAAGACAACTGTAGGTAATAGTCCTGGTCAGTGTTGACCAGGTTGGTAACTAAAGGGTTAAGACAACTGTAGGTAATAGTCTTGGTCAGTGTTGACCAGGTTGGTAACTAAAGGGTTAAGACAACTGTAGGTAATAGTCTTGGTCAGTGTTGACCAGTTTGGAAACTAAAGGGTTAAGACAACTGTAGGTAATAGTCCTGGTCAGTGTTGACCAGGTTGGTAACTAAAGGGTTAACAGAACTGTAGGTAATAGTCCTGGTCAGTGTTGACCAGGTTGGAAACTAAAGGGTTAAGACAACTGTAGGTAATAGTCCTGGTCAGTGTTGACCAGGTTGGAAACTAAAGGGTTAAGACAACTGTAGGTAATAGTCTTGGTCAGTGTTGACCAGGTTGGTAACTAAAGGGTTAAGACAACTGTAGGTAATAGTCCTGGTCAGTGTTGACCAGCTTGGTAACTAAAGGGTTAAGACAACTGTAGGTAAGTCTTGGTCAGTGTTGACCAGGTTGGTAACTAAAGGGTTGAGAAAACTGTAGGTAATAGTCCTGGTCAGTGTTGACCAGGTTGGTAACTAAAGGGTTAAGACAACTGTAGGTAATAGTCATGGTCAGTGTTGACCAGGCTGGAAACTAAAGGGTTTAAGACAACTGTAGGTAATAGTCCTGGTCAGTGTTGACCAGGTTGGTAACTAAAGGGTTAAGACAACTGTAGGTAATAGTCCTGGTTAGTGTTGACCAGGTTGGTAACTAAAGGGTTAAAACAACTGTAGGTAATAGTCCTGGTCAGTGTTGACCAGGCTGGAAACTGAAGGGTTTAAGACAACTTCAGGTAATAGTCCTGGTCAGTGTTGACCAGGTTGGTAACTAAAGGGTTAAGACAACTGTAGGTAATAGTCCTGGTAAGTGTTGACCAGGTTGGTAACTAAAGGGTTTACACAGCTGTAGGTAATAGTCCTGGTCAGTGTTGACCAGGTTGGTAACTAAAGGGTTAAGACAACTGTAGGTAATAGTCCTGGTCAGTGTTGACCAGGTTGGTAACTAAAGGGTTAAGACAACTGTAGGTAATAGTCCTGGTCAGTGTTGACCAGGTTGGTAACTAAAGGGTTAAGACAACTGTAGGTAATACTCCTGGTCAGTGGTGACCATGTTGGCAAATAAAGGGTTAAGACAACTGTAGGTAATAGTCCTGGTCAGTGTTGACCAGGTTGGAAACTAAAGGGTTAAGACAACTGTAGGTAATAGTCCTGGTAAGTGTTGACCAGGTTGGTAACTAAAGGGTTAAGACAACTGTAGGTAATATTCCTGGTCAGTGTTGACCAGGTTGGTAACTAAAGGGTTAAGACAACTGTAGGTAATAGTCTTGGTCAGTGTTGACCAGGTTGGTAACTAAATGGTTAAGAGAACTGTAGGTAATAGTCTTGGTCAGTGTTGACCAGGTTGGTAACTAAATTGTTAAGACAACTGTAGATAATAGTCCTGGTCAGTGTTGACCAGGTTGGTAACTAAAGGGTTAAGACAACTGTAGGTAATAGTCCTGGTCAGTGTTGACCAGCTTGGTAACTAAAGGGTTAAGACAACTGTAGGTAAGTCTTGGTCAGTGTTGACCATGTTGGTAACTAAAGGGTTGAGAAAACTGTAGGTAATAGTCTTGGTCAGTGTTGACCAGGTTGGTAACTAAATGGTTAAGACAACTGTAGGTAATAGTCTTGGTCAGTGTTGACCAGGTTGGTAACTAAATTGTTAAGATAACTGTAGATAATAGTCCTGGTCAGTGTTGACCAGGTTGGTAACTAAAGGGTTAAGACAACTGTAGGTAATAGTCCTGGTCAGTGTTGACCAGGTTGGAAACTAAAGGGTTAAGACAACTGTAGGTAATAGTCTTTTTCAGTGTTGACCATGTTGGAAACTAAAGGGTTAACACAACTGTAGGTAATAGTCCTGGTTAGTGTTGATCAGGTTGGTAATTAAAGGTTTAAGACAACTGTAGGTAATAGTCCTGGTTAGTGTTGACCAGGTTGGTAACTAAAGGGTTAAGACAACTGTAGGTAATAGTCCTGGTTAGTGTTGACCAGGTTGGAAACTAAAGGGTTAAGACAACTGTAGGTAATAGTCCTGGTTAGTGTTGACCAGGTTGGAAACTAAAGGGTTAAGACAACTGTAGGTAATAGTCCTGGTTAGTGTTGACCAGGTTGGTAACTAAAGGTTTAAGACAACTGTAGGTAGTAGTCCTGGTTAGTGTTGACCAGGTTGGAAACTAAAGGGTTAAGACAACTGTAGGTAATAGTCCTGGTTAGTGTTGACCAGATTGGTAACTAAAGGTTTAAGACAACTGTAGGTAGTAGTCCTGGTTAGTGTTGACCAGGTTGGAAACTAAAGGGTTAAGACAACTGTAGGTAATAGTCCTGGTTAGTGTTGACCAGGTTGGAAACTAAAGGGTTAAGACAACTGTAGGTAATAGTCCTGGTTAGTGTTGACCAGGTTGGAAACTAAAGGGTTAAGACAACTGTAGGTAATAGTCCTGGTTAGTGTTGACCAGGTTGGTAACTAAAGGGTTAAGACAACTGTAGGTAATAGTGCTGGTTAGTGTTGACCAGGTTGGAAACTAAAGGGTCAAGACAACTGTAGGTAATAGTCCTGGTTAGTGTTGACCAGGTTGGAAACTAAATGGTTAAGACAACTGTAGGTAATAGTCCTGGTTAGTGTTGACCAGGTTGGTAACTAAAGGTTTAAGACAACTGTACGTAGTAGTCCTGGTTAGTGTTGACCAGGTTGGAAACTAAAGGGTTAAGACAACTGTAGGTAATAGTCCTGGTTAGTGTTGACCAGGTTGGAAACTAAAGGGTTAAGACAACTGTAGGTAATAGTCCTGGTTAGTGTTGACCAGGTTGGTAACTAAAGGTTTAAGACAACTGTACGTAGTAGTCCTGGTTAGTGTTGACCAGGTTGGAAACTAAATGGTTAAGACAACTGTAGGTAATAGTCCTGGTTAGTGTTGACCAGGTTGGAAACTAAAGGGTTAAGACAACTGTAGGTAATAGTCTTGGTTAGTGTTGACCAGGTTGGAAACTAAAGGGTTAAGACAACTGTAGGTAATAGTCCTGGTCAGTGTTGACCAGGTTGGAAACTAAAGGGTTAAGGTGCTGTCTCTGCCATAATGATAAAAAAAAGGAAATATGACTCTATCAAAAAATGCATGTGGCCTTGTTTGAGGTGTCCAAAAGTGACTTTATGATAAGTTTATTATGATTGTAGTAATCATACCACAGATCAAATGATAAACAAAGTTAAAATGTGTGTGGATGTGTGATGTGTGCATGTGTGTGTGAATGTATGCGGTGTGTGTGTGGGTGGTGTGTGTGAGTGGTGTGGTGTGATGTGCATGTGAGTCATCATCATCATCACCGTTTTACGTCCGTTCTTCCATGCTAGCATGAGTTAGACGGGTTGTCCTGTAGTGGGCTGTGTCTGGCCAGCTGACCATGTCTTGCTCATACAGGAACTGATTTTGGCTTGATTTCTACAGCTGGATGCCCTTCCTAACACCAACCTCATTTACAGTGAGTGCTGGGTGCTTTTTTTCCGTGGCGCCTACACGTCCACTTTACAGTGTGGGCTGGGTGCTTTTTTGCCGTGGCGCCTACACATCCACTTTACAGTGGGAGTGTGTATGTGAATGTATGTGGTGTGTGTGTGGTGAGTGTGTGGATGTTGTGAAGTGTGGTGTGTGTGTACTGTATGTGGTGTGATGTCTGACCTGGAAAGTTTTTGACAGTACCTTATACCATAGTGTGGGGTGCTCTTAAGAAACTACAGGTAGCTGAGTGACTTGTGAGAGCCTGTCATAGGCAGAGGAGCAGGCGGCAATAAGTATGAGTAGTGACAGGATAGCAACAAGTAGTTGATAGTGGAAGGAGAAGGTATCCTAGATCTTTGAAGTTGGGGAGAATAACTAAGGAGTGGTACTGCAAGGGGTTAGGGTTGTATTTCTGACAGAGGAGTCCCTAATTTGTAGTGTATGGACCCATACTTTGTCAAATATGGATTCATGTATATCACGTTGGTGACACAAGAAAAAGCACCCAATTAATATTGTAAAGTGGTCATGCTGGTGGCATGACAAAAAGCACCCAATCCACCCTGTAAGGTGGTCATGCTGATGACACAAAAAAAGTGACTTGTGAGAGCTGTCCAAGACATATACAGAGGAGCACTCACCAAGGATAAATTAGCAATGAGTATAGTAATACAGACGACCCTGTAAGGTAGTCGTGCTGGTGACACAACAAAAGACACCCACACCACACTGTAATGTGGTTGGTGTTAGGAAGGGCATCCAACCATAGAAACCAGGCCAAAATACAGATCGACATGAGAAAGACATGTTCTCCGGACCTGACTTGTCTCATAATGTGACAACCTGTCTAACCTATGTTATTGTGGGAAAATGGAGGTTAAATGATAATGATGATAGTGATGAGAGTGATGATGATAATGATGATGATGATGATGATGATGATGATGGTGGTGGTGGTCATGACTATGATGGTGATGATGATGATGACCTGTTGGGTGTAAAAAGAAAGACAATAACACAATAAATGTTCAAATGTTCAAACATCCATGATTTCAGCGGACAGGAGGAGTAGTTGGCTTTGATAAGCATCAATAAATGCGAAACAAGGCCTTGTTAGCTTTATCTCCCCCTGTTTGCTGAAATTAAAGTAAGTGAGTCTGTCACTACACTAAAACAATAGCATAAGGTCTTCGAAATGCTTTTAATTAAGCATACAGTGTATTGCAAAATACACTATATATATATTCATATAGTGTATTGCAAAATACACTATATATACATTCATATATATATATAGCTATTTCAGAGCACCAATTCTAATTTATATATATATATATATATATATATATATATATATATATATATATATATATATGAATAAAGTTAGTCCTTCATCAGTGATCTTCCAACCATCATTGGTATTTCATCGCTTTAAAGACCATATACCTCCGGTTGGTGCGAGCAACGGCTAAAAAAAGTCGTTGGGACACGTAATTAAAGGGGACACAAGAGTGTAAACAAACAAAGATGGTGAAGCAACGAAAAGTGAGGAAGAAGGAGTCAAGTCCCAAATTTCCATGAATATAAATTCGGTGAAATCGTGAATGAGAGAGAATAAAGACCATCAAACTTGGTTGGAATGTGAGCAAGGAAGGAATTCCGTACAGGTCTAACGGGAGGAAGAGGGGATCTGGTCTGTGAATTCGGTAAACGTAAGTTCTGTGAAATCGTAGACGAGAGAGAGAAAAAAAGCGACCTACCTGACCAAGGGTGCGAAAGAAAAGAATTACGCACAGGTCAAACGGGAAGAAGGAGGAGGAGGTGAGGTAGTAACAGAGAATGAGTGAGTGAAGGGTGAAGCAGTAAGTCAGGTACTCAATACATAGCAGAGTATAAATATTTAATATAGAAATGGCTTCTACTGGACTAGAACTGTTTCATTCGATTTTTCCCAAATGAAACAGCTCTAGTCCTGTAGAAGCCATTTACATATATATATATATATATATATATATATATATATATATACCATTTATGTTGTTTACCAATGGGTAGAACCGGTAGTTCTGGTTGGTAAACCATGAGGCAACAAATAAATTAAAGCACTCAACATTGAGTAAATCATCCATCGTAGATGTGGTATCCAGTGGTTGGTGCAGGAACGGAGTAAAGTATTCATTAAAACAACAGAAGGCCAGGCTGGAAAATTTACTTTAGCATTTTAATTCCATAAAAGCACTTCAGGGACTGCCTGCCAATTTGGTGTTACATAGATGACAGATGGATATATGTGTATATGTGTGTGTGTGTGTTAGTACATATATGTGTGTGTGTTTATGTATGTGTTAGTACATATATGTGTGAGTGTGTGTGTGTTTATGTATGTGTTAGTATATATATGTGTGAGTGTGTGTGTGTTTATGTATGTGTTAGTATATATATGTGTGAGTGTGTGTGTGTTTATGCATGTGTTAGTATATATATGTGTGAGTGTGTGCGTGTTTATGTATGTGTTAGTATATATATGTGTGAGTGTGTGCGTGTTTATGTATGTGTTAGTATATATATGTGTGAGTGTGTGCGTGTTTATGTATGTGTTAGTATATATATGTGTGAGTGTGTGTGTGTTTATGTATGTGTTAGTATATATATGTGTGAGTGTGTGCGTGTTTATGTATGTGTTAGTATATATATGTGTGAGTGTGTGTGTGTTTATGTATGTGTTAGTATATATATGTGTGAGTGTGTGTGTGTTTATGTATGTGTTAGTATATATATGTGTGAGTGTGTGTGTGTTTATGTATGTGTTAGTATATATATGTGTGAGTGTGTGCGTGTTTATGTATGTGTTAGTATATATATGTGTGAGTGTGTGTGTGTTTATGTATGTGTTAGTATATATATGTGTGAGTGTGTGTGTGTTTATGTATGTGTTAGTATATATATATGTGTGAGTGTGTGCGTGTTTATGTATGTGTTAGTATATATATGTGTGAGTGTGTGTGTGTTTATGTATGTGTTAGTATATATATGTGTGAGTGTGTGTGTGTTTATGTATGTGTTAGTATATATATGTGTGAGTGTGTGTGTGTTTATGTATGTGTTAGTATATATATGTGTGAGTGTGTGCGTGTTTATGTATGTGTTAGTATATATATGTGTGAGTGTGTGTGTGTTTATGTATGTGTTAGTATATATATGTGTGAGTGTGTGTGTGTTTATGTATGTGTTAGTATATATATGTGTGAGTGTGTGCGTGTTTATGTATGTGTTAGTATATATATGTGTGAGTGTGTGTGTGTTTATGTATGTGTTAGTATATATATGCAAGTATACTGAGGTAAATTTCTTACTTTTCATGATTTGTTAAGTGTAAAACCAGAGGTTCATTAAGCTAGAGTTTATCCGTGGTTTCCTTGGGGTTAATTAACTGAGAGTACAAGACTCCCTGACACAGGACAGGACATCAGTCACTCGCAGGGTTAAACCCCCACCTATTGCTGGTACTCATTTTCAGCTAAGTATACTGGAGTGTTTTGCTCAAGAACACAACACACAAGCCAGTCCAGGAATTGAACCCACGACATTATGAACTTAAGTCCAACAGTCTTACCACTGGGCCATGCACCTTCATGATTTTTTTTTTAAACAAGCAAAAGAGTCCAGAGTTATTAGAAGGAAACTTAGGGTTATAAGATGTTGTGACAATCATCTTTTCCCCAAGATCTTTAGCAAGGTATGTGAATGATGTAGATACATCTGTCAATTGAAAGCAGGTTGTAGATGTAACCCACCTCCCCAACCCACCTCGTACCCCACTGACATCACACATTGTTATTTTTATTGCTCCCCTGACAAATAATTTGATATTTCAATGAGGTTGTCATCAGGGTCACGAACATACACAGACAGAATTGGTCCCATGGCCCCAGTCCGTTCCACTGGTCCTTCCACCACAGGTACATTGCATGCCTGGCAAACAACAAGAAATACAGTTTAAATAAAAGACTTGGAATCATAAATCAATTCAATTTATAAAGCAAGATAAATAGAAATGTTTCTCTGAATTAAGAGATCACAGCTCTGATACTATGAACATGTTAGAATGTCTCAGGAAAGAATCTCTGGATTGAGAGATCACAGCTCTGATACTACAGACATGTGGTTAGAATGTCTCAGGAAAGAATCTCTGGATTGAGAGATCACAGCTCTGATACTACAGACATGTGGTTAGAATGTCTCAGGAAAGAATCTCTGAATTGAGAGATCACAGCTCTGATACTACAGACATGTGGTTAGAATGTCTCAGGAAAGAATCTCTGGATTGAGAGATCACAGCTCTGATACTACAGACATGTGGTTAGAATGTCTCAGGAAAGAATCTCTGAATTGAGAGATCACAGCTCTGATACTACAGACATGTGGTTAGAATGTCTCAGGAAAGAATCTCTGAATTGAGAGATCACAGCTCTGATACTACAGACATGTGGTTAGAATGTCTCAGGAAAGAATCTCTGGATTGAGAGATCACAGCTCTGATACTACAGACATGTGGTTAGAATGTCTCAGGAAAGAATCTCTGAATTGAGAGATCACAGCTCTGATACTACAGACATGTGGTTAGAATGTCTCAGGAAAGAATCTCTGAATTGAGAGATCACAGCTCTGATACTACGGACATGTGGTTAGAATGTCTCAGGAAAGAATCTCTGAATTGAGAGATCACAGCTCTGATACTACAGACATGTGGTTAGAATGTCTCAGGAAAGAATCTCTGGATTGAGAGATCACAGCTCTGATACTACAGACATGTGGTTAGAATGTCTCAGGAAAGAATCTCTGAATTGAGAGATCACAGCTCTGATACTACAGACATGTGGTTAGAATGTCTCAGGAAAGAATCTCTGGATTGAGAGATCACAGCTCTGATACTACAGACATGTGGTTAGAATGTCTCAGGAAAGAATCTCTGGATTGAGAGATCACAGCTCTGATACTACAGACATGTGGTTAGAATGTCTCAGGAAAGAATCTCTGAATTGAGAGATCACAGCTCTGATACTACAGACATGTGGTTAGAATGTCTCAGGAAAGAATCTCTGGATTGAGAGATCACAGCTCTGATACTACAGACATGTGGTTAGAATGTCTCAGGAAAGAATCTCTGAATTGAGAGATCACAGCTCTGATACTACAGACATGTGGTTAGAATGTCTCAGGAAAGAATCTCTGAATTGAGAGATCACAGCTCTGATACTACATACATGTGGTTAGAATGTCTCAGGAAAGAATCTCTGGATTGAGAGATCACAGCTCTTATACTACAGACATGTGGTTAGAATGTCTCAGGAAAGAATCTCTGGATTGAGAGATCACAGCTCTGATACTACAGACATGTGGTTAGAATGTCTCAGAAAAGAATCACTGGACAAGTTTTACAGGCTAAACCAACCAGCAGGAGACCCAGGGGTAGACCTCGAGTAAGATGGTTGGATAATATTCTTGAACTTGGCTGCTCTTGCTTAGGGATCCAGCTGGATCAGTTGGAGATGGTTGCTTCTGACAGGACCCACTAGAAGGTGTGTTTGAGGACTCTGGCCCCATGTCCCTGGCAGGAATAAGTGTGTGGGGAAGAAGCCAAAGAAGAAGAAGAAGAAGAAGAAGAAGGCAAAGAAGAAGAAGAAGGCAAAGAAGGCAAAGAAGAAGAAGAAGAAGGCAAAGAAGGCAAAGAAGAAGAAGAAGAAGAAGAAGAAGAAGAAGAAAAAGAAAAAGAAAAAGAAAAAGAAGAAGAAGAAGAAGAAGAAGAAGAAGAAGAAGAAGAAGAAGAAGAAGAAGAAGAAGAAGAAGAAGTCATTCAGTGACTTAAACATCTTAAAAATGTCTTTTACTTATCTCAATGTATTATCATTGAAGAATTTATGGCATCAAATCAAAATGTCTTTTCACAGAACAAACACAGAGGTATTATCTCATTACTGATCAAAGGAATAATTATCATCATCATCAACATCTATATCATCATCATCATCTAACATCTGTTTTCCATACTAGGAAGGATTGGACAGGTCTTCACAGACTGAAGTAAGTTTTCTGACTTCACTGACAGGCTGGTGTTCCATATCTTGCTTACGTACAATCCAATGCTCTACTGAGTATATTTTATTGTGGCACCAGCACTAGGGAAGTTGTCATGTCTTTTACAAAACTGAAGGATCCTACCAACCGATTGTTTGGTATTTCAGATATGAGCACCCAGTTGTTTTTCCTGACATTGTATATCCATGACTGTCCAGTTTGGCATGTTTGCTTAGTATTCACACAGAGAACAATACATGTTTGTCTCTCATATTATATGTAATTCCATATCACTGCTGGATAACTATAACTGACGTAGAGTGGTTATTCCTATTTACACCCTATTTTTTTTTTGGGGGGGGGGGGGTAAAAACCCAACACTCACAATCAAATAAACACTTAAATAAAGACAACTATATATGTGTGTGTGTGTTTGTATGAATGTGTATATATGCATGTACATACATACACATATACATACAAGCTTACATATATTTATCAGAGAAAACAGGCGTTAAATGATGATGAAGATGATGATGATATACTCCCAGATCTCGACCCCCCCCCCCATCATTAAATTTTACTAATCTATCTCTAGTGAAATTTTATTTTAAGTGGTAGCATTCCTGTGACAATTAATTTAATTTAGACATTAAAAAACATTATACATGACAAAAAAAGTACATTACTAGAAACTCCATGTTATAAAATACATAGGTTGGGGTCTCAATATGTAAACTAAATGACTAATTCTGGTTTTTAAAAAATCAACAGAGACAACCAAGAAAAATTAATGATTTTCCACCCTCTACCCACTTATTCCAACTCCATCTCCAGCATATTCCATCCCTGCTATTATTTGGGACTCGAGAATATATATATATATATACCACATCAACCAATAGGGAGAAACATGTGTGTGTATATATATAAATATATAAATAAATACACACGGGTGACAGTCAAGTTAGCAATTTTCAAAATTGCAAACTTGGCTGTCACCACACAATATGAACCTGAAGATTGCGAAAGCATGAAAGTACTTGTTCAATTAATACTTAACATTTAATATTCTACCATACTATTTCATTATAATATCATTGTAAATAAAACGAGTAAATCAGACAAAGTTGGAATTCCTTTTATTAATATATAAATATATATATATATCTAAAGACATATTTTCCAATTCCACCCCACCCGTCCCTTCAATCTATCTTATTTCTCATTCTTTCTTCTGATGAAGGACTAGCGTCCAAAACGTTAAGACCCTCTTCCTGCTATTTCAAGCGTTAACCTAATATATTCCTTCCATATACTTTACCGATTGTGTTGTTATTCTTGTTTACCTTTTACATATATATATATATATATATGTATGTGTGTATATACATATATATGTATATATATCATCATCATCATTTTATGTCCACTTTTCCTTGCTTGCAAGGGTGGGATTGGTCCTCTTCAGCACAGCATCTCTCCATTCATCACAGTTCTTTGTCATCTCCTCCGTGAGCTTCAGCGATCTGAGGTCTGCTCTCACCACCTCCGCCCATGTTTTTCGTGGTCTTCCTCGACTGTGTCTTCCTTCTAATGGGATTTCTTGGCACTTCTTTACCCAGTGGTCATCCTCCATGTCCATACCAATGCAGTCTTCTCACCCGCACACTACATTCTATCCCTCTCAGACACAGTTTCTCTCTCAACTCATCTATGCTTGGTCGCTTACACACATTGACATTGCACATCCAAAGGAGCATACTTGCTTCATTTCTCTCCAGCCATCGCATATCCTCCACAGTTGTTGCCCATGTCTCACTACCATGCAGCATCACACATCTCACACAGGCATCATATAACCGGCCTTTCGTGTGCAGGGAGAAACCCTTCTTTGTCAACAGAGGAAGCAGCTCCCTAAACTTCTTCCAACCCGTCCTTATTCTAGATACTATGGCCTCGGAACACGCCCCCTCTCATGCTAATCTGATCACCTAGGTACCGGAAGCTATCAACCACTTCTATAGCACCCGCCTGCATTTGAAAAATGAGTCTATCACTGTCACTTCTACTGTCAAGTTTCCCTGTACATCTACTGCATATGTAGTTTTCCCTACCCGTTAGTTTGCCTGCTATCCCATTACACCTCTTGTGTACTCAAGATCTGCATTGTGTACATTTTATAGAATTTATGCCAGTTCCTTTCCTACATATCGAACATGGCCATTTCTCTGATAGAATCAGAGTTTTGTCCTCTTTTCTACTTATCAACACCTTAGTCTTAGCTAGGTTCACTCTCAGTCCTCTTGAATCCAACTGTTGCTTCCATAGCCAATTTAGGCAATGAGACAAACAGATGGTGTCAAATACTAAAGCATACCCTGGGGAAGAATGTATCCCCCAGCATAGGTTAGTTGTTAGTGACATCATCTTTTTACTGTAATATGTATATGCTTTCTATGTTTTTGCACCTGTATTACCTTTATGCATACTATTAGTAACTTTCTGTGTAATATGCTTGATATACTCACTTTAAGTAATACCCCCCTTATTTTGCTATCTGTCCACTATAATATCATTTTGTTACTCTTGCTTTTCAATACGATGTCACTGACACTGTTAATAATAATGTATCTTAATGAATGTTCTAAAGACTAGGAATGTAATTACTTGTTTAAACATTGTGTATGGTCCGATGATTCCAGTCTGGAAGAAACGATCGTCAGCAATTAAATGCATTAAACAAAAATTGATTGTTTTATATTTTGTATCTCTGCTCTGTAATACATCTGATGTTTTACATTGAGCTAATTCTCTTACTGGTAACTGGGTAGTACAATATATTACATGTTCGTAGTTAATTGTATATAGTTCATATATATAAATACTATTATTATCATATATATATATATGCATATGTATGTGTCATATTCAAAGAGAGTGAGGATGTTGTGGTCTGTAGCAATGGGTATAATAAAGATTATAAAAG